>CM049322.1:21156399-21608899 GCA_026874595.1 Sipunculus nudus | reverse complement strand
CGCACACACTCAAACACACATACACCACTCGGAACTTTTGTTCAGAAAGTTCTTTAGTTTTGAGCTTAGGATTGTAAGTTACACTGGTGTCGAGAGGTCATGGATGAGTTTGACTGCTGGAATATACTCCAGGTGATGGTTTGCCAAAAACAAATGACAAAAACCGACATCCAGCAACAACAGTTGAATATCAGTCACCTGTTAAACCGATGAGGCGAAACCGGCGGTGGTGACTCAGATGTAATACACCTATTGTGCTCTGTTACTAAACTGCTAAACATAGAGTCGATCCGCGGAGGAAAGACTGCATTCTCGCTGATCATTTGTATATACAAATTTGTCCCCCACCCTTTAAGATAAAACGACGCAATCCCACTTATTTACACTAGTGAACGATTTTGAATAACGATATATGAAATATTATATATATATATATATATATATATATATATATATATATACACAATTCAACCAAGTCGTGCGCACACCTCTCAAAAGCTGCGTTTCCATAAGTGCGAACGCGAGAGCGAGCGCGAAAAAAAATGCTTCTATGATGATATCACTATAGAGCTTTCCATATGCTTTCCATAAAATTCACCAAATGAAATCTAAATTTCTTTAATATATCTGATGAGCAGAAAAGACTAGAAATCGCGTGTCTAGTCGCGTATATGGAAACACAACCCGCGAACGGCTGGCGACTCATGATCGCGTACGCCTTCATGTTCGCTCTCGCGTTCGTGCTTATGGAAACGTAGCTTTTGGAGGGTAACTGGCTATTACGGACAGAATACATAAGTCTCTTGACCTTTCCCAATATTACATGCAAAGGTCAAACCTCTCTAGGGCAGACATATCCCTTATGCGGACTACGGAGAGTTGATGCTGGCGCAAGCGAAGCAGTGTTTTCATATTAAATCAACCTGGCAAATACGGACATGATCAGCGGTCGAGTATCCATGTCAAACATGGCCTGCCAAAAACTTTGATTCCTTTGATTCCAAAGACCACCATTGTTTTCCTGATAAATATAATCTCTAGTCTGCAATAGATGGTAATAAAAACATTTTCTGAAATGTTTGTTTTCTCCGTGACATTTAATTGCAAACCATCCTAATAAGAACACCTGGCTATTAAGGACAAAATATGTCCATGACTGTCCGGAGTAGACAGGTTTTAATATATATATAAATATATGTGTGTATGTGTGTGTGTGTGTGTGTGTGCATTATTTATGGACTCTAAGGGTCCTTCCGTTTTATTGCCTTCGAAACAAAGACATTTTGGATCTCTTTATCATTGACGTACCTACATATTATTATTAATCCATGTGTGAACTGGTGACAGAAATATTCATTGAGCATCTGAGATGCATGTTTATAATCACGAAAATTTAAACTTGACATTTACAATTATCATTTTGACTGTCTTAAAATATCTGCCGAGGATGTATTTTTGTTGTCTGATATAAAGATACAAAACACTGCACATTCATAACACAAAACTTACTGGAAGTGCGGGCAGGAAACACATGTGGAAACGTTGTTTTAAAAATTTTGCATATATAAGCCGAATGTTTCAAATGCTCTGCAATTGCTATTTGCTATTCCAGCATTCATAAAATAGCAAAAACACCAAGTCAAAAGCATACAAGAGACATCAAAGCATTTAACATTTAAAGATATCAGGTGTAGCTAGTTTAAAGTGGCAGAGGGAAAGATGATTTTATGACATATTTCTTATTGTCCAATTATGATGGAAATGGATGCATAAGCCAAACACATAACGGTATGTTATCCTTTGTCTAAAATAAAACATAATCTAAGGTATTGTACCAGATAAAGGAGAAGAGAAAACGCAGCATGCAGGAAGTCTCAGAAACTCTTATGCGATTTCTAAAAGGAAGTTCTTTACTTATTTAATGGAACAATACATTAATGAAAAGCAGTGTTTGTATCTTATTTCGATACATAGTGGCATTTGTTCAGCACAGTGCAGAATCATTTACATTCTCGGTCGCTCATGCGAATCACTTTGTTAACGCTGAAGAAATAAAGCATAACTTCTTATTTTAGGACAATTCACCTGCAAATATTGGCCAACTGTCCATTATCTGGGTCTGGTTAAATGAAAATTAGATGTATGTCGTCTTTGTATGTTTCTCTTGCATATATTGGAAAGTGAACATTATGTCATTCGCAATATTGTAAAATGTATTTTGCGTTTTCTAAATATATTTAAAAACTAAACTATATATTGTCAGTTTTTGTAAGAATTCATTGTAAAATATTTTACAGCATATAAACTATGTTGCTTTACGTCTCAAGAAATTTCCACACAGTATGGCAATTACGAGCGCAGACTGGGCATAACTTTGAATTCTAAATAATAATCAAATCATCATTTGAAGGAACACACAGACATCATCACACAGACTGAACCTCCATCATCCATGAACATAGCATGGGAAATCATCAAATCCATTGAAAATGAAGCGTCGATGAATTGAACCTAGGACAATGAGGGATAAACGGCAGATCTTTTGTTTACCACATGACGACCTTTGACTGGAAGAACAGCCTAACCTCCTTTCAGATACGTCTGGGTCTGCGGTCTCCCAATGAATGTTCTACTGAAAAGCATTCAAACAGGAATAAAACGAAACCGTTCACCATAATTAAACGTTCACTGATCAGCCCAGAATGATCCAAGTGTAACTATTGAACTCCAGTGATGTCAATTTATATCTTCAAAGGTGGGATGTATTAGAAGAATCAAATTTTGTAAGACATTTTTACTACTACGTAGTTAAGTGCAACGCGCTGCACTAATACGGTAGGACTATCTGATTGTGATGGTATGGTTGAGCAGGTTGCATGAAACTACGTAGTAGTAACAAAGCTCTGGTGTCATACTATAAAGAACTATAGCAATTGTTTATTGCAGTAAACCATTAAATTAATTTATCTATATACATTTGTATATATATATCTTATATTTTATATGTGACACATTCCAGTTACATTACAATTAAGTATAAGCTAGGTATTACAAAACAAGGGATTCTTTTTCCTGTATAGATTTATTCTTATAATATATATATATATATATATATATATATATATATATATATTCTTCTCTGAATAGTAGGGGGACTATTTCATTGACCATCGCACATTGATAAAAAGGGTGGGGGTATATTCCCCCCCCTCCCCTGTATTAACACCCCTGTGGCCATGAGCATCAGACATCAGACACACACTTTGCTCGAAAATAGACATGGTGACCATTAATTGTTTGTCTCACTAATTTTTTGCTGTCTGTATCAACATATGTCTGATGGTAATTAATTACTAACAATGAAGATTGACAAAGTTTGTGGTTCTAAGCTTAATATGGTTCAGAAAAAAATCCAGGATGAGGACTTTGTAGCCAAATAAAAGAAATATTATTATACCAAAATTAGGATGTCTTCCATCGCGTTTTGTATGTGTGTGATTGACTTAATTCTTTGATGTTCCGACTAATTAAGCAATGGCGTGAGCAGTAAAATTTGCAACGGTACATGACTATTGTCTGACCTATAAAACATGTCCAAAAACAAGAAGTGGTCAGGATTATAGCCTATTTGATGCTCTAGCTATGTATGATTTATTAATATAAGTCAATCCAAATGATACAAATGATCCTATACAGTCCTGAATCCCCAGTAATGAGACAACGTTTTTATCCAGTTTAGCTGCTATGGTGGACGTGCGCTTCTTATCAGACTAGTCACCTAAAATATGGTAATGTATTAATTTCACCAATTAATACATCCCAAGCGCCCACGAACACAGAGCTAGAAGCACTCTGATGTGTCAGAAGTGCGGAACAGAGGATACTCCAGACCTTTAGTTTTATTCTTTTACAAGTCATGAAGGGGAGACATCTCATCATATGCCTATTCGTTTTGGGCTCGGTCTTGTGTATTTACGCACAACATGACTGCCTTCTGACGAACCAACCTCACAAAGATGACTTGGTTATGGAAAACGTAAGTATACTCACATCTACAACTTTATCCAATCCCACACTGTCATGTAGGTTTCCCTTCCTCATTGCCGGCAATTTTTTATTAAACTAAGTTGAGTATAGTTTAGTTTTATTTATTTTATTATTTTTTTTTATTTTATTTATTTATATTGTGTCAATTTTTGTACCCTCACACAGTTCCCGGAAAAGTTAAAACGTTGGAGCTGACGCTGGGTATTTATATTAAAGGGGCCAAATCCCCTACCAGACCTTTATAAACTAAATGTAATTGCTTGTAACTATTATGAAAATAGGCTGGTAAACGTGGATATCGCCTCACTCAGGCTGCTTGTTTTGTTTCAACGTGTATCAACGTGTTTATAATATGTTGGGGCCCGCCAAATTAATCAAAGCAAATTCAGCTAAGGTATCTGGCGGCAAGTCCGAAGTCAGAGCTTTGTAATTGGCCTTTTGCAACAAGTGACCTTTCTACCTCCGCATAAATACAACCTACCACCTTAGGTTACATGTTTTTCCCGTTTGTCAACAAAACTGTGTTTACATAGATTTTGTTGATAAACAAGTTCATACATCCTTCACGGAGGCGTTATAAGAACTTTTCACAACCAGAATTACCCTTAGATCATTAATATATACACAGAGGAAATCACATAAATTATTTTTCAAAGGATAGGTGAATGGGCACCTTTAAGAGAAATGAGGTCCTAAACAATCGGGGCTTATCAGACAAATACAAAATTTATCATAATATGCATACTTTTATCCGTTTCTAACTTTAAGAAAATGGTTGGGAGGAATATGTTCCATAGACAGGAGCAAGCAAATAAGATTGACACTTAGAGGTGATTAATAAAACTACAACACATGGATATATAATTTATTCGGAATGTTTATAACAATTAAAAATAAATCATAAGGAATAAGAAAATCGTTCCAATACATAAATACGTTACAGATTTGTAAGACATATTTAGGTAAGCGACAGAAATATATGAAAATAGATAGATGATAAGAGAGTTTATAAAATTATCTAATGGAATATAGTGTGTAATACATGAAATAGGAGAACATCTAGGATAACTGAATACTACTCAAGATATGCGTCATATATTAAGAATAAAATAAAGACTTAGACTGCGGTTTGCGAGATCTTTACGTATTAATGCGATTTTTATTGATAATGTGAAACGTATCGAACATAGAGAAAATTAGTGGTTATACAAATCGGAACCATATATTATGAGTTAATAAATTAAAATGCGTCTTTGGAAAGTATGATCAAAAGTATGTAAAAAATTCGAAACGCTAACACAGCTTCTGTGTAAGCGTCATAAACATAAAATGTTTGAAATTTAAAACCTGATGTTCGGAGAATTAAAAAAAAAAATCTAAAGAGGGCTGTTTAAATAGAAGCTGCAATATAGACAGAATGACTGTTCTTCAGATCTGTATTTTTTATTGAAGACTTAGGCACATTACTCAAGTTTTACGCAATGTGTTTCAGATGGTTGGCCGCTGGTATTTGACATACATGGCAAGTAGTCAAGGAAACGACCCTCGTTCTGGTTCTGTCATGGATGTAACCCATCATAAAGGCAGAACGAACATCAACATTATTGACGTGTGAGTTATTTATGTGTAATTTTCTGCTACACAAACAAGAGCCTATAATGTTTTGTGCACTTCCCAGTATGCTCGCGCTCTCTGTCTCTCTCTCAATAAATTCGATATAATAATAATAATAATAATAATAATAATAATAATAATAATAATAATAATAATGTTATTCAGTGCATCGGATATATCAATGATATAGACATGATACCATTTTTTTTTATTTTAATTGCCATATTCATTTTTAAGATTAACTATGTTGCACAATTCTGGCATATTATATTTCAATACTGTTCAGTAAAATGCGTGAAAACATCTCTCATTTTAAATTTGTATATTCATTATTATGATAATTACTTTTGAGTTGATGAACAATGTTGAGAAAATTGTGTTTGGATATACGATTTCCCATTATCATGATTTCCCATTATCATGATTATACACTTGATGATTGACCACCCTAATTCGCTGACGTTAAACATATCCGTACTCTTCTAATAATAAAATACAGTTGTCTCCCAGGTATGTTACAGCTAAAACCCCCTATCATCTGCTTGTTCTATATAGTTCGTTTGATCTAAAACAGGAACAAAGAAGGAAAATGCGGAAATGTATTGACACTTGACGTTCAAGAGACTGAGGCTGGTAAATACAAAATGTATGCCGAAAGGCAAGCAGGTAGGGAAGAAAGTCGTTTATAAAACTCATTTCCATGACCTCTTTTTTAAAGATATTTCGCTGTAGGTAATCACCTCATTTTTTTCACGGTGCCTTTTATTCTTAACTTAAGAATGTTCATCTGCAGAATTCCATCTCGGTTTGAGACTTCGCGGTAGCTTCCTGTCAGTTTATATCCGGTAGTCCCCCATACCTAGTCGCTATCGCACTTGTGGGTCATGGAAATGTAATCGCCCTTATTACTGGGCCGTAACACAGAGAAACCCCTAAAGTCACATAAAGTCACAGAAATATTATATAAGATTAGATACCGCCTTTTAATCAAGCCTGCAGAACTTCCCCCTGAGTTGGAGCCCAACGTGAACATCTCACCTTCCTCATGATCTTTGAACTCATGATCTCCAAGCTTTTAGTCATGTGCCCTACCCCTAGACCACCGAAGGCGGTAGCATTTCACGTGAAGTTATCTGACGATCAATACATAAGTAATATTTCCAAGTATGGTATACATCATGTGTAGCTAAATATATTGTACACGGTCCTTACATGAAATTTAACACACCTACAATTAGTTAATATATCGTCATTTTGTTTTGTTTATACGGTGTTATATGTTCCAAATATTAACTCTATCAAAGGTTACTATTGTACGGTGTCTTGTAAAATAATTATTTTGTGCGCACGACTTTTTTTTTCTTGTGGCACTAACGGGCCACCGAAAATTGACTTACACTGAATTAGTGATCTATTTTACATGCAGTTGCTGATTATCTGCTAATAGCCACAGACTACCAGACATACACGGTTGATTATATTTGTACCTCCGAAGAACGCGGTGCATGTCGGGAATCAAGCGCACGTATCTGGAGTAGAACGAGAGCTATGCCGGCTGAGGGGTTCAGTGTGGCGAAACGGGAACTGGAGCGTGTTTGCATGCCAGGGAATACATTTGTGTATTGGTATAATAAATATAACGGTAAGTTTTTTGAGCAGATTCAAGATCAGATATGTGTCTTCATTAATATATATATATATATATATATATATATAAAACATTTCTTTATTCAAATTTATCATTTTAAAATATGTTTTGGTGTAGGAAAAATAATTTCAATCACAATCCTTACACAATGTTCATTTAATGATTATAATACAGATTTAACCTTTTATATTATTTCAGACTGTTCGAAAGAGAAAGAGACCGGTGAGTTAACATACTTCATCATGGGACAATACATAGACCTGAATAAATAGTCATAACATCTCACCTGTCAATAACATCTCAATGTTTTAGGGATGGATTACTTTATAAAAAATATTATAACATAAAATATGTTTATATTACATAATGATATATAATATATTCATATGCACGTGCACACACACACACACACACACACATATATATATATATATATATATATATATATATATATATAAGTATGCACACATATATATTATTTTTTGATTATATTTATTATATATATATACATCTGTATATATGATAGTATATGCAGCACTATTAGTGTTTAAAGTTGGAATATTTTACCCACAGTTTGAAATGAACATATGTGGTCGAAAAATGTCATTTTTCATAATTACAGAATACAGTTAATAGCACATTTCTTTATATTCATCATTGCAGAAAACAAATGCAAATTGAGTAGCATTCCGTTCATGAGTAATGTCGACCAAGACCGGGTAAGTGTTAACTTTCCTCATTAGTATATTACTGCTTAATCAAACAATTAATTATCTTGTTTCCTCTCTATTATCCATTCATGTGAATTTAAATCTAAATTATTTAAAGTTAATAAATATTATCAATGAATGGTTACGTTAAATATGTGAGTATAAATTAGCATATTACAGTAAAGCCTCGTCTAACGACCATCTCTCTCTAGCGAGCCACCTCAAAATAACGACCACTTGTTCACGGTCCCAAGGTTTATATGGTTTTCATGTTACACCTCGCTTAGACGACCATCTCGAAAATGCAGCAACTTTATAAAGGTTCCGTTGATGGGTGTAATGTCAAAGTTTTAGTCTAGTATGTTTTTCTGTTATCTTAAACAAATGATTAAACATAATTTTTTAACCAGGAAACGACATTTTAATTCCTCTTAGTTTCTAACTATTGCACATCCGAAGATCAACGCGCTTTAATTTTAAGGTCCAGGCCGAAAATTAGTTTCGGCATCACACGCCTTATATCATTTGATAACAAAAGCCTATACTTTCAGTTGATTGGACGTTGGCACCTAAAGAACTGGTACCATGGCGTGAACGGTAGACCTGAGGTCAGGATAAAAGGGTCAACCGTCGACATGTATAAGAAAAATGGGACATATTTTCAAACCCTTTACATTAAGTAAATTTTTCTTTATTTTTTTTAATTATTGTTTTCTATGAGTAATTTTGGACATTGCATTTTTTTTCTGTGTTTTTGTGTGTCATCGCCATCACTAATCTGTGTTAATGAAGTTTTATATTTGAAGGTTATATGATGTGTCATTTAAATAAAAAAAAAAAGTTTAAATAAATAAATGCTCAACGTCGCCAGCTATTCACATAGCATGCATGTCCGCATTTTAATAATTGCTGCATTCGAACGGAGGGATCACTGTACATCGTTTATTCTAAAACTGACTGTTTAAGTACAGAAAATATCCGATTGAACAAATGCCAAGCGTTCATCAATTTCAGGGTGCGCTCAAAATGTATGAAACTGACTGAGATACCGATCTGGACAACAGAAGAAACAGGAAAATTCAAAGAAATCGTTGGCAATAAGGATGGTAATTATCATATTTAAACCAATTCCAATAATTGTCTCAGCTGTTGATAGCACATATAAGTTGATATTATATATTCGAAAAGTCAATATGTATGCACGAAAATATGTACTGAAATAAAAACTTTTATAAAACCAAAACGAAATATTGTAAACACCACTGTAACGATATGCAGTGTACCCTGTATGAAAGACTTACCTGTCTGTTAAGACTTCACTTGAGTGAAACGAAAGCATTCACATTTGTCATAACTGACCTTTCTAATAAGACCACTTGTGAATTGTGACCAGTTAAGGACAGTCCAACGGGTGGTCTGTTTATACGGCTTTCACTGTATATGATCTGCAACCAAAAGAGAAAACCTTTACAAACATCCTTTATACCTGAGAAGATCGACAAATCATTAACATTATAAATAAAGTATAAAAAAACATGAATGCATTCTTAAAAATCAGTAAACGCAACGAATTGACTAGCACACAGCGATAACCTATTATTTTTTTTATTTTTAAATGTCTGAAATGTGTAAACAAATTATTTTTGTTGATGTTATAAAGTAAGTCTATTTATACCATAATGGCGTAGCCTGATATTTTTACAACACATGCGGTTACTTAAAAAATTATGCGATTGATTGTTACTACATATGCTCCAAATAAATATGAACTCGTTGTGTATTTCAGAAGAACACAGGCTCGTTATCGCCACAGACTACAACAGTTATCTCTTGGAGTTGACGTGCAGAGCGACATCTGGTGTTTGTATTGCACCATTCGCCCGTTTATGGAGCCGGTTCCCAACAATCTCCACATCTTCCATATTTGAGGCCGAAGAAAAGCTGCATGGCCTCTGTGGTCTTAACAGTAAAATAATCTTCTCATCCAGTGTTTTTGAACGTAAGTCAAATGAGGTATTCCCATTTTATACAAAATGTGTATATATTATATTTAAAGTTATAAAAAAATGAAAGTATGGATGAAACTTCATTAAATTAATATGCTTCAAAAGTGATTGTATACCGATTCGCTTAAACACACATCTGATAAACATATCACGACATTTATACAAAGAGCTTTGCATACGAACTATTTGCTCTTTTTAATTAACCATTTGTATTTCATGTATTTTTTATTTATTTTATTTGTTTTCTTTATATCTTTTCTAGGCTGCCCTGCCCATGCTTATGACGGTAAGACTGCATTTTATAATCCTCCTTTAATTTGCAGATTGGGCGTGGTCCATAGAAATACGTTATTCCGCGTTAAACTCTGTCAATACACTATCCCTTGCCAAACTCTTCAAGTAAATATATTCGTTGTTGTACTTTCGCTTAACATCCCCGCGGTATCGTAAAAAGTATATTTCTCCTAGTTTCTTTAAACAGCTTACAAAGGCTGCCATTTTTCCTATACACTAAAACCGGATGCCACAGGCTGTATCTCCGAACCATGGTATACTGCTAGTAAATTTAATGTATTTTACATGTGTGATGATAAAAAATACCGCTCGAGGAGTCAACAGTGTCAAAAGCTGTACGTTGACGTATATATATATATATATATATATATATATATATATATATATATATATATATATATATATATATATGAATGAAAAAAAAAAAAATATATTATATTATCTATTGTATGTTTATTCGTATTTAGATATCGTTTGTCAATATACATTAATTTATGTCATTTAAGATACCCATGTCGAATGAATGGGTCTTGTTTCAACATAAGTGTCTTCATTAGCAAACGTTGTGAGCTTTATTGACAGCCTGGACAGTTGAGGGTAAAACACTCGGTTGTCTTTCCGGGAGGGGGGGGGGGGGAACTCTGTTCGATCACTTGTGTGTCTATGAGACAAGGCTGGTGGATTTCTACGGTTTCTCTAGTTTCTACCACCATTAGACAATGCCGGCCGGAGGTCACCACCTGCGCCATGGAGAGTGCCTTATATTCGTTATAAAAGCTTTTTATACAATCTATGTTAAAAAATAATGTTGAAACGTTTTAATGTGTAATTCTGCATTTGCAGATCCAAAGGGACCCCTGGTTTCTGCTGACGGAACAAGAGGTATGTCTGGATACGTCATTTATTCTTTCTTGCGTTTTGTCAATAACGATGGTTATTATAATGGTTTTTGCTAATGTATAATCTCATACTAACCTACTTGGTATTTTCGTGAGTATGTTTTCTTTAATTAAAAGCGTATTCATACTTACTTGACATACTGGGTATATAGTTTTAAATATATTCTTCTTGTGAAGAAGCCAAATAAAATCTTTCAGGATAAATATATTTATTATGTATGCATTTTACACTTATGTATTAATATATACTTAATAACTGATTAATATTTATATATACATACATATATATATAGATATATATATATATATATATATATTACATTTTAGTTATGCATGTTTATACACATAAAACACACGAAAACACATAAATACCTTTTTTTAATTGTATATACATGTACCTAATACACTTAAATCTCTCTCTCTCTCTGTCTCTCTCTCTCTCTCTCTCTCTCTCTTTATATATACACATTTTTTTCATCTGTTTCAGCTAAATCTGGAATCGGCTTCATTATCCTCTTATGTCTCCTGCACACCATTTTTGCCTGATCTGTAGAACTGTCAACGACAAGTGACTACCAAAATGACTAATTTTCAATTACTTTCACTTTCAATTATTGTATAGTGGTTGCGATGAGTGATTATTGGCGCCATTTGGCGTTAAAGTCAGTGGCTCGTTTTACTATGGGATTTGTTTAAAGAAAGGTCAAAGATAGCGTGCGCGTCTGTACTTCTTTTAGCACCTTGATCACCTAATTATTAGATAGCTGTCTGAAGTTTGTATAATAGGTGAGACGCATCAATTTATGTGTGTGACGTGTCAACAATGAATGTTGATTCAATTTTCTTTTATAATGAATCAACATAGTCGACAAATCTTTATTACACACTACATTAATTTTCCTACCCGGACGAATGAGAAAATAAATACTATGCCCAATACATGTATTAGTTTTGTTATTTCAGTTTTATTTGAATATGGAATAAACCATTTATTCATCAAATCTGAAACAAAAATAATAACGAACACGGTTTACTATAAAAAGCAATGCGCTTATCCCATCTAGTCCCTGTTTGAGACATGCTTGGATGGTCCCAATATTAAGACGTCTAACGGATTTTTTCAAACGTGGTGGATGTTGGGGGGCCTTGACAGTCGAGGGGTTAAACGCCCGGCGTGGCGATGAGCTATATAGAGTAGGTTGTAGTTGCCCGTTCACTGCTGGTGGTGGTTTTCTCCGGGTTCTCTGGTTTCCTTTACCTCTAAAGTCTACCAAATGTTATCATCTGAGCCATGGGAATTTGCGATTAGTTATAATAACTATTTGTACAATCCATCTAAAATAAATAAGTTTATTATTTTTTTTTTAATAAACAAATTTCCTGAAGGGTTTGTCTGATCTGTGTGGGGGACCATATGCTTGCCTTGTATCGTAAAAAAATATACGTCCAATGTCCAGAGTCCCGAACATGAAGTTCTCGTTTTAGAATATACCCTATCTGAATTTCCGGTGCACATGCGCATGCACCGTTTTAGTGTCATTCTTCACTTGGCCGTAAATGTACTAAAGTTTAAATCAAATTTGGCGATTGGGATCAAATTTTAGAAATTTCTTTGCATTAAAAAACCTCATAATTTAGTCAGCGATCACCTTATTTCATCTGACTTCAATACATGTATACATGCGAGTCCTAGACAGTGCTGTGTGATTTAGACTAAAAGTAAAGATCTTTTTTGTTACCCTTTTTTCAATGTACAATTCCGAAATAAAGCACAGGTTTCAAATTTGAATTGAAACCACGTTGTTCCAAAATAAAAGTGTTGCATCGTTTCCCTATTCTGACCAATGTCGTTTCACCTTGCAGAGATGAGTAAGTTTAGACTAATACAATATATATATATATATATATATATATATATATATAGTTTTATGTCGTGACATGGACTTGCATAAGGGCATCATGAAATTTACGTGTATTTTATAGTTACAAGAATATTTGTCGATACTAATAAGAATTTTAACATAATAAAATTTACAGTTGTCTTGGAACATTTTACGAATACTTTATTCAAGGGCAACGTCCCTTTGTTCCTTTTGACATAACCTAGTAAATGTCTTCCCTGTTCAGCGGTAACCATGGAAAATATAAATTAAAGTAATAAGGTTGGAACACAGCATAAACCCTTCGAGGTATTTTCTCGGAAGCATGCACATAGTTCATTGGTAATTAACAAAACAATTAAGAAGAAACACGCACCGGAAAAATAAACATAAAGCAGGTTGAGTTAAAGAAGGAGCATTTATTTCCCTAAAAGATGAATTTTCAAAGCTGTTTCAATATTAAAACACGGTAAATATAAACTTGAGTCAGTCACACAAAGGAAAAAATAGCGCTTAATGTTAAAAATATATATTTATTATCAATACAGTAACACGGTTTTTTAACAGCATGCTATATAAAAAGTTGGAAGCCTCAAAAACAAAAGAGAATGCCTTTCTTTATAACATCCAATCCAGCTTATATCTATAATCTCTTTTTCTTGATATTGGTGCATGTTAAATATGAAATTCAATAATCGGCCATGCAAATATTTGAAAGCGTGGCGGCATCTGTAATTCGATATTTTGATTGTAATTTATACCAGAATAAGTTATACACAGATTTTAGTTGTATCAATTAGATTTCTGTGCTCAAAATGTCATTTTTATTTAAAAAAAAAACTACATCATCAATTAAAACGTAACAAATACATTAGTCACCAAGTAACCATTAACGGAGTGTAAGATAGCTTAAACAAATACATATACAAGTAACCTGAATATATATGAGCATTTTAAGAAGCATTGCATCTATTTAAAATACATGTAATTGTGAATTGATCGTTTCTTGATTATGATTTTAATGTTATAACAAAATATGAATATGTCTTGCTTGTTCATTTTTAAACAAGTAACATGGTTAGATTTATATACCTTTGTAATGGAAATATTAGGCCTAATTCCAACAAGGCATTTCTATCCCTTTTTCAATTCAGATACAATTATTGCATTTCTCTCTAATCCACTCAACCTTTTCCTCGACTTCTCCGTAGCCAACAGGTGTACCGTAGGAGTAGCTACAACCAGTACGGGACCAACTGGCTGTCCCGGCCGTGACGTAATGATCGTGACCCTGTTTACAGTTCAGTGGTCCTCCCGAGTCGCCCTGTAAAATGTAAACAGACATATATATATAGAGAGAGAGATTTATGAAATGTTTATCGTCCGGAACTCTCAGGACAAATTTTTGGAGCGACAATTGGGAAATGGAGGAGTCCCAACGGGAGGTGACGTATGAGAAAGTTGAAGGATTGTGTAAATTTTACGTCATTTTCGTATGAACATATGATCCGATATTATGGCCTTATATGATATGTTATTAGACTGAAAAGTAAGGGTTTAACCGGTATTGGTCAGTGACGCTATACAAGAGTCAACTTTAAACCTCTTCGTTAATAGCAAAACATTTCGCGCGTCCGGTGCGTTCGAATGCGATTTCGAGCGTCACAGACGCTTAATCCCGTGTTCCGGAAAGCCCTGTATATATATATATATATATATATATATATATATATATATATATATATATATATATATATATATATATAGTTGTAACAGTATCATCTTGTAAAAAAGGTCACTTGACAATTACTATAGAAACTTTGAGTGTTGACCAGCCGAATTCACCATTTTTGCATGTTTCATGTTTTTATTTTTTTTTCAAAAAAATTGTCTGAAACGTCTGATGAAATACTCCCAGTTACTCCCATATCTAGGAGCAATAAGCAAGAAAGGTATATTATGCAAATTAATGTATTGTTATATGTACTTTATAATATTTTTCACTATTTCCTGATTTCTTGACTTTTTGATGATGCTAACCGTTCTTTAATTCTAATTCTAAAGATTTTACAGTGTGTCCAGTCAAGAGATAAGGATTATGCAGTATGCCGAAAAACTTAATGTTAAAATTTATAGAGTATACATACCGGACATGTTTTGCCATGGTGGTAGCCGTGTGCACACAGCACGCCTCCAGTGGACACCCACTCCGGATACCCTATCTGGCTGGAACAGTAGCTGTCAGAGACCAGCTCTCCCTTCAGTTCTTGAAGAATTGCACTTAACGGCCCTGTATATCAAGAAGTTATATAAGTTATATACAGAATTATTTAATATTTGGTTTCACAGTTGAGCTAAGAATTGTGCTTGTGCATAGAAGTACACAAATACTCTCTCTCTCTCTCTCTCTCTCTCTCTCTCTCTCTCTCTCTCTCTCTTTTTTTTTTTTTTTTTTTTTTCTCTGTTTGTATATATATATATATATATATATATATATATATATATATATATATATGTATTTATTTATTTATTCTTTCATAAGAATAATAACTATTATAGCAATAAGAGTAATAATAATAAACACCGTTAATACATCTTTGTTCCTTTACACGAGAACCCAGACTGGCCCAATCTATGAAATAGTTATGACTTAATTGTTGCATCTGACAGAGAAATCAAAAGTTCCCCCGTTGTATCGAACTTAGTAGCGGTAACTCATATAACTAATTTTCCACTACCTGGCCCTCTTTATTGGCAAGAGCTGGCACTGAGTCTATCGGTACATGGATGCACGTTTTATTTTAAGCATGTTATTAGTAAACGCAAATACTAAAGCCCAGTTAGGGCTAACGAGAACCGTTCCTGTAAGATAATGCTGGTCAGGGAAATGCCCTTTCTAAAACACCACCTGACACACCTGGACACCGATAACTATTTTGCAACAACAATATGCGCTTTGATCGATAACCCGAGGACAGTGCCTTTCCAGACCGCAGCATTGTTCTCGAAACCTTGTTTAATCCATTTGACGGTTACACGCACATTGTATACACTGTCGTTCAGTTATAATGAGCAGCAAACGTACCGGATAGCAATATAATTATTACGTAACTAAGGATTGCCAACACAACAAAAATAACTCCTGAAATATGTACCGTTACGAACCATACCATTTTAATGAGACAGTCTTACCTAATGAGTGCAAAATGTCTGACAAAGTCTGATTCCTCTATTCTTAACAGAGCCTGTATTCATAATATCTAATGTATAAATTTGATGTACATACAGCTGTACACAAGGGTACATTTTCGTTCGATTAAAATTAATGTAAAACACATGTAAAGCCCCTCTCACTCTTTCTCTCTCTTTCTTTCTCTTTCTCTCTCTCTCTCTCTCTCTCTCTCTCTCTCTCAGTTGCCTTCGCCAGGACGGTGTGCGTTCGTCCAGTTCGTGTGTGCGTTTATGTGTGCTCACAAACATAATTCATGCGAGGTCATTTCGGAATGGGTCAATGAAGAATCGGTTAGATTATAATGTGGATCCGGGAAAAAAAAAACGGGTTAAGTAACGGCGTCATGGAACATGCCCAAATGCAGAATGAACCTGCGGATACTTGTAGCATATATGATATTCGTGAAAGTAATCACCGTTTTGGGAGCATTCCATGATAGAGAGCCCCCCCCCCCCCCCCCCCCGGGAGTCCCTGGCCTCACCGTTAGTAACGAATCTGCCCCATCCGGTCATGTAGCATTCCGTGTAGGGAGCGCCCCCTGGTTGCGGTAGTCCTATTGGTTTGATGTTTGGTCCGAATGTGACGTTCTCCATCAGCTCAACCAATGCGACGTCATGAATTATCCTGGAATGATGACGTCACAGATCGAGTCATTACCTTACATGAAAACCAGGGAATATGACGTCATGTATTGTTAAAAAATGCTTATTTCTCTCTGAGATGGTCAAGATTTCCATTAATTGTACATTAGGATGTTTATATTTAATAATGCATAGATTTTATTACTCCAGGTAGCTGCTGATCTGTTACTTATTTGTGAAAGCAAAGTTATAGTAATTAAACCTAGGTTAAGCTGACCCTCCTCCCTCGACATACAAACACCAACAAAACCTCATTCATCCCAAAAACACAAAACAAACAATTGCAAAAATTGACAATAATACCGTGAAAAAGATAACATTTTTTAAATGTAGTTTCTATATTGTAAAAGAAAATAATTGTTATTGTTACATGCACTATAAGTAAAAACTCAGCAAGTAATCTTGAAAATTATGGTTAAGGTGAAAAGTAAATATCAGTTAACAATTTTTCAAAATTACTAATAATCCGAACAAAGGGACACCCGCACCAGTTGGTCTGATTACATTGGCTCTGGTACAGGTCAAAGAATCAGGCCAACGAGAACGGGTGTGGCAAGTTACAATCATTATATATTGTTTCGGGGTGACATAAAAGCGGACCGAACTGTCTCGCTAGTGCAGCTTGCTTTGCTAGCGAAGCGGTTGGTACGACGGACTTGCGCGCCAACACCATGGGTACGAAACCAGGATCGGCCAAATATTTTCCCCTGAACGATTTATCTTCGGAACGAAATGGGAACTCTTCAAACGTGACGGTTAAACTTTGTAGCTCAGGGAATAAGCTCACCAAAGTGTAACTCCTGGGAAAATTAGTCTTGTTCTGATGGCAGAACGCTCTTCAGAGGGGTAGTGTTACGGGGTGAAATAAAAGCGGACCGATCTGTCCCGCTAGTGAAGCTTGCTTTGCTAGGGAAGCGGTTGGTACGCCGGACTTGTGCGCCCCCAACGTGGGTTCGAACCCGGGACCCCTGAACGATTTTTCGTCGGAACAAAATGGGGGCTTGTCCAACGTGACGGTAAAACATTATGGCCCAGAAAATAAGCTCACGAAAGTGTGACTCCTGGAATAATAAGTCTTGTTCTGATAACAGAACACTCTTAAGAGGGGGTGTGTTACGGGTTGACATAAAAGCGGACCGAATTGTCCTGCTAGGATAGTAATATATATAATATAGTAAAGATATATATATATATATATATATATATATATATATATATATGTGTGTGTGTGTGTGTGCGTGAAACCGATAATATGGCTCTGGTACCTAAACTGCCCGTGCTGGGTGCATAATGCGATACTATGCTCTGATTGGTCTGATTACAATTCCTTCTCAGCCCTGTGGGTGAAACCCAGAATATCTTGCCATGCAAAGCAGCGGGTTAAAACAAAGGAGATATTGGACGACTGCAGTGAATAACTGCTGGTTGAGGAGCGTAGTAAACACATATAAACGAGTTCCCTGGAGACCTGGTTAATAATAGAGGAAAGAGGGAATGTGTGCGAAGGTGATTAGAAATGAATTAACCAAACTACTAAAGCCTGTATGGTAATACTGTTATAGATTATTTAGGTACTGGTTTCTTTTTTAAAGAACAGAAGGCTCAGTGGACTATATTTTATCTGAATACGCAAGGAAAGCAGCGACTGGAGTACCCATGGAACAAGCAGAACAAATTTTTCTGGTTCCATTAAAGGCGTGCTGATGCATAGTGATGTTTACGGAGAACTGGTAGCTCAGCGGTAGAGCATTCGACTCAAGCTCCGGGTTCCTTCCCTGTCGCTCTTTTCTATGTATCTCTTTCCCATTCTAATATAGTATCAAGAATCTAATTAAAAACCCGATGTAACACATATACATGTATGTGAATGGTCCTGGTTCAGCATGTCTTGATCGATCGATAATGCGAGTCAAATAGATTTGGCTGGTCCAGGAAATAATCCTGACAAGACAATGGAATATCCACCAGCATTTTACCATTTCTTATACGTTTGAAAAGCCATTTGTGAATTTGGCCGTGTTCGTCCGGATCAGCTTTCTGATATGCAGAGTTAGCTTGATACCCAAGCGTACGTACACACTGAGGGTACTGCAAAAGAACCTTCTCGAAATTTCCAATATAGTGTCAAATGTCTTAAATTCATAAGAAAGTATGAAAACTGGTATCTTAGGTGTCTCAGCATTCAATGAAGAAAAGGGCATTGTGTTCGACTGGCCCAGTCGATACAGTGGTTTAAGCTCGCTCTTGCTGTGGCGCAACACTTACAACAGGAACTGCCAACTCGCGGCAAATCATATATCACTAATTTACGTCTCTATGAATGGCTCATTTAGTTATAAAAGCGATCACTACGTTACGTCTATTGTTACAGATGTCTCCTTTATTGCATCAAGCAGTCTTACATGTGTATGTGCAGCGCTAGCGTTTGCCGTTGCTATGGCGGCATAGCCCGGCCCACGCGTGGGGTCTGACGTGTAAACACACCGTGTAGAAACACACCGTTCTTTGTTCGAGATGTTTCCTGTAACGTGTGTATTTGTTGGGTCCTTTGAATTGTTCGGGAAATCGAAATTTCTCGGCTTGAGTTGGAAAATTATAAATAAGGGGTTGTGTTTAGAGCCGAGGTAGAGAGGAGAGATATATTCCAGCGGACACAGAAGAGTGTAAGCCAGTTTGTGGACCTTTCCCGATAATTGCGGCGTATATAGCTTTTCTTCGAATTCGTAACGGATTTTAATTAGTCTTCAGTTTGCCTTTGGGATCACTATCAGAATTTACCTTTTGGATTATAACAAATTGATTTTGTGATGAACTAGCCTGTTATTCTCTAAGAAGATTTATGTGAACTGTTCATCTTGATTATATGCTTTAAAGGACTTTTTGTCGCTGTGACAGTGGTGGTATCCATGTACTGTACACTTTATTTATATACTTGTATTGATTGACTAATGTACTGCTTTTATACTATGTAATTGTATTGATTTAGTGTATTGAAATGTTAGGATTGTTTTAAGAATAAATTATAATTACTTGTTAAAAAAAACACTGACTTCTTTATTCATTCCCCTAGACATTTCACGCTGCCTAGTGTTACAGAATCTGTTTTATATTTCCATTACAAAAGTTAGCCACGCATACGTGATCTATTTATATTAGGTTCCGTAACACTATCGATACATGGAATCACGTTTAATTTTACTAAAGCCCTGCACAGATTACGTCAGAACAGTTAACTGCCATTGTAAATCTAAAATATTGATTAAGAGTCATTTTTCACCAATAAAAGCTTTCAGTAAAGTGTGACTTACTTGAAAGGACTTGTTGTATACTCATAGTCCTCATGGGCAATCAGTTGTTTTGCGGCGACTGTCACTGGGGTAGGGCCACTTGACGATATATCCACCACGCCCAGCTTAACGGACGTCTCACTTGCTGTTTTACTGTAAATAACAGGATATATATTTGTGAATCCTGAACATCTCTTGTTTGGCCGGCTATGATCTTCATGGCCAGGCGCTGGTAATTATATTTCCAAAGACATTGCTTTACCGAGCTGCTTTGGTGTCTATTATGTAAATGATAAAGAAGCTAGCAAGTGATAGTGTCGGAGTTCGTAACAGCTAATAAATCCCAACATAATTACAGCATTATACAGTAGTCAAAATTGTTCACGCGCTGTTTAAACTGGATCACGATGACCAGAAACGAAAAATATTTCAGGTCTTTCTTTTACTCGTCTGAATGTCGATTGTTTCCCGGCATAAGAATTTGTTCTAAATATAGTAACCGGTGTATTTCGGTTGCTGCACACAAGAAGTGCACAGGAGGTCATTTGAATAGTTCAATTGTCTTGTTTAGTATTCACGAAAAACACGCCAGCGTAGCCAAATCAAGCAAGGCCTCTAGCCATAAGGTAACTGCCGGCTATTTAAAATGGTTGGAGGGGGAATAAGACCTTGCCCGAAGGAAAAGAAAAAGTAACAATATTTTGAAACTGTAGAAACTGAATGAAGTACAAATGACAAATATTCAAAAGAGTAATCATATAAAACAAAATGACTATAATATTTCATATATTTATATTATAAATGGTATTTTAAAACTGCTGTTATATGGTTGAAACAACTATTTTGGATTACAGGAAATAGGTCAATGGGGCAACGAAAGTGTTATGGTGTAATGATGGTCAAGCAAATATCTGGAAATTACTGGTTTAATTACAGGAATTTTTTTTAATGCGAGCATGATGGGGACAGTCCACATTACTCAATCCTAGATAGCGCCACCTACATTTGCTACGAAAATGCCAGAAGTTGGTCGGTCAATTGAACGCAGATTAGGATAAATGGTGTTCCGATCATGGCAATACAAAAATGATTTTTTAACTGTTTTTTTTTTCATTTTAAATATATCGTACAACTAGTTATTATAATTAACGGGAGCCACCCTTCAAGGCACTGATGGTTGGTTTCGTAGACAAAAGGGGTGCAGGAGGCATATAAAGATCCTGGAAAAAATACCGATATTGGACGGGCCACTACAGACAATTCTCGAAGCTTCGTTGGGGATGTAACACAGGCCGCCAGCGGAGAGAGTCTAAACTGTTTCCACTCGACTACCCAGGGCCCAAGAGATATATTTATAACGTCTATATTATATCTTAAAAAGGGTCATATATCTGTTTTGTACACATTTTACAGAAGGGTAAAGTATAAAGATATCCCTATCGCTAAAATATAACAGCTAGTATATTTGTTATAAATGTTTTTTTTTACTTGACTACTTTTTTCTGTCACTGGAAGTTATGTATGGGGAAGATATGAAGACATACCCGTCCACGCAGTGTGCCGCTGTCATTACCCACTTGGGGTGTATTATGGCTGCAGTACAAAACGAGTTACCAGCCCAAAGCGAAGCCTGAAGAAAATAAAACATTGTTCCAGAAACTGCATTTAAAACCCTATCTCAACAATTTCTAAATAAACTTTTTAGCAAAAAATATAAAATTGAAAAAGATTGATATCTGATTCATTGCAAACTTGAATTTGGGCTCATTTGATGAAGATGTTAAATGTTGATTCTCAGTTGAAATTTGCTGTTTAGATCCAAGCACTCGGCTTATATCCATATATCCATAATGATATTAATACATATATTGAATTAAACATAAGGATAGTGTAATATTAAATTGCAATCGGTCATCCTTCCTGACTGAGGCAGGAGAATTTTGTAGGAGATTAACTTGCGCCTAAATTTACTCAGAGGTACTCATTTATAAGATTACTTTGAACGGGTTTGTCACACACACACACACACACACACACACACATATATATATATATATATATTTCTGGGTGGGTGGATGGATGTTTTACACACGAGTCTGCTCCAAAGGCGTTATTTTCTTTTCTGCATATGTTTACGAACATAGATTAATAAATCATATTTATCATATATCGTATCATGGTAATGACACATTTGCCAAATCACAAGTCTCGACGCTTACTGCAATAATTCCAAATTGACACGTAATGTTACCTGACAGCAATATGGCACTAAATGTGAAAGAATGTGTGGAAACCGCGATATGAGAGACACTGGCTCTGTTCCCTGTAAAATGGGTAAAGTTCTTTTTAAACCTGTATTATTAGTGTATATATAACAATTAAAAATGGGCCACAATACATCTGAGTGCGGATATGAAAACTTACCAGCCACGGCCAACGACCCGTGTCGTTAACATTGGTTCCGCGGAAGATGAAGTTGTCTTTTTTGTTTGATAAGCCGCTGCCTGAAATGGAAATTGCATCAAAGGAAATAAGTGTAGACAATGGGCTTTAGTGTCTGGATCTTGTCGAATTCATCAAAGGGACCCAGTCACCTATCAGATCTTTATAAACTAATGGTAACCCCTTGAAATTGTTATAAAGATAGGTAAGAAAACATGAATATCACAGCACAAAGGCTGCTTGTTTTGTTTATATCAACGCGTTTATAATATGTGGGGGCCCGCAAAAATAATCAAAACAAATATTTTGTCCGGAAGTCAGATAAGCCAGAGCTTTGCAAATGACGTTTTGCAACAAGTGACCTTTCTACCTCCACATACATGCATCAGGCGCGGATCCGGGGCCGGGGGGGGGGGGGGGGGGGGGGGCTAGGTTCGGTATCTCTCTCCTCTTAACCAACGACCATTTTTAGCCATTTTTATTGCATATCTTCCGTTGAACCCTCCCTCCAAAACATCCTGGATCCGCGCCTGTGCATATGCAACCTATATCAACTTAGTTTACATGTTTTACCCGTTTTTCAAAATTTGCTTTGTTTACAAACACATTGTTGATAAACAAGTCCACACATCCTTCACGGAGGCGTTATCAGAACTTTCCATAATCAGAATTACCCTAAGATCATTAATATATACACAGAGGAAAGCAGAAATCGCATATTTTTTTTAAAGGCGGAAGCATTGACACACCTAAACTCTATTCACCTTTCTATAGAATATTTGTGATTTCTTACTTACTCCGCTTACATATTGATAACATCTAGGAAATTCATATTCGGAAAAGTTCTTGTAACGCCTCCGTGTTGGATGTAAGAATTTGTTTGTAAACACGCTAATGAGGACAAACGGGAATATCTATATCATCTAAGGTTGTTGCATATGTGCTGATATTACAAATACATGTACAATAGTAGCAGAAACGGCTTTGCCAATCTCTGGTACGTCCGGCTTGCCGTCAGGTTCCCTCGATGAATATGTTAACGGTTATAAACAGGTGGATGTAGACTAAATGAACAGCCTGCATGTGTACATTGGGACTGGCGTTTTCTGGCCTATTTTAGTCAAATGTTCAAAGGATATTCTTAAGCTAATAGACTTCAGATATCAGATTAGGGCCCATTAATCTTTTTTTAATCACAGCATAATAGTGGATTAAAATCAAGTTATGGTAAAATAATATGGAAAAGAAAAATGTTGATGTAATGAGCCGATTGCATGAACATAATCGGTTGGCAATAATGTAGAACTCATTCAAGGACTCAAATTCAATCCGGAATCGGGTCCCCTTTTATTCTGTGCCTCGTGCGTTGACTGATGGTTATTGAATGGGATAGTAATTCGAGGGATTTACACGAGTCCAGCAGTATCAAAAAGTACTGACTATTGAGAATCTATTTAATGACGGTGGAACATCCCAATTGCGACCACTTTGGAGAAAGACTGAAGTTGTCGTTATTTGGGGGCCGTCGTGTATTTGTTTATTTCTAAATTACCGGGTCATATACCCGGGACCAGGAAAGGGGTCATAATTGTGAGATTGTCGTAAAGCGGGGCTCGACTGTACATGAACTTTGATTTAATTACCTTATCCATACACCGACATGGACGAAGCGATATAGAGAATACTAATAATTTAGAATGTATAGAAAGGACGTAGAATTACAAGTTAAGGATTACAAAAAAAATTAAATCAAGTCAAAGTCGCATTTGAAGTTAGATTATATATTTTCATTATTTGTATATGAATATACAATTTAAACGAGACTAACAGATTAGTCCTTCTGCATATGGAGTTGGAAATGAATAAAAATCCAGTACACATATTTACTTACCAAAGCACAGCACAACGTACGGCCCAAGCTTATTGTGAACCTCCCATTTAAGAGCCTTCGTCTTGTATGCTGACATTTCTTTCCGCAAGTTTTCCACTGTTAAACGATTCCATTTCTTTGCCCTCTGTAACAATATATACCACTTAAGCAAGCTATCCACTTATTTTTTGGGGGTAAGAATTATGTGCTCTAACTTATTCTTCTTACATGTTTATGAACTGTAGGCAGCTTCAAGTTAGAAAAGTATTATTCTTATTATTATTATCATTATTATTATTTTTATTATTATTATCATTATCATCATTATTATTATTATTGAAGTGAAGTTTGTGCTGGAGCTGGTCAAAGCAACGGCTCGCTCGACCAGAAGTTTGACAGTTCGTGTCTGTATTGAAAGATCCGGGCTTACGGCGAGTTCACAGAAGATACAAATTACGCCAGTGTAGTGAGAAAGTGGCGGATGCCGGAGAACCCGGAGAGAACCACCGACCTTGGACAGGTCACTACAACCCACTCTAAAGGCAACACCTGGGACCGAACCCGGTTCGTCACCAGAGAGGGCAGGGCGTTTTACAGCTCGCTTGTCAGGCCCCGTGTTATATAAGTTCTTATAACGATTCTGTTAATCTACAAGCTGTTTGAAAACACGGCACCTGGCAAATGTAGCTAGTAGTAGTTGGTATTTATTATAACCAGTTTATAATACATATATCATATGATATCGGTGGATATATGTATATTCCATTTAGTTATCTTTATAAAATATGGATGAAGTAAAATGATTCAAGCGCCTGTGTGTATGGTCAACATTTTTCTATTAATGTTTGTTATACGAAAGCAGAAGCGGATCCAGAGGGGAGGGAGTCCAGCCCCCCCCCCCTTTCAGTAGCCGCAGTTTTTTAAGGGTTTCAGACCAATGTTTGCGGCATAAACCCCCAATGCTCCTTGGATGACCCCCTCATTTATAGGAATCCTTGATCCGCCAATGGAAAGCTTAGAGAAAGGAACCTATCTCTCATGAACGGCCATGGAGAGTAAAATCATTCAAAATGTTTTAAAATAAATGGTGTAAAATAGAGCTAAAGTGCTACCATCTTGATAAATATAAAACCAATTGATAAACATCTTGTCATTATTTATATACATCTTATCATTATTTATAAACATCTGGTCATTATCTTTAAACATCCGGTCATTATTTCTAAACATCTGGTTATTATTTCATAATCATCTGGTCATTATTTATAAACATCCGGTCATTATTTCTAAACATCTGTTATTATATATAAACATCTGGTCATTATTTATAAACATTTGGTTATTATTAAAAAACATTTGGTCTTTATTTATAAACATTTTGTTTTTATTTATAAACATCTAATCATTATTTATAAACATCTAGTCTTTATCTATAAACATCCGGTCATTATTTCAAACCAGCTGGTAATTATTTATAAACATCTGGTCATTATTTATAAACATCTCCTTATTTACGTTAGACTGTTGTGCTGTGTTAGGTAACCTGTTGTCAAGTGCTATTTACCTTATATAATCTAATGTTATATTCAGCTTCCATTTCGGATAGACTTGTATTAGGACCGTGAATATGAAAGTGACATGCACTATTCTGTAATATTCTAATTCAAATTATAATGTAAGAGCTAAAATAGTTTTAAGGGTTGTTAAACTGAAGAAAACTTACAGTATTGCAGTACACAGGATAACGTAATCAATTTATTTAAGCCGAACAAAAATATTACGGGTTCGCCGCTCCCATATTTTCGTTGTGTTTTTCTATTTTTCAATTTTTTTGGCCCTTCCTCAGTAATGTTCCTACTTTGTGCCCTTGCATCAAATCTTTAAAAAAAATCAGCAGATGATCAGGGTATTTTTATCTGACAAGTTTGCAAAACTTCATGTAATGTGTGTCGAGTTCTGATTAAAATTCCTCCGACCACGAGATATTTTTTTTGTAAACAGAATCCGCAGAACAATTATTTTTTTGTGGCCAAACTGTAATGCTCACCGTGGCGTTGGCGGGACTGTATGTTCCTGTGTCAAAACATCCAACATCCCTCCACATCTGATCGAGGCATTCCTGGGTATGAGGGCCAGGGCAACTGTCGGGTCCACAGTTAGCTGTGAGAGGAAATATATATTGATTGTATGGACATGTAATACATACAAAGATGCACACACACACACACACAATCACACTCCTGTGTGTGAGGGCCCCTGCTGCTACAAGGAAGAAAGTAAAGACCGCACTCCGCATGTTTTTTTTTTTTATTTTTTTAAACACAGACAAACATACAGACAGACGCTTATTGTTGTACGGACGAGGACTTATAAGAGGGCCCCACAAAGCCATACACATATAAACACAAACCAAATAATAGTCCTGATAATTACTCCGTGCATGATTCTAATGTTCATCGTGAATTACTGGCACCAACTTGACCATTCCTTAACGGCATAAATGATCATCTTAGTCATTTTTCATTGATTTTGACATCGTTTGATGATGGGTATATGGGTACATTTATGTGTAGTATAGGTGTATGTATGTGTGTGTGTGGGGGGGGGGGTCAGGTGTGTTTGTGTGTGTCGGGGGGATTAGATGGGTGGGGTGTGGGTGTGTGTGTAGGAGAGAGGGGGTTAGTTGAGATCGTGTATGTCGGGGGATTAGATGTGTTGGATGTGTGTGAGGGTGTGTGTGTGTGTGTGAGAGGGGGAGGGGAGGGGGTTGATTCGCGTTGGGGGGGGGGGGGAGTTCTCAATCCCGCCATTGGGGTACTTTTTAAAAATGTTTAGCCAAACAACCTTAGACCTTTGACAACCGGGAAACAACCGTTCGTAATTACGCTTTCTCCATACATAGCCCGTCACCTGGAGATTCAAATAACACCTGGAGTGTTAAATACTCAATATGTCCTCCGTTATCACTTATTTTGCTTTGTGCGTTTACCCGCTGTCTGCACTGTACAGAGCGCACTCTGGCGGTCTTTCTGACAACCACGGTAGGAAGCCCCTTCAGCGTGTGTGTCAGAGGTCCCCGCTTGTAACACACGAATATTTTATCTTGAAAAAAGACCCCGCCTGGAAGTCATCAAAACTGATTTAAGTATAGTGACCCGCTTCGGTATGTGTGTGCCAGAGGTCCCCGCTTGTAACACACGACACGGCTGTTTCATATAATTTCAAATGTAAACGTTATAATTTATTAATGATATATCTATTAAGGCTGTGCAGGCTGACACAGGTAATTAGCAATTCACAAGGTGAAATCTAAATTCACAACTCTGTTAATTTCCTGAATAGAAAAGAAATTTCTTAATAATATTCTAAGGTTAATATTCAAAACTAAATCCATCTAAAATATTTAATTCTAAGATAAAACTTTAACACTGTTGAATATATTGTTTGATGTAAATAAGGTACTTACTGGATATAAACTCAAAGTAACGTAAACCTTACCTGTATTCAATATAAAACAAAAATTGTAATTTTGAGGGACATGAAAGTCCCAGCTTTGACGGTTACAGACATAAGTCCCCCGGTTGACCCAATACAAGTAAGGGTGTGTGGTGGGGGAGGAGGTGTGTGTAAGGGGGGCAGGTGTGTGTGTTTGGGCGGGGGGGGGCAGGTGTGTGTGTTAGGGTAGCAGGTTTGTGTGGGGATGGGGGTGTGTTGGGGGGGGGGGAGATGTGTGTGTGTGTTGGGGGGGGGGGTTAGGTACGTGAGGGTATGTAGGTGTGTGGGTGTGATAACAATGTTAATACATGTAAAACAGCTCACCTCCCTGTTTTCCTGTACACAGCGTGACGTACTGGACCCCGTTCTCGTCTCTCAGTCCCTTCATGGCTTTCTTATAATAAGCCCTCATCCATTTCAGTACTTTATACAGCGGTTTGTTTCGCCAGGACGAAGATGGCTGTTTGGTACAAGTAAAAAAAGGGATATATAATGATAATGATCGTAATAATAATAATAATAATAATAATGATAATAATAATAATAAAAATAAAACTGTCATGAAACCGGGAACAGTAATAACGTTAACCACAGAAATAAACATAAATAAACAAATAAAAAGTTCTTAATCAAACATATAAAAGAAGACACCATGTATAAACACACATATTAGGTCAGTAATCCACAGGTTTTGTATTCTTGATGTGGACCACTTCAGGGAATCAATAGTTCCTCCTTACCCCGTTAGGTGGCGCGGACGTGCCTTCAGCCTTGCATCCTGCTTCAAGCCATTTTTCCATAAGACAGGCATCACTGTGAGGTGGAGATCCACAGGCTCCTGTAAGTAATATATATATTTAATATATATATATATATATATATATAGAGAGAGAGAGAGAGAGAGAGAGAGAGTGAGAGAGAGAGATGACGTAATCAGAAAAAAATATCTAAACAGAGAGCAGTTGGCCAGACCGCGCAGGAAATATACCAGACTCAAAGGAATTTTAACTAGTCCCTTTTAAATTAATTACTGTTTTCAATAATTTCCCTGAAAGTTTAAATCATTTGTTTAACTGAATAATACAGTCTGTTTTGCTGTTTAAAAACAAAATTAGACTATTGACACCAGTGCTCATGCATGCGTGAGCATGTGCCATTTTTGTCAGCCGTGACAGACACGACTCAGTTAGGGGCCTCCTACTGATCTGGCAGACCAGTGATGTGGCCGTAATGTCAGAGGGCCGATCTGGCAGGCCAGTGATCTGGCCGTAATGTCAAAGGGCCGATCTGGAAGGCCAGTGATCTAGCCGTAATGTTATAGGGCCGATCTAGCGCTACACTTTTATCAGATCATCAGATCACGCCAATACAGACAGTTTCATCGGTAGTTCAATATTCTTTGTATAATACCCACTTCTTTTCAGTTCATTCAGGTTTAATGTTGTAAAGTCGAATCCCAGTCTTTTGGAACTTGATTCCAAGTCAAAGTCCCAGACCAAAACTTCTTTATTCAAAGCAAAATAAACTCAATTTTGAGATCATCATGTGTCTTTTGAATAGGTTTATGCCAGTTTTTTTTTATTTTTAAATTTAATACTGAATGTCATTTAATTTAATATGCAGAGAATGAGTTTCGTCCATGGTCTTGTTTTTTTAATGCTCTGTAAGTGTTTTGCTGAGTAATTTTGTTGTACTAAGGCTGCCATGCATTTCCAACATTTATTCATGAATGTATCGTTTTAATTACTGATGATTTCTTTTCTGCTGAGTGATTTATATTCTCTGATTTTATATATTCATCTTTAACATTTCATACGTTCATATTTAATATAAGGGTTATTAATGATTAAGTAATTTTAACAGTTGCAAATACATTAGTTGATCCAGGTTTATCTCTGTTCTGCAAGGCCACTTTGTTATTGTTATAACCACCGAGGGTACTTGTTACTGTCTGGACTCACCAGACAGGAGGTCAGATGTCAAGGGCAGGGTGTGCTGTCCTCAGCACAATAAGACAAAGCGGGTCGCGTTTAAAGCTGTTAGTGCAGTATACAAAGTATCAGTGAACAGACGTACAGTTGAAATAGGATGGTATTAATGAAGAATTAAGATATGTCCAGTGGACAACTGAATGATCCTTTGGACCCTGCCAAAGAAGTAAGTACATGTTCATGTTTTAAAGTAGAATATTGCCAGAAGTATATTGTATCTCATATTATACATCATGTAACAAACACTCAGCAGAATAAGCCCAGATCTGTGTGTGTCATGCCCAGCTTTATGACAATACCATGCATATATACTGTGTCACTAGAAGGCAAGCCTGTATAGCCAAGTATAGTCAATTATGTTATGTCCAGTCTATGAATATGTGTATTCATCTGTTAGTTTATTATTATGTTGATTAAGATTTAGCTTTAGATATAGTGAGATGTATAACAGTAACCTGTGTATTCATGCTAGAATTTCATGAGATTTAACTGAGTAAAATATAATAATAGAGATTGTTTATATAGGTGTGTAAACGTACATATACTGTTTGTTAGGTACACATATATCTTAATTAGTTTATCAAGAATAATGCTATTTTGGATGTAATGATAACACAGCTACTATAAACTGGTTTGTAATTTCTGTTAATTGATTAAAGTAAATAGGGTCTATTCAGATAATTGGTTTGGAACCATATAAAAACTGCAAGACGGCTAAGACGTAAACATTTGTTTAATTTAGGTTCTTCAGACACTTAGACATTCTCATTTGGATTTACATTTATTGTTTGGTGTTTATTGTATAGTCCAGTTTAAAGCATATTGTTATTATTTTGTATTTGTCTACTTTGTAGATTGAATAGAATTAAACTACGTTATCCAATTTATGCGGGGTCCGGAGTCTGTATATTCCATCGTCTATCCACAAGATTCAATTTCTACCGCTAACCTTGGATAGATGTGAAAGACAGAAGTCATGGCAGATACCGTCGAACTGAAGCGCAAGCGAAGAACCGCTAAAGCGAAGCTAACCAGAGTCGAAAAGGCTATTCAACAACTGATAGAGAGTGATCGCAGTAAAGATGAGGTCGCAGATACGTTCCAACAGTTGGAATCTGTATTCAAAGACCTTCAAGAGAAGCATGAAGATTATGTGATGAGAATAGATGATGATGCAGAATTTCAGAGAGAGGAAATTTGGCTAGACGAATGTCAGGAAACCTTCCTGACACTGCAGATGCAAGTCCGAGATTATGGAGTGGTTAAAACGGATGCAACCATTGACATAAGAGAGCCCGGAGAAGAGATGGAAAATGCCAGTCCATCTGTGGATGAAGGAAAGCAAACTGCTGAGAAGGTTGGTGCAAAAGACCACATTTTTGAACATAAGTTTGCAGAAACAAATTCAGCATGTAGTGTAAAAATGGAAAAGCAGAAGTTACCAACGTTCAGTGGAGATGTGCGTGATTATAACACCTTCAGATTAGACTTTTGTCATTTGATTGGTAGCAAATATAACAAGCGAGATGCGATCGCTATTCTTCGCTCTTGCTTGCAAGGAAAGCCACTGACCATGATCCAAGGCATTGGTTCGGACTTTGACGCAGCAATGGAATACCTAGATTCTGTGTATGGAGATCCCAGATTTGTGGCTGATGCAATCGTTAATGACATCAACAAGTTCAGGGCACTACATGATTGTGAGGATGGCCGCTTTTGCGATTTAGTGCATCTAGTTAAGCGGAGCTACAATTCCTTAAGGGAAATTGGGCGACCGAATGACATGGATAACAGCCAAATGTTAGTGCTGATCGAAAGAAAACTGAACAGAGAGGATAGGAAGGTATGGTTTCGACACCTTGAACATGAGAAAAAGCCAGCCAGCCTGACTCTACTAATTGAATGGCTGACATGTGAGATGAAGTCGAGAATGAGAGCCACTGCACCAATAAGATCGGACACAAGTTATAAAACATCTGTGCATCATGTTAAAGGACCAGAGAGCACCACATCTCCATTCTTCAAGTGTTGGATATGCAAATCCTCAAGTCACTAGATTGACCAGTGTAAAAAACTGATCGGAATGACACAACCAGAACGCCAAAAGGTCATCAAAGAGGGCCATGCTTGCTTTAGTTGCCTTAAACGGGCCGGTAGAGATCACAGGATGGCAACATGCAGAAGACGACGCCAGTGTACAGAGACTGTTAATGGTGAACAATGTAGATACTTTCACCACCCTCTTCTCCATCAAGTAAGTGATCATAGTGCAGGTGTGCATGCTGTAACTGGTGAAAATGAGGCCCTGCTTCCTGTAGTCATGGTAGATGTCCTTGGACCAAAGGGAACCCACAGAGGCAACGTTCTGCTTGATTCCGGGGCGCAGATAAGTTTGGTAACGTTATCTATGGCTGAACGACTGAACCTTAAAGGGAAGAAGATATAGATATTGCCATCACAAAGGTAGGGGGTGACCAGGAACAGATGCAAACAAAGCAGTTTCAGTTAAGGGTGAGGTCACTGTCTACAAACAGGGTGCATGTAATATCTGCTGTCGGAGTACCATGCATCAGTGAGACATTTCAAAGTAACAACGTGGAAGCCAGAGTGCAACAATTTGGTCTTGAACCCAGTGACGTGAACTTAGGGGAAGGTTCAATAGATATTCTCACTGGTATTGACCATGCTAACATACATGGAGGAGAAACAAGACAAAATGGAGAGCTTGTTGCCAGAAAATCTCCACTGGGATGGGTGCTATTTGGAGTTTCAAAGGGGAATAGTCAGGGATCAAGTGTGTTGCATATTAAACTGACATCACCCGTCAATCTAACAGATTTATGGAGTACTGAAGCAATGGGAGTGATGCCAGGTTCAAATCCATACCAGCAACCCCTGCTTGATGATGAAAAGGAAGAACAGCTTATTAGTCAGTCATGTGAAAAGGTAGGAAAGCAATGGATGGTTCCGTACCCATGGAAGAAAGATCCTAACCAGCTTCCTGACAATTACAAGCAAGCAGAAAGAAAGCTGGTTGCGACAGAGAAAAGACTGGAAAAAAAAATAGGGAGCATGCAGCAATGTACGATGAACAGATCAGAGAAATGGTAAACATGAACTTTGCCAGAAAATTAACAGAAACAGAAATTCAATGCCACAAGGGTCCTGTGCACTACATTTCCCATCATGCTGTGGTGAGGCCAGAAAAGAAAAGTACCCCAGTAAGAATAGTGTTCAATTCGTCTGCAACATATCAGGGACAATGTCTGAACGACTACTGGCTGAAAGGGCCAGACTTGCTTAAGAATCTTATAACAGTATTGTTGAGGTTCCGGGAGCATGAAGTAGCCGTATGTGGAGATATATCGAAGATGTATCACAGAGTTCTTATCCCAGAAAGAGATCAGCACGTTCACCGTTTCTTGTGGAGAAATATGCAGGAACACAGAAAACCAGAGGTCTACATAATGACGGTTGTAACATTTGGGGATAAACCTGCCCCTGCGGCGAACTGCAGAAGAAGGCGAAAACAGATTTCCAGCTGCTGCACGTGTGCTAAATGAGTGTGTCTATATGGATGACATATGTAGTTCTGTGAAAACAGTAGAAGAAGCAGAAAGGCTTACTACAGAAATTGATGAGGTACTATCAGAAGGTGGCTTCAAGGTGAAAGGATGGCTATCAAACCGCCATGTCAGAGGAGATTGCAATGAAGGAGAACTTAAGTTCCTTGAAGCTGAGACTGAAGAAAAGGTTCTAGGAGTTGTGTGGGACCAGGAATGTGGCACTTTCTCAATGAAAATCAACATTGATGAGAAAGCCATAGGTTTGGGTGAAAATGACATCAGTCATAAACTAACCAAACGAAAGATCCTCAGCCAGATCGCACGAATCTTTGATCCTGTTGGGTTTGCAGCGCCATTCGTAATACGTGCTAAAATTGGTATCCAGAGACTGTGGCAACAAGGTCTTGACTGGGATGCTGAGCTATCCGAAAGAAGTAAAATGGAATGGTTGAAGTTCTTCCAGGAAATGAAAGGGCTGAACGGTGTCGGGTTTCAGAGGTGTTTGACACCACAAGATGCTGTTGGCGACCCAACTCTATGCATATTTTCAGATGCTTCGGAAGATGCATTTGGGGCATGTGCATACATGAGATGGTTAACTAAATCAGGCAATTATGAGGTGCGATTTGTAGCTGCAAAATCAAGAGTTGCACCACTGAAGCAGCTGACTATCCCACGCTTAGAGCTTCAGGCAGCAGTGCTAGCATTAAGATTGTACAAGACCATAACGGACGCACTCTCTCTACAGACAGACAGAGTGATATTTCTGACTGAACAGCATGATAACCTTATCATGGATCAGGAGTCCAGCCAGGAACTTCAAAACATTTGTAGCAGTAAGAGTTGGAGAAATCCAAACCACCACAAATCCATCTAAGTGGCGGCACATCCCTGGAGAGAACAATGTAGCGGACGATGTCTCCACAGGCTTACCTGCCAAAGGGCTAGAGGGTAGATGGAAGAAGGGACCAGATTTCTTATATTTGCAAGAATCAGAGTGGCCAGAGGACAAATCTGTTCAGGATCAAACTGAAGTGGCCTCTGAACGACGGAAACTAAAGCAAGTGTTGACAGTCACAGAACAACAGGTGATCGACTGTACACGATTCTCCAGCTGGAGAAAGCTTATCCGAGTAACAGCATACGTCCTGAGATTCGTACAGAATCTGAAATCAAAAATCGGAAAGGACACATCCGTTGAGAGTGAAGTTACACTGACACCAGCTGAGTTAGAAAATGCTGAACAATTCTTGATTAAAAATGCCCAGACAGGTTTGCAGTCACATATGGCCAAAGGAGAATTTAAAACTCTTAGTCCATTTACAGACGAGGAAGGCATCATCCGAGTAGGTGGCAGATTAGACAGGTCCGAGGTATCATACGAGTGCAGACATCCAGTTTTGCTGCCATATGGACACTGTATATCTTTACTGATTACCAGGCAGATGCACCCGGATGGTCATAATGGAGTAGCCACTACCGTTGCTAAGACCAGGAGAAAATTCTGGATAATCAAGGTACACAAGCTTGCTAAGACCATAAAGTTCAGATGTGTTGTTTGCAGAGCTTTCGAGCACAAAGTTGAAACTCAAGAGATGGCCGATTTGCCTGTTGAACGTTTGGCTCCATATACTCCACCATTTTGCCACACTGCCTGTGATTATTTTGGACCAATACAAGTAAAAGTTGGACGCAACAAAACGTCAACGTATTATGGAGTACTGTTTACATGCCTTAACACCAGAGCAGTTCATTTAGAACCTCCATTGTGACCTCACTATTGACAGGCGTCTTCCTCTATTGGCAGATGAACTATATGTGCAAGATAAAAGGTCTGAGATGTAATGTTTGGCTAAAATGCATCCACAATCTTTTTAAAGATGTGTCCTGTGACCTTGACCTTTGACCTCATGACCCAAAAATCAATTGGAGTCTTCCTTTTTCAATGGGACATATATAAGTCAAGTTTGAAATCAATACATCAATAAAAGCAGGAATTATCATCCAGAAACTAATTTTTTGACATATAGCTCCTGTGGCCTTGACCTTTGTTTTTTGGACCCCAAAATTGATATGGATCATCCACTATTGGCAAGTGAGCTATATGTTCAAGATGGAAGACCTTGAAAGTTTGGCTTAAAATGCATCCACAGTATCTTGTAAGATGCAAGTCCAGTGACCTTGACCTTAGACCTCATGACCCTAGAACCTATAGGGTTCTTACTTTAGTAGTGGGCCATACATAAGTCACGTTTGAAATCCATATGGCTATCAACACTGGAGATATCATAAGAGGTGTGTGATTTTCACCAAATATGGACACATAAAAGGTCAAGGCCACTCTCATGGTAAAGGTCATGACCCAAATGTAAACAGACCTCATCCCATAGCCCATCTCTCTACATGTGCATAATATGAAAGAAATCTGTCCATTAGTTTTTGACTTATAATGCTTACAGTACTGTCAAGTGGCAATTATGGGGGTATTAAAAGGCGTAAAAACAAGAAAAGGATAATAGGTGGCGCCACCAGTTTCCGGTATATCACAAGGCTATCCAAGATCTTCGATCACCTTAATTTTTAGACCAGTCCTTGCAAGCTTACTTGAGATATTTATGAATGTGTGTTATTTTCAGCAATAATGGACCTATTCAAGGTCAAGGACATTCTCCTAGCATAGGTTATGACCCCATTTTAAATAGGCTTCGTCCCCTTACCTATATCTATACAAATGTAAAGTTTGAAAAAAATCAGTGAAACATTTTTTGAGTTATCCCACTCACAAGGTTTTTCTGCGGCGGCGGCGGGACCGTCGTGAAACCATAGTATCCCGACTTTGTCTGGGGATACAATGATGGTCTGAGGCAAAATGTATGGTTGTTGAGCTATCAGGAACTAATCTCACAGCTTGCTCGATACCTGTCAGTCTCAAAAGGAATACCACACAGGCCACATTTCAGATCAAAATATAGCAAAAGATCAAGGAAACCCATGCAAGAATTATTGTGAAACGGGTGCTTCCATATTAATTTTATTCAATACAAGTCAACTGTACTGAGCTTTCATAAATGATGGTCATATTTATTAAGAAATCTTTGACCCAATTCAATATACATCCCACTGCATTCACTTTAATAGTTCTTGAGATAATATGTCTAAAGGAATTTAAAGGTGGCTTCCTGGTGGCCATATTGGATTTCTGACAGGTCGGAAATTGAACAACAAACATCCTCTAAAAGGGACCAAACATCATAAAAAAATCACAGAAACTGCCCTGGCAAAAGGATTTCTAAAATGGCTACCTGGCAGACATAATGGTTTTCTGACAAGTCTGACATTTGATATCACACATCCTCCAATAAGACACTAAACTTGTAGCAATTGCTTCAAAGAATGTAACAGTTATGAATGTCCAAAACAATTCAAAAGGCATGATCAGGTTGGAGAGCTCTCATATCAGATTTATGAACATGCAAATGTAAAAAGTGCAAGTCCAATTTGTTTTAATTATCAGCTTGCTATTCAATGGGGTCAGCAGGGTAGGTAAACTGCAAAACCTAAAAGAAAAGAAATGCAGAAAGCATCACTAAGAGTCTTGTAATCAAATATGGCCATCCTAAATCCAGGTAAAGACCCACATATTATCAGAACAAACACTTGCTGGTATATCTGATGATTTGTATAATAATATTCAGATATCTAGAAAACTAAGTTTATTGCTATGATTCCATGATATAAACTGCAAAATGTTCCCATCATTTTATAAATCATAGCAAAACCCTAACACTTAACTCTCATAGTCTTAATGCCTGGCCAAAGCATTCCGGCAACAGTGTTTTTGTTATGCACTAATGATATATACTTATCACTCCATGAGCTGATACAAAAGGGAGTCATATATCACAAGTGTCACTGACAATTATGGGCACATGGTGAGATGTTCCAGTTGTGAGTGCCATGGTTATATATACAAGAAAACAAGAAAAATAGAGATGGTCTACAAAATAAGTTATTGTGAACATCCCTGACCTATGACCTTGGCCTTTTGCCAACTTATCAACTGGATTCTTTCTAAATGATGGGTAACTACTTACCACTTACATCTGGCCGGGTGTAATTGCTTGGCAACCAATGAGTGAATAACTTAGACCTGCAACCTTTAACCTCCTGACCAGCTGACCTCAAAATCAATTAGTTATTTCTTCATGCAAAAAGACCCATAAATATAAAGTTTGAATCAAATTCAGTGATGCATAGATGTGGCATATGTGAAAGACTGAAGGTTTCGGTTGAACAATTTCACTTGAAATATGTTCACAAGCATTTAGAACAATATTGTGACCTTGACCTTTGACCTTTTGAACTCAACATCAAAAGGCTTCTTCTCCTATTGGTAGGCAAGCCATATATGACAGATGGAAAGTATAGATTGAAAAGTTTGTCTTAAAATGACTCCACGCAAGAAGAGGGTGCTGTGAACTTGACCTTTGACCTCAAAATCAACAGGTCTTTTCCCCTGTTGGCAGAGGAGCGATATCAGTGCTGAAAGGTTTGGAATGAAAGGTCTAGCTTGAAATGTGTCCACAACCTTTTCAAAGAAGTGGATCCTGTGACCCTGACCTTTGACCTTGTGACCTCAACATCCAAAGGATTCTTCTCCCACTTAGTAGGTGAGCTATATGTGAAAGATCAAAGAATTGGGATGAAAGGTTTGTCTTAAAATGCATCCTGAGGCTTTTCAAAGAAGTTGGCTCTGTGACCTTGACCTTTGACCTTGTGACCTCAAAATAATTATGGTTCTTCCCCTGTGGGTAGGTGAGCTGTATGTGAAAGATGGAAGGTTTTGGATGAAAATTTTTTGGCTAAAAGAATTATTTCTGTGGGGTGCAAACACACCCCATAACTTCGAGAATATAGGTCGCAGTGACCTAATTTCAGGTTTGCAAGGAGATCTTTTTAGAACCTCTAAGACTGCATAGGGTTCATGGCCCTAGCCCCTACGGTTACGATTTGTGCCCTGCTAACGGACGGACGGCCGGCCGGACGGACAGACGGAAGGACGCCGGACAAAGACCCATCGCTATAGCCCAGCATGACTGAAAGTCAGCTGAGCTAAAAATGACTCTTGTGTCTCTGTGTGCATTACATGTTACAATAATTGGTGTGCTAATTTCTTGCGGGTGCAACGGGCTAGTGATTTTCTCTTCGCACCACGATAACGATCCCGTTCTTTTATAATGATCCCTTTCTTTTCACATTCCGCCAAGCGATCAGTTAAAGCCTCGGTGACAGTGGTCTCCGAATTCTTTTAAGCTTGACTGGTGACACGCTTAGGTGAACAATCAATCTGGACAATCAAAGCAAAAAAAAATCGTAGCGATCATTATCGGACCAGTCTAGGTGATCACAAGCAAATCTGGCTGACCAATCTTGGTAACCACGCGCTAATCAGACTGACCAGTCTTGTTAACCACCAGCCAATCAGACTGATCAGCCTTGTTGATTACCAACCAGTCAGGCTGTCCAGTCTACGTAACCACTAGCCAATTAGACTGACCAGTCTTGGTGACTACCAGCCAATCAGGCCGACCAGTCTTGGTGATTACCAGCCAATCAGGCTGACCATTCTTGGTGACAACCAGACAGTCAGGCTGACCAGTCTTGGTGACTACCAGCCAGTCAGGCTGACCATTCTTGGTGACTACCAGCCAATCAGGCTGACCATTCTTGGTGACAACCAGCCAGTCAGGCTGACCATTCTTGGTGACTATCAGCGAATCAGTCCGACCAGTCTTGGTGACTACCAGCCAGTCAGGCTGACCATTCTTGGTGACTACCAGCTAGTCAGGCTGACTAGTCTTGGTGACTACCAGCCAATCAGGCTGACCAGTCTTGGTGACTACCAGCCAATCAGGCTGACCAGTCTTGGTGACTACCAGCCCATCAGGCTGACCAGATTTGGAGAGTACCAGCAAATCAGGCTGATCAGTCTTGGTGACTACCAGCCAGTCAGGCCAGGGGCGGATCAAGGATTTAGGAAAAGGGGGGGTCCAACCCAGGAGGACTAATGAAAATTCTAAAGAAAAAAGGTCATCACGTCTGGAAAAGGGGGGTCCAGGCCGCAAAATTACGTCTAAAACCCCTTAAAAAAGGTTGCTTCAGGTAAAAAAAAAGGGGGGGGGGTCCGGACCCCCCCCCCCCGGATCCGCTTCTGCAGGCTGACCAGACTTGTTGACCATTACATTGGCCTTGCTTACATTAACTCATTAATATAAACGTTACATGTTGTTTAATGCTTTTGAATATTTACTTAATGGTTGATCATTATTTTGATAGATAATATAAAAAAAATATTTATTGTTGTGCCCTTACGTGTGCTGAATTCTTAATTATCTATCTCATAGGAAATCAGAAATAGTAGCAAGAGCGTACAGGCTATGAGCGTACAGGCTATGGGGTAGTGGTGGTTGCGTCCCTGATTATACAGGCTGTGGGGTAGTGGTGGTTGCGTCCCTGATTATACAGGCTGTGGGGTAGTGGTGGTTGCGTCCCTGATTATACAGGCTGTGGGGTAGTGGTGGTTGCGTCCCTGATTATACAGGCTGTGGGGTAGTGGTGGTTGCGTCCCTGATTATACAGGCTATGGGGTAGTGGTGGTTGCGTCCCTGATTATACAGGCTGTGGGGTAGTGGTGGTTGCGTCCCTGATTATACAGGCTGTGGGGTAGTGGTGGTTGCGTCCCTGATTATACAGGCTGTGGGGTAGTGGTGGTTGCGTCCCTGATTATACAGGCTGTGGGGTAGTGGTGGTTGCGTCCCTGATTATACAGGCTGTGGGGTAGTGGTGGTTGCGTCCCTGATTATACAGGCTGTGGGGTAGTGGTGGTTGCGTCCCTGATTATACAGGCTGTGGGGTAGTGGTGGTTGCGTCCCTGATTATACAGGCTGTGGGGTAGTGGTGGTTGCGTCCCTGATTATACAGGCTGTGGGGTAGTGGTGGTTGCGTCCCTGATTATACAGGCTGTGGGGTAGTGGTGGTTGCGTCCCTGATTATACAGGCTGTGGGGTAGTGGTGGTTGCGTCCCTGATTATACAGGCTGTGGGGTAGTGGTGGTTGCGTCCCTGATTATACAGGCTGTGGGGTAGTGGTGGTTGCGTCCCTGATTATACAGGCTGTGGGGTAGTGGTGGTTGCGTCCCTGATTATACAGGCTGTGGGGTAGTGGTGGTTGCGTCCCTGATTATACAGGCTGTGGGGTAGTGGTGGTTGCGTCCCTGATTATACAGGCTGTGGGGTAGTGGTGGTTGCGTCCCTGATTATACAGGCTGTGGGGTAGTGGTGGTTGCGTCCCTGATTATACAGGCTGTGGGGTAGTGGTGGTTGCGTCCCTGATTATACAGGCTGTGGGGTAGTGGTGGTTGCGTCCCTGATTATACAGGCTATGGGGTAGTGGTGGTTGCGTCCCTGATTATACAGGCTGTGGGGTAGTGGTGGTTGCGTCCCTGATTATACAGGCTGTGGGGTAGTGGTGGTTGCGTCCCTGATTATACAGGCTGTGGGGTAGTGGTGGTTGCGTCCCTGATTATACAGGCTGTGGGGTAGTGGTGGTTGCGTCCCTGATTATACAGGCTGTGGGGTAGTGGTGGTTGCGTCCCTGATTATACAGGCTGTGGGGTAGTGGTGGTTGCGTCCCTGATTATACAGGCTGTGGGGTAGTGGTGGTTGCGTCCCTGATTATACAGGCTGTGGGGTAGTGGTGGTTGCGTCCCTGATTATACAGGCTGTGGGGTAGTGGTGGTTGCGTCCCTGATTATACAGGCTGTGGGGTAGTGGTGGTTGCGTCCCTGATTATACAGGCTGTGGGGTAGTGGTGGTTGCGTCCCTGATTATACAGGCTGTGGGGTAGTGGTGGTTGCGTCCCTGATTATACAGGCTGTGGGGTAGTGGTGGTTGCGTCCCTGATTATACAGGCTGTGGGGTAGTGGTGGTTGCGTCCCTGATTATACAGGCTGTGGGGTAGTGGTGGTTGCGTCCCTGATTATACAGGCTGTGGGGTAGTGGTGGTTGCGTCCCTGATTATACAGGCTGTGGGGTAGTGGTGGTTGCGTCCCTGATTATACAGGCTGTGGGGTAGTGGTGGTTGCGTCCCTGATTATACAGGCTGTGGGGTAGTGGTGGTTGCGTCCCTGATTATACAGGCTGTGGGGTAGTGGTGGTTGCGTCCCTGATTATACAGGCTGTGGGGTAGTGGTGGTTGCGTCCCTGAATATATTATGATAATGAGCTTAAGGTTCGAACAGGAAAAAAATAAAATTTGGTCAGATGAAAAAAGTAATACAATCTTTAGATCAAACAGTAAAACCGGAGGTCCTCAAACAATGTTCTGTTTTTTATTCACTGATATTTAAGCTGTGGCATATCACCGACTGAATTATCAATTCCTCAGTTATTCCAATCTGATTCATATGAAATCGCTCTTTTAAACTTTAGTCAGAAAAGGTTTAAACAATTTCACTTATAATAATTTTACTTATAATACTTATAATTTCACTTATAATACTTATAATTTTAAAGATTATACGGAAACAAATTATTCAGGAAAATCCCTTTCAACATTTATAATTTTTTTATATCACAAATTGTTTGAGACTAAAAACTATGTTATATAGTGTTTGTTTCCTGTCAAGTCCCTTTCCAATACCCTGCCCCGTCTGAATCTTCATCGTGGCATCTTTTCGTCTATATTTTAAAGAAAATACATAATTAGCGTTTCGAATATGATACACGTTGACGGGGATGTGGGTGATTTATCTCCCAAATAAAAAAAATACAGAGAATCATAATATGAATGTCATGACTGTTGAGTTTGCATACACGTTTCGTATTAATTTTGCGAGTTTTTTTTTCACTTCTAAACTTATGTCGAGCACACACACATACAATGTTGGCAAGCTGTGGCGCTGCCATACCACATAAATATCTTAAAACTTCTTGGTCGTACCAACCTCTGTATGTAATAGTCATAGAACTTAATATAACGTAGGTTAGTTGTCATGCCACTTGTCATTTAACACTTGTGGATATATATATATATATATATATATATATATATATATATATATTATATAGGTCAGCGCGCATATACGTACCTGTCATTACATCATGATGACTTTAAATGTAGTCAGGCCATTTCATTTGAGGACAAATCCTCTACAAGTTCCATGCGAAATATTTGATGTTTTACCTGCTCAAATACCAGGAATACAAACGGCCAGAGGGCCTGCCCACGGTGTTAATAAGCTCAACTCGATCTGGATAACTTAAACGTCAAATCACGTCTTCCGTGCATCACAACCAACAATTTTACACATACAATGAGACTAATCTCCATCCAGTGGTTCTCATTCTGGAGGTAAAACTGGTATAACCACTTAAAAATAAATCCCTTCTCACATTAATCTTACGTTTAAGTTAACATTTCACAAGAATTTGTGTATTTAACAACAATACATGCTAAGGGTATCTTAGGCATATACAACCGTTGCTATGTTTATTGATTTTTTTTATAAAACAAGGATCGGTATTTAAGTAATGAATAAAGACCAAGCGTTCTTACGCTAATTTAAAGGAACTACGTAAAATGCATATACATGTATAAACATACTTTACTTTTTTTCACCTCGGATTCTTCTGCAATCATTTAAATTTGAGCAGTTGTTGCTACAGAGACTACATGCATCTATTATTCCAGTTTTATACTTGTGTATAGTATGTCCCTTTGAAAGTACAACCTATGTGTGAAATAAATTTTTTTTTATTATTTTGGTCTTTGAAATCCAACCTATCCTCTACCAAACTATGTCAAAATACAAAAGATGTGTAAATACCCTGCATATAACAAATTATAAGCCTCGTAAGCATCTGTAGTGAATAACATATTACGATATGGTTATGTGATGAGTTCGTACCTGCGTCACCTCGTCCCACCACCAAAGCGACTAGGATTCCCAGCGCCAAACCGACTTTCATGATGGTCTGCTTGCAAAGACGATCTGTAGCGTCAGGCGGGGGGAGATATAGACGCTGACGTCACGCATTGTTAACCCGCAGTAACGAGGAAGTTAGTTCTGATTGGATAAAGAAAGTGGTGTGACAACAGGATTTACAAGTAAAGACTAACACACCAGATTGACTCTACTCGGGAAACGCCTAGTGACGTTTAATATTCATAATTCACCTTTCTTTTCATTTGGTTGCAGAAATTTATGTTAAGTTATGCATAACTTTGTTATGACCGTTTATCAAGTTATGAGCAACAGTGTGATTCTCGGCAACTTGATTTGTGTTAAATCTTGTGAATTTTTATGAACATTTCCACCTGATAGGTGTTTGCTCATATAAGCCACATGGGTTTCCTTTCAGGTGTATTGAATGAAAGTCACATATTATCTATCTATCTGTCATTTAACACACACACACACACACACACACACACTCTTCCTTCGAAATGAACGACTTTGTTGTGTATTCATATTCCACCTCAGTCCATCTATCTTCATGTTCCATCTCTTTTCATATATGTAATACGTATATGTTATATCTATTCAGAAATGTCACATACACGGAAGTTTATATAATTACTTATAATTACTAATTACATTTTGATCCAGTCCGAATTTTCAGTTAAATTACACCCGGGTGATTATTAACGGAAAATAAATTTACCAGTTAAGTAGCCTAAAAATGTCAGTACCCATGTGTGTTTTTATCACATCTCTTCAAATGACAAAACCAGGAAGTTGTTTTCTCTTAAATCATCTGCACTCAAGCTATATCGCACACACCATGATGATTAATGTGTCTGTTAACGTCAATGAGATAAAAGACAATAAAATTCTTAATATATGTCTACAACACGTCCCGTCTCGTTCTCCGTTACCACATCTACCATGGGAGCTTTAGTGGCTAAATAAGGAAAATTGTGACATTTCACGTACATTTTGTTAAAAAGAGATCAAACGATTCATTTTTTTTATTTTATCAATGTAGGACATATCTGGCAGTGTATCGATTTTGGAGGGAAAGTAACGAACTCAAACACACAAATCGAGCAAGGCCACCCCAGGTAACACGACCACCCCGCTATGACGTCCACCCTCAGTATCACATCAACACCGCTATGACGACCACCCTGAATATAATGACCACCCCACTCCAACGACAACCCTAAGTGACACATCCATCCGGCTGTGACGATCATTCAGAGTAGCACATCGAGTCAGCTAAGAAGACCACTCTGAGTAGCACGTCCACTCCGCCATGACGACCACCATGTGTAATATAACCACCCCACTCCAACAACCACCCTAAGTAACACGTTCATCCGGCGGTGACGACCACCCTGAGTAACACGACCACTCCGCTATGACGACCATCCTAAGTAACACGTCCACCCGCTATGACGACCACCCTGAGTAACACGACCACTCCGCTATGACGACCACCCTGAGTAATACGTCAACTCCGCTATGACGACCACCCTGTGTCACACCTCAACTCAGCTATGACGACCATCCTGAGTAACACGACCACATGGTTATGAGGACAACCCCAAATAACACGCTCACTTCGCTATGACGACAATTCTGAGTAACACGACCACCCCACTCCAACGACCTCCCTAAGTAACAAATCCACATGGGTATGTAGACAACCCTGAGTTGCACATCGACTCCGCTACGACCAGAACCCCAAGCGCTAAATTTGTATAATATTGTGCCAAAATTCGTCTCAGGAACGCTGGATGAAAACTGCTGCATTTAAATGTTGTAAATCATAGTTTCTAACCAGGATAGGTGTATTTGTTTTCTTTGAGGGAGTTATCGAGTTTTTCTCCAAGATGTATACCTATTGCCAGACATATTCTACATTGATGAAAATTTAAAAAAAAAAATATCCATTTGATATTTTCCATAAACAAATTCACGTGAAATGTCACACTTTCCCTTACTTAGAAATTACACCGCCCTTTGTAGCTGTGGTGATGATGAACATGATGGGACGTGTTGTAACTAACACAGTACACTTATTCATCTTTTTTTCTCTCGTCTTTGTCATTTGCGTTAACCGACACTTTAATCCTCACGGTGTGCACTGGTCCTTTTTGTCACTGGCGTTAACAGACTCATTAATCAGGACGGTGTGCGCGTGTTATCTTTAGTACAGATGAGTCAAGAGAAACCTTTCTGGTTTATAATTTGAAGAGAGGTGAACAATAAAAACAAAGACATATAGGTACTGATAGTTTGAGTCAAACTGAGCTGTAATTTTTATTATCTTTTATCATTTTATCAACATAATTTGATCAGCACGATACAATTCAACTGAAAATTTTGTTGTTTGATCAAAGTAGAATGTTTCATCAGTTACAGTCTATCTTATCTTAAATAATTATTTATCTCTTTTTTCGTGATAAAATGTCTAAATATCTCCATGCTTTTTTTCACTTTTAAAATCTTTACGGTAGCATTGGTATTCAGATTATTGTTCGAGTTCGGTTGACTCAGAAATCTTTAGAATCTCCCATCCACGTCTGCCTCATATCGTTATCGTATGCGCCTCAAGGGAGGCCACTTATTCACTTATTCTTGTTTGAATGCATCCAATGCGATGTGTTTCTGTTTCATACCTGTAAAATTCTCAGACAGGATTTAATATGAGATTAAATATCTCTCAAAACATCATTATGATTTGCGAAGAAGGGCTTGTACGTGTAAGTACATCACAAGCCAAGATCGAAACATTTTCGGACAATTTGTTTTCATATTTTCAGGTTTTACTATCTTAATTCTTTTTTTTTTATTTACTTAAAGGGACATAAACAGGAGCAATATTATGCCTACTCTTTCACACTATCAGTTCAGTTTTGATATACACAAAATTGCATACGGTTGTCTGACCCCCTGTTATGGCTCTCCATGTTGGTAAACATTCCACGTGTGTCTGTTTACCATAACAAGGCCTCTTGAACCAAGGTTTGATTGTGAGTCGCAACACACGATGTTTAAGCCATCAGCAACATGTATAACAGTTTTTGGGCCAACACACTCAGGGCACCTACTGATTGACACGTGTTGTGGCATGGTGATGCACGCGCTATGTTCATGTTTACACCTGCGATCGCGCCCGGTCCAATGTTTTAATAGCCCCTTACTACAGTAAGCAAACAGTTTCATGGATATATTTTGGCAGGTGCACATTTATGTTAAAGAGACGAAGCTAATTTTAGAAGCTATTTTCCATTTTCAATTCAACAAATTTTATTAGTGATTGGGCCCCTTTAATATTGGGAAAATCGTCAAATATGATATTTCAAGTATGAAATCAAGTATGACATCCTCCACTCCCAAATATCAACCAGATAAATGTATTGCGTGACATTACATATAGCCCAAACCGTTAAAATCACCTCAATAATGGTCACGACGAATATTTTGAAGTGCTGGCCCTGAAGGACTCCACACACTACTCATTTAACTTTATTTAACCGTCACAGAAAACAGACCAACCTCCAATCTGGTTTTGTTGGAGATAAGTTGGCCTGATTACAACCCCCCCCCCCCCCCATATCTTACCGTGTTCCCTGTACAAGAAATGAACTCTCACTTGTTAGTAGTTTGCTTTCAGAATTTATTTGTACACTTGCCAACAGGCTTTTTACAAAATATATACTAGAACATGAATTAAACAGGCCAACAAAACTATCATTATCACCATCAACATTAACAACAACCTTAATTATCATCATCATCACTCCTTTTTACACACGCTCCCCCCCCCCCCCCACTCTCTCTCTCTTTCTCTCTCTCTCTCTCTCTCTCGCTCTCTCTCTCTCTCTCTCTGTCTCTGTCTCTCCCCCCCCCCCTCTCTTTCTTAAAAGAGAGAAACGATTATCGGGAACGGTTACATCAAATGGAATTCCTAATTACTGTTTAATGAGGATAATAATACGTAATTATTCTGAATAACCAAAGAGCTGGAGCAATTATGAAGTCACGGCCAGTTTCACGGGAGTGACATGGAGGAATGCTTCGTCACAGTACAGTACCAGTTAAACTCACTGAATGCAGTAAGAACACACGTTTCTAACATACAGAACGCGTGTTTTATTGGACGCAGCAAAGATTTATAGAAGTGTGCTATAAATGCAGCTTACTCGCTTGTCACATGGTGCACAAGTGTGTGTATGTGTGTGTGTGTGTGTGTGTGTGTGTGTATATATATATATATATATATATATATATATATATATATAGTGTGTGTGTGTGTGTGTTGTGTGCTATCTTCCGATCTGAAAATGGGTCACACCATTTTACCGATCCCAAATATCTGGCGATCAAAATGGTGAGACGAGTCAGGCCGAATAACTGATTTTAGCTATTTAGCAACCTTAAGAGTTCATCAGACCCATTCACTGATCCCCAATATCTCTGGATTAGGTTTTAACCTCGCACGGGCCAATCCACCGTTGTTCATTTACAGATATCAATAAGTATACATTAGTATATTATCAATATATTTAATATTCACATATTTATATACTTTTATTTTATTGACAGTAAAAGCAGACAAAAAGGTTAATAAAAATGCATCAATGCATTAATGTCACTATAAGACAGTAAAAGCAGACAAAAAAGTTCATAAAAATGCATCAATGCATTAATGTCACTACCCGTAGGTTTCGTGCGCACTGCGTGGCACTCATCAGGTGACGGGTTTGTTGGTTTGTGTTTGTTCATGTATGCGTGCGTGTGTGAGATTATTCACAGTTGGCTGGTTTTTGCTGTATGATGCCTGCAAGTGTGTTCGTTTATTAAGGAGTGGCGTTCCTTTGTGCGTCATGATTTGTAGTTTTCCCTGTTTGCATAAATTACACTTGTTAGTCACTATTGTCATACCTGGATCAGCGATTACGGACCATGTGTTTCCAAATATATTTTGATAGTTCTGTTTCTTTTCATACTGCTCGTATTTAAAGGGCTTCTTGTGGTTCGCATAGCGGCTTTTGAAAGTATTTCCTGTGTTTCCTATGTATGAGACAGTCCCATTGTTTGTTGTTATATCAGCTTTGTAAACACAGTTGTTATTAAGTAGTCGCCGTTCAGTGGACATTCGCCTTTATTCCTGCAGTTGCAAGCTGGATTGGGTGGGGGCTCGATGGTTGTTGCTGAACTTTTCGGATGTGGTTTCTGATGCTGCTGCCTTGGTTTGGGCGACAGCTGGAGCTGACTTTCATAGTGTTTCTGTTGAACAGTTTTTTAAGAGGGCTGCCGGGTGGGAAATGTTTGTATAATAGGCACAATAACATGCAAGAGCCTAAAAACAAACGTCGGAAAAATGGGGGGGGGGGGGGGGGGGGGGGGGGGTTGTTACAAATTGAATACTTCAGTCGATCTCAAAGCTGTTTATTGGTAGATTTGGATATCTGTAAAATATACAAACGGTATCATACGAATTGACCCGGGGATCATAGAGGTTTTAATTAATCTGTGTTTTTCATTCACATGCGTCGGTACATCATGATCGGATATTGAGTCTGACCTAAGGGAGACCCAACATCCGATCGGTCATCGTGTCTAACCTATCAGTTATCCGGCTGATCGGATGATGCCGCGTAACGTCCATGACATAAATGGATGAAATAGGGCGGAAAACAGTTTAATTCACCGTAAATTATTATATTTAATAATCATTGATGGGAAATCCATGTTCTGTTAGATTCTTACTTGTATTATAATAAGTTAAAAAAAAAACAATGGTACGGAAATAGAAATAATATGCTGTAAATTAAAAATACAATGAAGAAATACATGACCTTACCTTATTACTGGCATTTTCACTATCAAATATCATACATATAGGGGAAATTAAAATGACCTTTATAACTAGTTAACCCAGAATAACAAAGTACCTATCAAATTATTGCTTAAAACAAGCCCATTCAGACGATATGCAAATAAGGTCAATATTGAAGACAACAGGGATCAAAAGGTGATTGGATTTTCCCCATGCCCAAAATATAGAAATTGACAACACATGATTCCTGTGCATGGCGGAATTTGATCAAATGGTCAATTTATGACGCGCGTCATATCACACCCTTGAAATATTTTGGGTCACATGTGCATGTGCAAGGTTTACTCAAAATAAAAGCACCTGAACAAGAGACACTGGTGCAATATTAAGGATTTTGTGAGAAACTCCATATCAAGTGTAGGATAAATATTAAAATGGCCAAAACTACATCAATGTTTAACCTAGAACAATAAATATGCAAATTAGGTCAATATTGAGGTCAACAGGGGTCAAAAGGTCATGAGATTATCCCCATGCCCAAAATCTAGAGACTCATTACTCCTCTGCATGGAGAAATTAGAACAACATTTAGTGATCAATTTATGGCCTGATGAGGGTTTATATCACGTATTCAAGGTTTACTCAAAATTAAAGCATCTGAACAAAAGACGTTGGTTCAATATTAAGGATTTCGTGAGAAACGGCAAATTAGGGGTAGGGGAAATATAAATTAACATAACTCCATCAATATTTAACTTAGAACAATAAAATACCCCTCATACTGTTGTAATGGCCATGCCGGTTGGGATAATACATATTATATGCAAATAAGCTCAATATAGAGGTCACCAGAGGTCAAAAGGTCATGAATTTTAGCCTCGGCTAAAATATAGAAAACCAGCGAATCATTTTTGTGTTGCGTGGTGAATATAGATCAAATTATGGTCCAGATCATACATATATAGGGACACATCAAAATAAATGAAGGAGATTTTTCATGGACCTCCCTAGATGTGAAGTTAAAAGATTCCAGAACAAGCGGTTACGATGTGTACATGATTCACGGACAGACCGACGAACGCCGGACAAAGAGTGATCGCTAAAGCTCAGATGACTTCATTCAGCTGAGATAAACTGAGGGCCAAAGTGGTAAATAGTTATATAATTTTCCGCAAGATGGCAGTACCGATGTTGGAGCCTGTCTGCGGATCTGGCCCATCTGCCGATGGGCATGGCCCATATGAGGATCCGTTATTGGGCTGCCCATCTGCAGATGGGCAGCCCAATAACGGATTTGATACCATGCACTTTCTGGCCCGTCTGTAGATGGGCTTGGCCCAATAACCGATTTTAGTTTTTGTTAGTTTTACGTTATTTTTTTATTATCTTGATGACTTTTGTAATCAGACAACATTTCTCAGAACTTAAATGGATTTGCCTGATCTTGGGGTGTCCAACGCACTTGTTATTCCTTATGAAGCCAAGCTCGGAGAAGAGGTCAGCAAGTATTTACGGGTAGTCCCTGTTGATAGTCTGTTTTACGTCGCCAAGAACATCCGCGAGAGGGAGGTGGACCATGCAGGATATCGAAAGACCTTTGCCCATGTTAGTGCTTCATTTATCATGTAAGGTGTATCTGATATTAAGTTGGTGAATTGGTCATACCTAAATGCGTTTACCCTAAAGTCTTATTATAGTGTTAGTGACAACAAAGGTAACTAGAAAGTACTCACAGAGCACAAGCCTCCGCCACCGCCTGTATACTTACCAATGAAAGTACACTCGGTTATATGACATGAAATAGTATATGGCCTTTTAGACAAAAAAGTACAACCCTATCAAAATAGTGTGCCATTTAAACCACCGTATTATCATAATTTATCTCTTCATTATTTATCTTCTGAGTATAAAGAATAATTATGTTTATCCAAAATGGTTTATAAGGAGTCTAGTGACAATTTAAATTTTATATTTATATTTATATTTATATTTTATATATTAAAACATATTTATATATGAAACATCGTGATGATTGCTTGTTTCACAGATCTATTTATTTATCAGTGGTATCTAATAAATTGTTATATATTAAAAATAAAATAAACTTTACTATGTTACTGTGAAGATATGTAAAACATAACCCTATCGTTTTTTTATAAATTTATTTTGTGGCGTTTTTGCCCTGGCCTTTGCAAAGACACTATTCTCCGGACTACTCTCCGGCAATGACCCCTGCAGCCAAAACTACATTTAACCTCGGCATCATCTCTATGATGACCTGAAAAAGGAGTACTGCCGACTTTCCTGCTGCTCTCATCACCAGGACGCCAACAATTCTGTACGAATGCTAAGTAGAGAGCTTATCAATAAGACACTTCTCCAAAAGAAACTGTATATCAAGATGTGTTATTGTGGTGAAAGTGCATGATTGTGATTGACTCTGAGGTCAAATGACTTATGAGAGAGTGTTTGCTACATATATTACATTATTCTATTGTAAAATGTATGTGGTAACCTTGATATATATGTGGATAATAAAAATGAATATGAGAAACTGATTTGTACCACATATAATTTCTCTTTAGTAAATTGTATGTACCGTGGAAGTCACATCTATGTGGTAATGTAAATGAGATTTTTTTCGCAACTGCCGTAATTACTTTTTGGTAAAAAGTGAACCTCATTAAACTCTTAACATTACACGAATGCAATGTAGACTAATAAAGAATTGTGTGTAAAAAGTTATTTTAATAGGGTATTGTAACACTGCATGCACATTTATGTAGTTTTTCTATGCACATCTATGTAATTTTGATGATAAAATTATTGATGTAAGGATGTGATAGTGATTTATGTTTCAATTAACAGATTTAAGTTCTGAGAAATGTTTGTCTGAGTACAAAAGTCATCAAGATAATAGAATAATAACGTATTACTAACAAAAACTAAAATTGGTTATTGGGCCAAGCCCATCTGCAGATGGGCCAGAAAGTGCTTGGTATCAAATCCGTTATTTTCTCGTATCTTCTCAGCTGTATCGCTGCGCCATCTGTCAAGAAATACGGCATGAAAACTCGATCTGGTTCGAACTGTGGCACTGAAAACCCCGTCATAGAAAAAGTCTTATGGGACGTGTACCTTACCTGACCTGGTTATATGTTAGTTCCAAATAAAAGTATTGACTCCGTGATATAGTTTTATATATCTACACAGGTGGCGGCACCCAACAGAGTGTCCAGGCTTCAAGCAATGCGCTGGCAAGACCGAGCAAGTCATGTTATTTCAAAGTTCAACAGGATATCGGGTTTATGTAGGTGCTCTCCGATCCATGTTCAACACAGGGCCTTAATTCGCATCAGCCTTGGCTACGTTTGTTGTTCGTCACGTGGCAATTGTTACTGGTCATCGGGGGTCTTATCGTGTCCGTCATATATGGTCTCATTTCTTGTTCATGAACTAGCGGCTGTTTGCGCAGCTGAGATCAGTGTGTGTGTGGGTCTCCAGTTTTAATATTAAAGCCACCATTTCAAGTAATGGGAACTTAAAACGTGTCCTAGCTGTGTCTTAGCTATACTCTACTAAATTTATTCAACGGGCTCTGTGAAGCAGATGACCGAAAACATTTTGAGAGTCCGTTATAATGTGAGTGCATTTTGTTTTGACAACATTATTGTAAGGTGTAAAACAATCATAATTCACCAAATTTTCCTGTTAAGACAGATATTGTGTAGGCATAATTAGAAAATATATTTACTCATCAGTTAAATTTTGCGGTCGCTTTCCGTGCTCACTCGCGAAGGATCCTTAATTAGTTAAGCCTCATTATAGTGGACGCACGTCCTGTTAGGCCAAAGAAATGAAAAGGTTTGGTTCTCAGGCACTTTTTTTCAGAAATCAATGCGGCGGGCGGTATTTTATTTTTGACCCTTTTTGTATGTTTCGAAAAAAAATGTCAAATGATCATGGAAAGGCATGAAAATAACAGTTTTTTTCCCATGCTAAACGGGTAAAAACACTACATAACAAAGGAAATCGTATCAAAATTGTGTTATTTTATCTTCTTGTAGAATGAAAATCAAAATAAAAATGTTTGATGCGGGCGGTGCTTGAGAACCATTTCTTTTATTTTATTTTTTTTTTTTTTTTTGCCTATGTGTTCTGTTTACAGCCCCTCTTCTGGTCCGAAGCAAGAATAAATACAAGACGCTGGGAATGGATCTAGTCAGCATTGATAAAAAAAGAAAACTACTACCTGAAGGTTATTTTGGAGAATAATGAAAACAAATAAGGGTGTCGGTAAGGTATCCTTCATTCATAGCACAAGACGAATTTTATATTATGATTTCGTCAGAAGTATCATTCTACACAGTGATTATTTCATTTAAGGCTTGCGCAAAATGCGTTCACTGTGTAAAAGGTACGGACGTTTAAAGACGGGATTAAATTTAAACCTATTTTATATTTTTATTTCTGCAGTTAAAGATTAATAAGTAATCAAGCATTTTTTTAAGAAGAATGCATAGTGATAAAAAAAACTAAGTTCTATTAAATTAAATTGATTAAACTACAATTACTTCACATATAGTTATAAGGAATATCGCTATTACTTAATACGGTATTTATGTCAATGTATTTACAGTGGGGCTCGCGAATTTCTCAAGGTGTTACATCGGTAATTAGAAGTATGCTCAGCTGGAAATGGAGTGCTACTGGGAATTCGTTTTCATTGTAAAATCTGGATGTAATTTCACGATTCGCAAAATGTGTCTGAGATATACTGATGGGCGTTGGATAAAAAAGGACGAGCGTTTAAGTTTACCCTTAATATGCGAGTCAATGAGTGTAGTTTGAAGCAGCCTATTATAAGAACTGCAGCGATTGTTGATATGGTATATTACTTCGCTCTTAATATCGGAATGAAATATGTGTGTAACCATCAGAAAAACCCAGCTCACATTAACTGTTATGGTTAATTGTAAATTTTATCGAAATATTCAATAAGTTAGAAATATAATACGCCTGATGTTATGGCAGAGTGAAAAGTAAATAATATTGTTATCTTACTGCTGCTTTAGGGCTCGGAGGTTTCGAGAAGAAAGCGGGTTTGCAATCCCCAGTGTACAGTAGCGTATTATTTTAGTGGTAATGTATTGTAAAGCCAAAGGCAGTTGTGTTTAATGCACTGTTGGTCACTCTATGTGCAAGTAATATTTGAGAGAATACGAGGTTTTCCCATAATGTCAATTTGTGATGTATCACAATGATTGTTAATAATGTGACCCCACAGGTAACACTGCCGATGATATTTCGTTTGGCGCATGCAGCGATGGTAATACGTAACTTAAATACGTAACTTAATTAAGTAACTTAAGGTTCGTTTTTAAGTGTGTAACGGGCATAAGCCCAGAGGTATTATGTAAAGTTCCCGGTATAGTACCCTTTCTAGGCAGTAGACTCTCAATATAAGCTATATATTTGATTTATATGATTATAAATATTATATTTTTTTAATAAATTTGTTTAAGATATGATATGATATGTAATATGTACCTATTTAATAAAATATTAAATTTATGTCGTAAGTAGCATTAATGAAATGAATATATCACAACACAAACACGCATTGATGTATATATATATATATATTATCCTATTTTATTATATATATATATATATATATATATATATATATATATATTTCGTCATATTTATAATTTTTACTTTTGTTTAAGAATAAATACACAATATATATATACAATACACAATATATATATATATATATATATATATATATATATATATATATTTATATACATACATATATATATACATTATATATATGAATATAATATAAATTTATTCACGTATTTTTTTTGTTATTTTATTTTTATATTCACAAGCAAAAAAACATATAGTAAACATTAAGATAAGAATATGATACACACATATATATATTTATATATATTTATGTTTGTCTGTGCCTTGATATTTAAAAAGTCCACCCTATAAAATCCTTAAAAGTACTGTAATATGTAATACAGAATACTGATGACAAACATCGCTGTGTTTAATGTTTTAGATGATCCCCACGTCATATTTAGAGTCTAGTAGCTTGGGAGGATCTCACTGGAATAATTGCACTTATTATTCTATTGCTCAAGTCCCATCACAACAAGCATTTTGAGCCTGAGATCATCTAAAGCGAGCATTCCAGGAGTACCCATGTACCCAATCTCGCAAAGTCTCGCGGCCTGTCAAGCGAGACTTTCCTTCCCTATCTGTGACATGTATGTATATATATATATATATATACTGACCCTTACGTATTTTTCAATAAAATAATGTGTGTGTTTCTGTTAATTCCCGTCTTAATAACTTCGTTTTTCACAGATAATAAGGTAGTGAGTATCACATGGGACATCGCCACATCCGATTTCGAAATCTCTTGCAAGGATGCAGCTTTGTTCATTTCTTCTGTCGTCCGCTGGTTCTCTGGAACTCCAGTGATTGAAGGCCATATCAGCATCAGTAAAAACCATCTCCATCCTCAGTCCAGATAAAGGCCATAGCCGGAAGTCGAGATTCCCAATTGTACTCATGAAAATGGGAGCAAAGGAACAAATAATAAAAACTACAAAAATATGCTCTAGGTGTCTACCATTTCATCCAACGGTTCAATTAATAACTATTATCGGTGTACATATGATTATAATTTCCTACACGAAGAAAGTTCTCAATGTTAAACTCCAGAATAATAAAAAAGTAATAAAACTAAACCTAACAAATTTAAAAAAATGTTAATATATATTATAATTAACGGTGGTTCCATTCAACATCTGTCACACAAGTCCTCTGTGATCACGCTTGGAAAATGCCCAATTTTGCTCTTGTAATGCGTGGTCCTGAAATGCTGGGAGAGATACAGATATGTCGTACGAGGCAAGACATTTTCCATACCTTCTCGTAAACCTGAGCGACATATTATTTTGCGAATTGGCTATCACGTCATATTTAGAAGATATTCAATGGATGAACGTCCTGGTAGATCTGTCATACTTTTATTTAAATAATACTGTTATTCGAGTGAAAAATAAGGAATGGGTAATTTGCTAGTAAAAAATAAAACACCTCGGAAATGAAAGGACACCATTTGCTAAAAGGGAAATTTTACCTCATAAATATTTCCCTTTCAGGCTAAATGAAATAATATTGAAAGTGGATGGCCTGAACGAGCGACTTCAAAGGATTAATGACAGTAACCCGCTGTAAAACGAAAACAAGGCAACTAAAAATATTATAATTTACAGTTTAATTTGGTAAAATTAAATTTTTTTCGAAAAAAACATTACGTCACAAAGAAAGATATTTTAGTCTTAAATATATGGAATGGCTAACAGGTTTAATACACCGCTGTTTTAAAGAAAATGTCAAAAAGCACAACAGAATAACATCAGTTAAGCTACATGCAAAGCAAGCCTGTCTTCTGATGTGGTAGTCCATGATATTGGTTTCTTTTCCACATATTCATAAATTCTCCTTTGCGAGTGGCTTAACTGATAATACGGTGCATATATTAACTCACTATTTCTTTTGTGTATTCAAGGATTAGTCCAGTTGGTCCAGTTACAGAGTTGGTCCAGTTCTGAAATATGGTCTATTTGTATTTTGCAATGTAAGCGTTCAGCCAATTGCGGACAGCGGGAATCGAATAACATATTGGACCCCGATATCCCAGGTATGCAATTCGTCCACCATGTATGACTGCTAAACGTTCCGGGATGGCGCCAAATTTCAGATTTGCTTCATCAGCCATATTGTCAACAAAAATACTACAAGGTGGATCTTCTTCTGTCAGCATTCTTGCCGCCTCTAGGCGTTCCTTCAGTCCTTTATGATCGCGTATCTTATAACTATTTGATTTAAAAGCCCAGCCGTCAGTTGGGTGAGCTTCTTTAATATATATAATAACAAAATCTGCAGTGTCAGTAAAGTCTCTCACGAGATCTCGGAACTCCTGCAGATGTGCCATAAATGGAGGTCAGGTGCAGCTTCCAAAGTTAACCACTAGGGGTCTCCCGATATTGACCAAATCAAGTAGGTTATGTGCTTTCTTGCCTTCAAGCTCGTACAATTTTGCATCAACAGCAGCGCCACCTGTGTAGGCTTCCCTGTAGATTATTTCAAGCCAGACTCTCCTTGCTGTTGTAATGAAACCTTGCCACACATCAAATTCAAGGATACGCTCAGCATGTTCACTTTTAACTAAATGAAGGACTTTTCCCAGGATTAAAAACAGCTTCCTTACAGACATCTTAAGAAAGAAAAATAAGACGACCACTACTGTCAAGGTAAGTTCTTTCCATCTTTGCCAGGCCATCTTTGAAAGTAACCTGAAACCGTCAAAATGAATATTATCAAAAAAAAGGAATTTTTACGATATGTATATGTATAACAGCAACAGTGCAAATGTTCCATCATTTCATCCTTTATTGTATTGAAATCTCAGCCATGCAACTAAATGCTTGTCCATCTTGAAACCTTGTTTCTGTAAATATGTTCCTAGAGTAATTTGTTTGCAGCATCGATATGCAACAAATTCTTCATTGATCAATAATCATCATGACAGAGATTCAAGCCCACATCTTGTAACAAAAATAATTGCTGGTATTCTTTTCAGTGCAATGGAGCTTGTAAAGGTGCATATGCAACAGATAGAGCCTAAAGATCAGACTTCGTACCCCAATTGTTCCCTAAACATCCTGAGAGGTTGTCATAGTGACCAATATTTTGTTAGTTAATTAAAATATCATGATCACGCAATCATTGTTTGGGCAAATATCTTACATTTGATCATATCATATAGATCATGTGTCTCATTTACATCCTTAACTGCATCGGTTTATGTACCCTACATATTTGGTTCACCTGATACAAGCGGTAAATAGAGGTTACCTGGAAAATAGGGGTTACATGATACTACTACTGTGCACCAACAAGTGATACTATTATGCATTATTCTAGTGTTTCGTAGCCTATAACCTGCTGACATTCAAATCTTTCTCACCTTTGCAAGCTTGTGAAGGAAAAGACGAGGTACCTTAAGACTGACATTCAAAATTCCGTACAGTGCAAGCCACGCAACTGCCATCCTACCATGTTGGAATGTTATTCAATAAAACAGATCCTATATGAGACCAACTTACCTGGAAAAATCGTGAGAAATTGTTGCTGCACTACCCTTAACATCCGAAGTACGTAACCCAGAAATAATATCAGTATGTTAGGACCAGACGTCGCAACGCAGTTGAAAGTTTCACGTGTATTTAGTTAAAATTATGCTCCTCGTCACGCACGATTCAAAGTGCAAAGACCGAGATATTACAAGCAGATATAACGCCTCAAACTACACATGAGCACTCGGCCTACATAGACCATGGAAGGTTCGCTGAGGGTCACGCTGTTAGGAAGATGAAGAAGAGTTTATTGTGGAAAACGGCCTTGTGGCCCATGGTACAAATATAAATAAATAAATGCAACTGGACATTGAACATATCACATGCTTATACACATATAATATATACATACATGTATATACACGGTCATACCGTGAGGCATTTCATTAAGTGTCAATGTAGGTCTCTATTTAACATTAAAAAGGAGGTATACTGGAATGCACCACTGACTAGCTAGTCATATATATATATATACAGGAAAGGTCAACAGCCGGGTTCGGGGGGGGGGGGGGGGGTATTAGTATTCATGCAAACGCGCTCACCCATTCGTTTCTGTGCCGTTAGTAGCCCGATTTAATCGGACTTCAATATCATTAGGCCCTGCCATATATTGAGTCCGATAGCCATACAGTGAGAGTTTTTACAATATAAGCCACAGAAGATCCTGTAGCATCTTCTTTGACTGCCTGTTTACTGCCAAACAACACGACACAGGATTTTTTTTCATTTTTACACCAATAAGTATATGTTTCATGCTTTTAATAGCAACTAAAATTATACTTTGATCATCACTTTTAAACATTTACTGACATTTACTGACCTTTTAACAAGAGCCATGTCAGCGAGTTTAGTAGGGACAGAGAAGAACAGTCGAACAGGCGCACCTGATGACCTCACTGATAGCCTCGCTGACTCTAGTGATTGACAGCTAAAATGTTGTCACATTTTGTTTCATCGGGCCCGGCCCTGAAGAGTGACTGCTGGCACCGGGTATTAAACACCGGTTGACACTTGTTACAAGGGCGTTGGGTGGTGTGTAGTCTGAAGCTTATAATATTGTAGAAACTCTCACTGTATAGCTATCTGACTCAATATATGGCAGGGCCTAATAATATTGAAGTCCGATTAAATCGGGCTATGCCGTTAGCTGGCCGTCTTCTCTGTGTCGGTGGTGGCGAGGGCCACACGTTGTATTTAATTTTTTTAAAGTTAAATAAGACTAGCATTTACCCGTGCTACGGTTTGGGGGAAGCAATTAGTTCTGTTGTCAAATAGTCTTTCATAGTTGAATGTCTTGGTTGTACAATGTGACCATCATAAGATATCTTTGAATCCGACAGTTGGTGTAAGTGCTCTGTCTCTGAGATTACATTATGAAGTTGTGTCGGAGTCTGGATGACTTGGACGAATGCTTTCCTGTACGAATGGTGGATATCTTCGGACAAACCCGGTGTATATATATATATATATATATATATATATATATATCTATATCTATATATATATATATATATATATATATATATATATGTCGAAAATCATGGCAATCCTTACGATGTTGTCAGAGAAGATACAGAAAATCACGCAAATCGTGTTACGCTATTAATATATAGATCCAATACATGTATGGTGTAAGTTATGCATACAAATCTAATTGAAGCCAAGAGATAGGCCTGAGACCTTTTCGAAGAAGTTGATATGATAAATTAAATAATTTTATATGATAATATATTATGCTGAACATGGATATTTAAAGTTGCCCTCCGACTCCTTTTATCCGCCAGTAAATGAACCGGTTTTCCCACATGGTAGTACAGTAGCGCTCAGATGTGTTCTCGAGAAATGCATGCATTCCCTTTATCACGCACAAAAACTGAGCACTCGCATGGTCGGGAAATCCCACTGCACAAAAGTTCTTGGTAGCATTATATAATGGGCTGTATAATTTTTTTTTTAAATATCACGCACTTCAAAACACCTTTCTTGTTTGAAAGCTGAGCCAATGTTTTCCAGTGAGACAGTCAGTGCATTAAGGCAGTGGGTAAAACACAAACGACATGGACCCCGGATCCCAGCAGCCCCCCCCCCCCCCCCCCAAAAAAAAAAAAAAAAAAAAAAATTACAATTCCTAAATGTGAATCGTTATAAAAAAGTATAATGATTAAAACATTTAAAAAATCAATATTTTGGAACCTCGAGTTGCTTGTAATGCAATTAATCAACAATGAATGAATAATTTTGATAATTATACTATATACGAAACCTTTTGTTATGTGGAAGAGCTCTGATATATCAGTCTGAAGTCCGCAACGACAGGTGGTGCACTTCAAATAAATCTCTTAGTGTGCCAGCATATATAGGGTGTTTTGTTATAAATAACGAAAATGAGGAAATTGGTTTTGGGGGTCCGGGGTCCGTGGGGTCCGGATTTTACACACTGCCCTGCATTCACTACCGTTCGGGTAATGTTGATACTTTTAAAGATCCCCCTTTTGAGCATTCTCCCTTGAGCACAATAGACCTCCGCGCAGGTTGCTTTTTGAGAAGGGATCACTAATTCAGCCAGCGACCGCGAAATGTACGAATACCCGTCAAAGAACCTACAGAGAAAGCTTGGTCCCGGCATCACACACTCCATGGCCGTTGTAGTCTAGCCAATGAACGATTTTAATCAAATGAGGTTGAACAAAAATGTTATCAAAGGTTTCTCAATCGAAATGGATTCATTTATGGTGTCTTAGTGCATAAATAAAACCCCAATAGATGCCTACCATTGCAAAGTGTCATTTTCACCCAAAATCCAAGATGGCCGCCATTATACGGGGTTAATATTTAAATGGCGATAATTCTATAACTAACTGACATAGAAACACATTTAAGGTGTCATTTATAACTAATATTAGGATGCCCGTTCATTTGATGACATTTCTTAGGTTATCAAAGGTATATATTATGCATAAAGGTCAAGCTCAAGACTAAATTTGGCAGAAAAAAGCAAACTCGCTATGATATGTCAATTTTTACCCAAGTTATAAAACATATCTCCGGTATTTTTCCTTTGGACATTGATTAGGCTGCCCATTCATTTTTTGATAAATCTGAGATCAAAATGGTATATATCCGGCTGTAAGGTCAAAGTCAAACTTGGAAGTGAAAAAGAAACAATCGCCATGATATGGCATGAGTTTGCAAAAAAAAAAAAAATGACATAGAAATGCATTTTAAGTTGCCAGTTCTTACTTACTGTCGATGGTTCATGCATTTGGTGGTACTTCTAAGATTAGGAAAGGTACATAACATGCATGAAGGTCAAGGTCAAAGTCAAACTTGGAAGAAAAAAGTAATAATAGTCATGATATAGCATGTGTTTTGCAATGACGAAACATAGAAACGCATTCAAAGGGTCATTTTCCATCTTAATTTATATTGCTCATTCTTTTAGTGACAGTTTTAGGCCGGGAAAGGTTCATATCACGCATCAAAGTCAAGTTTGATTGAACAATAATTTGTCCATGATTCCATGTTTTTTGCAACAAAGTGATATTTAAGGTGTAACTTCTAGCTAACATCAGAATGCCCATTGGTTCGTTGGTTCTACTTACTTGTGAACCTATTCATCATTTAGAATATCATTATTATTTTCTTCATCATCATAATCATAATCATCATTATCTGTATCTTTTAGTGTGAGATTCCCCGCAGAACAGATGGTTAAAGCAATATTTCCGTTGATTATGTAGAAGTAGATGCCGAAAACTAAATCTACAGGACGGCGTATTTCTCGGCTAAAGTTCGAAAAAGATCTTGCAGATTGTTATGATGTATTTGAAGTTACACACACCACGCTGACATCACAGGTAATAGTTTTAACTTATTCATTGCAACAGCAAACCAGTCAGTTGGCATAACTACCTTGAAGAAGCCTCCAAAAATATATTATTTATGTGTATGTAAGTGGATGTGATACCCCCTCAAGGACACACAGTATGGAAATCCACCAACCAAACCCAACATCTGTTCGAATTGCAAAGTTTCAACCAAGAGTGCCAACTTCTACAGGGCATGTTCTTCGACTTCCACCAACACAAAATATGCATCACGATGCTTAGGCCTGATGACATATTCGATGACTATGGAAGACTGAACTCTGTCAATGCCACATGGCCTTCAGGTGGTATCGCATCTACCTAAAGAATGCGGGCGGAGTAATATATATATATATATATATATATATATATATATATATATATATATATATATATATCTTTATTCGTACAAGGAAGTACAGTACATTATATGCAATGAAAAGAAATATGAAATAAATGAAAGATATATTGAAAGAAGGAAGGAAAAAAATAAAGTTCAGTCCGTACCTATGACATAATCGGATGATAATAAATCAATTAGCGTTTTAACCTCATCGGAGGTCAAATGCCAGGTACGTATCCCAACTTTGCATTCTATCAATTCTGACAGTAAATCTAAGTTAATGGATCATGTTACCATCATCAACTGTCTCTTAAGTATCTTTATATTTCTAATGTCGCGTTGTATCCCATGGTTGTGTATCTGACTTTCCAGTTATCGTAAGTTGCTTAAAAGTACACCAATTGAGGTATAATGAGCTCTCTTTGTCAGAAAATTTACAAAGTCATTTGCAGCATCCTGCATGTTCAGAAATAAATTTACAAAGCGTGAGCTGATTATATTTATCAGAGCCGGGGGCCCGCCAATCCATGTACAATATTCTTGTGCCGTAGGTGACGCAGAGCCTTATTATATGATGTACTTAATCGATGAATTGACTTGTGCTTAAATAACCAGGTTTGACAGCCGTAAAAGGAACAACAATAAGAGGGAAATAGCCTGTTTTTAACCTTGCTAGACAGACATCCGAAATTCGCCGTTAAGGTGTTAAAGCTTGCAATAAATTTGACTCTTTTACCGAATACGTCATTGTTATCTGACAAGTTCCAAGTTACTGTATTCCCCAAGTACCGTACAGAATCCTGCCATTCTAGGGCTACACCATTTAAAACGATCTTATCTGATCTAGCTGGATAAACCCTGTTACAAATAACACATTTTGTTTTCTTTGCATGATATAACATATCAAATTCTTCAGCAAACGTTTCACACTCTTTATCCATCTGTTGAAGTCCCGTCCGAGTCGGACATTAGTGCGTAAGATCGTCCGCATAGCCAACAGCACCAGCAAAATAATTTCCAATATACCATCCTATTCCCTTATTTGTGAAACGTTTTAAAAGCTCGTCCATATAAATATTAAACAGAAGGGGGATAATACACCCCCTTGGCGTACACCATTATTAGCACCCAACTGTTCTGATTCAACATCATTCCATTTTGTCTGAATAACAGGTCTCTGGTAGATATCTGCTAGTGTTCTAATGACAGTAGGTGAAAAATTGCGTTTCATGAGTAAATGGAACAATTTGGGAATATTAATTCTGTCAAAAGCACGTGACGCATCAACAAAACAACTGTAAACTGATGACCCGTTCCACATGTAATGTGAAATAACCTCCTTCAGCACTACTGTGCACATGTTAGTCGAATGCCCCTTCTTAAAAGCATATTGCAGTGGAGATGAGCCAAGATTATCTACATTTTTCTGAATAAAAACACTATCAAGTAAGTTGCTGAAACAACTTGTCATTTTAGATACTCCTGTAGTTATCACTACAGGCTAGGTCACCTCTTGGGTCTTTCGGCATAGGTATAATTACATAAGTATTCATATCCGCTGGGACATGTCCATGTAAAATCATATAATGAAATAAAATTGATATATATATATATATATATATATATAAACCCTGTATTTATCTACAAGAATATCATATTTAATAAGCACCGGATTATAATTAGAGGCATTCAATGGGTCATCTATAATTCCCACGTGAAAAATTAATTGATAAATGTCACCTGAGCAGATGAAGTGAGACCAAGTGTTGAAGTACCCTCTCCCTCGCAGTTCCTGTAAGTCTGATCAGGCAGAGCCTGCGGGCTATTCCAAGCAAAATATAGATTGTTATTAGCACAGAAGTGTTTTAAGTACCTTGTATGACTATTATGCCTGCATAAGTCCACATTAAATTCCCCAGCAATAATAATGGGAATGTTCACCTTGGAAATGTCGGTGTCTCATTTTATATTCGCGATATTTCTCTTTTCGTATACACTGCGGATTTAAGTTATATTTTCAATATAAAAACAATATATATGTGGGTGTGTGTAATATCAGTAAATGCCTTTGAACCCGGACCATCATATTAACAGTCAATCCGCTCAAGGACTGACCTGTTGACAAATTTTGTTCATGAACGTGTTGCAAGGAAATGAAAGACGGTCGGGAGATTGGAAAATAATGGTATATTCCAGTGTTAATGAGTTTTATATTAAACTCGGATGCCTTCTTCCGGATGATATATTTTGTTTCCTGACCACTGGTTCATTAGTGCAGCACAAGCATGAGTTATTATACAGGTCATTCACAAAAGTATTTTTTTTAATTCCTATGTGGCGAGCAGGGTTTGAAATAAACCGTTGCCTTATATGCTGCATTTTAATTCACAAATTAGCTTTGGACATGTTATTCATATAAGATGTTCACCTGTCACGATTGGTTGATGTGTTATTTATTAATATTAAAATAGTTTAGCCAGTCTTCGTTATATGTTACCACAAGCTGTCGTTTTTGGGGTAAAACTAAACTGTTCCCCCAATGCAAATAGTAACCGGACCTGTAAAAATAGATAATATAATAACGCGTCCATTTCCCCTTAGGTTTAATGGTTGGCGATTTTTATTTGTTGACGTTTCAATGCAGGAGAGACTATTACGACTCAATGTCAGACCATAGATAGGCAGCACCAAAGAAGGCGGAACTAAGGGCCAACTTGAAAATTTGAGCACTGGTTTCGGTTCCCGGAAATCTTTTCACCAAAACAGGTTTTGACGGAACGGCGAAATTTTCAATTTCGCCGAAACAGTTCACTAGATAATTATACTGGCATGATGCTGAGATTGGACCAAAGTAGTGCAATTTTGTTGCTTTATTATTAATACTGTTGATTATTGGTAGAGTTAAATAACAATGATCGAGGAAAAAATTGAATTCGATTTCCTACTCTAGCCATTCTCAGCTAAAGGTGAGACGGATATATCCTTTAAGCCGGCGTCACATATCATGAGATTTGTTGATCCCCAAAAAGTGCCTGAATTTCAAGTCCTCAAGAAAGTCGAGCGTATATTTTTCGCTTAAATCCAATCGGTCAAATATTGGACAGGGCGGGGCCCTATGAACACTAGAAATAATAAAAAAAAAAAAAATCGCTCGGCCTCCGTCAATAAACAAACGGGAGTCGGGTGAAGCCCCCTCGACATAATGGCGGGCGCCGTCGGAGTTTCGGGCTATGGTCAATAGGTCTGTCGATGCCCGCCCAACATCCGGGAGAAGCTCGAGTGGCTTCGTCCGACGTCCTGCTGAACTCCGACGTACCGGCTTATATATCGGGCATGTAAAAAATTGTAAACATTATATTTCTAATGTCTGAGGGAGTGAAGAGTATACTGCACAGCTACAAATGACCAGTGACAAGTTGAGATGCCGCCAAAGAAGACCAAGGGGCAAGGAAACCCTTTCCTAAGAAGAAGATGGAACGAGAACCTGAGTCCGCTTCATCGCAGCACGAACCCTAGGGGTCAGACTCCTGAGTTGACAGGAGTACCCCGGCCGAGGCCCATAGAAGCCTCCCGACGGCGGCCCGGCACCAACACGGAGTGCGGTCGAAGCACGTTCGACTCTGTAGAAGTTGGGCGGAATCCTGGAGGGGGTATTTCGAGTATCGTAAGGAGCCTTTGCGGCGGCCACTGAGCTCTGCCCGACCTCCGTCCGAATTTTAAAGCAAATTTATGGTCTAAAAACGTCAGATTGCTGCACGAATATCGATCGAGTGTTCGCCGGTACCAGAGAGATCTACGGGCGACCTGTTTACGAGCTCTGTGACCTCAAAATTCGCCATTTGAAAATCGCTGAATTAAGAACAGGTTTTTTATGCCCTGCGTACGTCGGCTGACCCCTAAAAGTCGCGGGGGAGCCCACAGTGATCGAGCAAATACCGGCCGTATTCCTGCCGAAAATGGCATTGTTTAATTATCTCGCTAAGAAACCGGACGGTCTCCGTTTTTGGTATGTGACCACCCCTTTATGACCAAGTCGTGTGACACTGGATATGTTATAGGACACCGAGAAACAGTAATTCATCATATTTGTCATATACATTGGCAAGACACAATAAATAATGCTCTTACTAGCCAAAAAGGGCCAAGAGAAGGTTCTCTAAATTTCGGAACTTTAATCATTGTTTATTCTTTTTGATTTACCATCTTATTAGAATGTGTATATTAAAACCAAAACCTTCAATGTGTAAATACAAGGCGAAATCACACAGAACTATTTTCATGCAACCGAAACTGGTTTCGAATATTTGAGTAAATCCTTATGAAGTTTTTTTTTTTTTTTATAGAGGATGTATATATAGCTATTTGTGTAGGATTACTAATGAAGAGTAGTAATTTAGTCATCCGATATATAATACATAGGCCAAACTTTAGCTGCATCGCATTTTTAGCAACCTTGTATAGATGCCAATGGTTAAAATCATGTCATATTATCTTTTAAATATTTCTTACTTGAATACTCAACAAATGTAATAATAAAGTGGCGGTAATCCCCGAGTCCTGTTATATATTATGCAATGAAATAGAGACCAATTCCAAATGCATTTGTGAGTGGATTTGCATTTGAAGGAGTTGAAACATTTGCATTTGCATGATATACCCATTACAACATTACGTATTTTAGTTGTAATGGTTTATAGAATTACACATATCTGCTTTTATTTGAAATAACTGTAACATTTAAAACCAATGAACTGTATCGAAAGATAAAGTAATTATTTAAACAAATATTAACTCTTCCTCTGATGTAATATAGCAGGTTCGAAGTCTCAGAGTGGATTGGGTTTCACATAAATTGAAGGAAACGAATACATAATTGTGAGTACTAATATTTTATTCCAAACTCGTGAAAATAACTTGCTGTTCGATTAATTGGCAGTTAGTATATTTCTTGATGATTTAAATTTTTTTTAAACATGAAATATACAACTAGACAATATAACTGATGCAAGCGCACTGCATGGCTCCAACGGTGGCGATCTGTTGTCTGTTGGGTTGGAGGAAACCGGTGCACACAGAGAAAACCATTAACGCTGAACGGGCAACCACAACAACCAACTCTAACAGTCACCGTGAAAATTAGTGACTATATACATGTTACGTCCGTTCCAAGTATCCATTGGTTACGGGTTTTAATAACTCCATACACACCAGGCACATCCGGTCTGTTCGATGAGCATCTGAAACACAAAGAAGAATGGAGAAATATAATGTCCAGTCAATTTGTAGTATACGGATTATATATATATATATATATATATATATATATATATATATATATATATGACATCTCGCTTTTGTGTAAATCGCACACGTTTATAATATAATGCAAAAGAGCCTTGGCCCTCTGAGTAGCGGGGGGGGGGGGGGCAGCTGGTTCACGGAACTTGGGCCCGAAGGGGTTAAGGGGGCCCAGTCTGACCAGGAATTACAGAGCAGAGTTATATGCTTAATAGTTTTTATTTCATGTTTCATTAACTTTCATGAGTCCCCGAGAGGGTCCGGGTCGGCCAGGTGTGTCCTATAGAGCAAAGAAATGCGCGAAAATGCGTAAGTCTTGTTTGCCCTTCAAAAATATGTATGTGGATGTTTCAATCGGGATTGACCCGAGGGGCCTAAAGGGGCCTGGACCGACCAGAATTTCCTGTAGGACCAAATAAAATTTCTGAAAATATAGAAGTCTCATTTATGTTTCTGTTAAGTTCGCTATTGAGTTTCCTAGGGCCGGATTGGCCAGGAGTTAGGTCGATCAGAATGATTTAATATGCAGAAATATCGATGTCATGGTACATGATGGTTACTGTATTGCCAAGCAGATCTTTCGGTAACCACAACAATTGAACAGCCATAGTACAACACATCCATTGATATTTATTTGCTTTTTATTCTAGATGACTCGGAGGGCCATGAAAAGAATGTCGTTCCAGAAGTATTTTCCGTTTGCTTTCATTTCATTCTATTACTCTGTGTTAAGTATGAACGCAAACATGAATATCTTATGTATGTTGTAGGTCAATTGCTATTGTCAATATTAAATGTTTGTGATAGAATTAATCAAGAGACCAAAAATATTTATTGATTTACGCTGAAATAAAAACCGATTCAATGGAGTGGCCATATTATATATATATATATATATATATATATATATATATATATATATATATATATATTGGGGGGGGCATACACTTTCAGTGTACATGAGTGGGTGGGTGTTGGGGGGGGGGGGGGAGGTTGGAGTTTTTCATTTTGTGCGCCCTATATAAACATGCTATATATAATGTCGACCATCAATCCTTTTCATGAACTCATATAGTTTCTTATCATTGTGACAACCCGGGTATTGATGCGTTTGAGATGCCAAATATTAAATAGTAATATTTAAGAAGCAAATATCGGCCTGGTTTTTTATTATGATTAAACTTTTTGTTATCATGCTAAAGGAAGTCCCTGAAAAGTACACGAAACGACGGTTACTTCGATCTGTTTGGCCGAACAGGATGCAAGCTGATATATGGAAACCTTGAGATAGTGTTTTTTTAAATAATAAAAAAAACATACACAAATAAATTTTCACAGAATTATAGTAGTTATTAATGCAGTTTCCACTGCCGAACTTACACCTGTAAAATATGCGACAACCTGACGCATCCGCACTCGCCTTGGCCGTGGTGCATTTTGTGATCTATCAAACTATTGTAACACCTTGTTATGTTTTTGTAGAACAATAATGTATCCAAAATATTGTCGTATTGGCCATGCAGGTTAAGATTCTACATAAAACTATACAAATAAGGCCAATATAGAGGCCATGAGGGGTCAAAAGGTCATAATACTTTAGTCTCGGCAAAAATATAGAAAATATTGGTCTCAGTTATTCTGTATGGCGGAAACAGATCAAACGATCAAATTTTAACCTGGAAAAGTTTGTACTATACATTCAGACAGCCCTGATTCACATATTTCCAAGGATAACTCAAATTAAAAGCACATGAACAAATGATATATTTATGAGAAAAGCCAAGTCATAGGGGTATGGCATACAAACATGACCATAACTCTATAGCTTTTCATCTAGAACATTAAATATCGATCCAATTGTTGCTTTGTATGTCAATTAATATGATATATAAAAATGCAAATATCATAGGTCAGTATTGATGTCTGCAAGGGTCAAAAAGTCATGGGATTTTCGTCTCGACCAAAAATAATACCTAGAGACTACTCATTGCCCTTCTTAGAATGTAGATAGATTAAATGGTTAAATTTTGGTCCGAAATCGGTTTGCAACATACACTCAGAGTACCATATATTATGCTAAGCTCATTCTGCAATTTTAGTATGTATTGTGGTGAGCATGGGTCAAAGGTAATGAAATATTCACCTTGAGCAAATCTAGAAAGAAGTGGCTGATCAATACTTTGTATGCTAGATATAGGTCATAGTGATATATATATAGCAGCTACATTCTTAAAAATAACGTTGTTTTAGCGGTCAGATGTAGTAGTCAGAGGATTAAACTCTGTACTGTACAAAAATAGGGGTGTACCTTACAGTCTCAGATATAAACTTTTACACCGCTTACATGTTTAGAAGATCCACCCTAGAGATTGGAAGGTAATGGTGTTACTCTCAATACTCTTGCAAAAGTACTTTTTGTATTGCTTTTGTTTCGGAAGGTTGAGTAATTTTATGACTTTTTTGCTACCTGCTTCTGGTCCATTTTAAATTCACAGATGCTACTTGCTTGTCTTTTTTTTCACAAATATGTTACCATTGATTGGCTAAGAACTAGGGCTTTGACAGCTGTAAGAATTTTTACGACATCGCTTATATGTTAGCTATTGTGTGCCCTATAACTTACCCCCACCCCTTTAATTTTCCAAAATTCAAAAAAAAAAAAATGTCTATGTACGTACATTTGTTTCAGCTTAGGATTAATTTTAGATTATAATGCAATGACCATGGGATTTTCTATCAAATGCGTGTCTATTCTTACAGATCTTCGTTTTCTTCAATTTTGCTTCAAACATGATTGAATGTAAGCGCCTTTGCTGGTTATATTCAAGATAACCTCTACAGAAGCACAGATACAGTGAGCACAGATACATACAAAGTGGTTTTGATTCTCTCGACAGTCTCAGACAAGTCAACACTACCTCCCACAGAAGATTCGTTCAGATTTCATGTACTCGGGGCTTTGTGCCAACTATATATCTATAACACTTAACAAAAGGACATGACGAAGTCATCCAGATCTGCCAACACCAACAGAGTTTGGCCGGACCATAGATAAAGGAAAAATTTTACCAATAATGATGTCCAAAATAGCAAAGCCAGACATTAACATAACTGTGTCCTGTAAATGTAGGACATCAAAATGCTTAAAAGGATGTTCCTGCATTTGTGATACAGAAACTGTACACTATACAATTATTTTATATTTCTAATTCAACACAAACCTTTTTTTGCTCTCTTCATATATATTATATGTGATATATATATATATATATATATATATATATATATATATGTGTGTGTGTTTAAAAAAAGAAAATGCAAGAACAAATTGGAGTAGGTGGCATCACGTACAAGCTTCAGCATGCAGTATATCGCAATTTCAAGAAATGATGGATTTTTTACTAAAACTGAACTAGGTTGTTTAAAGTTTTTCCCTGTAACTTCTGTATGGCAAATGGTTTTTGTGCGAATTTTAATTTAAAGCGGTCCATATATACTGAAATTGGTCTGACTGAAATTTTCTGATCCAGTTTTGTGGACTGATGCAAAATATAAAATGACAAGGCATAACTGTAGAATGGTAGATATATTTATAATTTTCACAATTATTTCACAATTATTGTACTTGCATTATTTTTCTGCCAATGGTTATCATCTTTTTTCTTTCAAATGATAAACTAGATCCAAGATCAATATGTTTAGTCTATTCAAAGTCAATCCGTGCTACCCATATTAGGAATCCATTTAATAAGAAATGTTAAATATGAATAGGCCTAATCCTCAAAGTGGACCATCCAATGTGAAATTTTACAACTCTTGGTAAATATTGTAAAGAGAAGGCTGCCTTGAATTTATTCAAACTTCATTTTTATGATTAGTTGCAAAATATTGAAAAGCTGAAAGTAAATCGTGAAGAAATATTTGCCAAACTCAATTGACAATAATTTAAAAAGGAGTACAAATTTACAAAACACAAACCCAAAGAATCATGTTGATCAGCTGATCAACATAAACTGATCGTATAAATCCAAACCCCTCTGAGAGAGGGACAAAATGGCGATGCAGAACGGAAGAAATATGTTAAAGGAAACTTTAAAAATATTTCGAAACATTACAGAGATGTCCCTAAGAGTTCAGAACATTGTTGAAGATATGGTTCGGCTGACATTTATTTTTGCACGGTGTAAAAGATGTGGATAAAGGTGTATATTAGATATTATAATTATCACGAAATCCAAAACCAGCTTTTTGTGTTGAACAAATTGTTATTTGCTGTTATTTAATCTGTGTTTGTTCCCAAACCGCGATGAAAATGAAACAAAAATCTAGGTTAAGCCACATACCAGCTGTCAAAGATGAATCTATCCAGGACCAAGGTTTATTTGATCTGATCATCAGCTGTTTATGATTTTGTACAAAATATGATGATGCAATGTTATTCTGTAAGCAGTTTTGCAAAATACTTTATAACATTTCATGACAGGAATACTTGTATAAATGCGGCCCATTATTTCCTATATAGAAAGCAATACCAAGTATTTATTAACAACCCTGGGCACAAAGAAAGGCGTGACTTCCAACGTGTTTTTATCATGTTTCTATACCTTATACCCATAGAATATAAATTCCTGTGGCCTGTGTTCTTTCAGGAAGAATCAATTAAAATATGATTGTTTTACCAGAATATATTCTTGGTCTGTTCATGTGACTCGCTCTTGCGACCGAGGAGGTTATGTTTTCAGCTCTGTATGATTATTGGTTGCTAGAACATTGGAATCGGCCGGCCTGTGGTGCAGTTGACCCAATTTTGTATGAACGTTTGTATCTCGTTTCTGTTTGTTTATCTGTACACACTCTACAGATCATCCCTTTGATTTCAATCAAATTTAAATATCAGCTAACCTTCGATGCCGATTATTTTCAAGCAGTTTCATCTGGGATGTATATCACTGAAAAGTCGCGATGGGTTAGCGCTGGGCTTCTGTTCCTCTACCTATTAGCTTAAAACAGACTGAACTGATTTTCGTGCAACATTGTTGGGTTGCGGGTTGAAATATTAAAAAAAATCATTGAATATTGGTGCAAAGAGCGCATTACGGATCCAGTGGGTTGTTTTGCATTCGAAGAGGTTTGCGCTCTTCTCTTTAAAAGATATCCCATGATTTCTTATATGTATTTTCTGAATCGGTCCTGATTTAAAAATAAGATGAGTCTAATACACAGCAAAAACGGTTTTCGTTATTAAGCAATTAGCTTCCACACCAGTTACTCAAACAAATAAATGTACATAATTAATCGATCTCTTCATTCCGTTCCAGGGAGTTTATTTGGCAATACAAAGAGGGTAATATGAAGTGAATACGTTGAATATTAAGTAAGTTAGGGACATTTATGTGACCCTACCCCCTTATCTGTGACAGTTCGGACGTCTATTCCTGTGCCCAAACATATTCTTAAACTAGAGGCCAACAGGAACATTTTCATACCAATTATCCTTTGTTTATAATTTGGTGTCAATAACTCCTTAAATATATCCTCTTTCAAAGGTCGGCAACAGCCGTTTTGGGGGAAAAGGGTGTGTGGAAGAATTGTGTCTGATGATGAAACATTATGTGTCCTTTCTGACCAGCATATGTTTCATTGACAACAGACATTTATAAATGGCAATGGAGATGAACATTCCTATGGCTGAATACGTTTACTTTGCTACCTGAATTATTTTTATGTAAAATGGTACATGTGATTTCCTGGTTTTATTTTTGCTTAGATATATGTAGGGCTTCAACTTTGTATGGTTTCATACTAATTTCCTTTTTGTTGGCTACCTTCTAAATAAGGGGAAAGGGTGCATAAAGAATACTCTTAAAACAGAATAACTCTTACTTTATTAGTTCAGGTGAAGTCACATATATGAATGAAGGAATATTTTAAATCAACTGTGTGTATCTTATTATGTTTGTGCATATAGATACCTACATTGTAAGATATTACTTGCTGGTTTAGTCAATTTTGGGCTGAGAGAGCCACATTGGGCTAATCAAACAAAGATGTATACAGCGCGTACAAAAAAAATGCTCCTTGCAATGTTGTGCAAGAGTGTCCTGATTGCCAAAATTGGTTTTCTGATTCCCAAGATATCTACCTCTACGAAAAATAAAGAAAACATTTTATATCAGCCCGGGCACTTTTTTCGAGATTACTTGCTTTAGCCTCTTGACTAGTAGGTATATAAGCAGGCCTTGAAGGATGTCTAACAGTTCTTTTTCAAAAAAGCTAACTTAAAAAAATGGGTGTCATTACGACCGCTTAAATGGCGGTAAAGGCATCTCCTTTCATTATTTTTTTATTCTTCACAATAACTTTCTTATAGATCCTTCTTTACAGGTTCAGTTTGTACTGTAATGTTCAGTTCATATTTTTCCTAACATGCTGCGAATGTTTTATTACATCAGGTAAACATTCAAACTTTAACAGGACATATATGGGAGCAGTTTTGCTCAGTTTCGGGGTAGGGTGGGGGGGGGGGGGGAGGAAACAAGACGGTTCTCTATATAACTGCAATTTTTTTTTTCGGTGATATATTTCAGATAATTCACCAGCAAATCAAATGGCCCGCTTAATTAATCTATGGGACAGCTACAGTTTATCAGCTGATTTTGATAGCAAATATTGCAGAAGGTTCTTGTTGATGCTAAAAGAAAAAATAATTATTCGCCTTTTTCACGCTAATGTAGTGGCCAGCTAGTTAAAATGATTTATGTTCGCATTTTAACTTTAAATTGTTACTAAGTGTTAACATCCAAATGCTATAAAATACACCTTTAGGAAACTGTAACTGTTTCGTTACGGGGTGCACACAACGTGATGACATTTGACTTATAGAATATTCCCCATAATTTGTCATTGTGGTAACCATATTAACAGCCATTTTGGACTCTCAATTATGTCCTTTCATTTTAAATGTAAAATATCGGTCAAAAGTCTGCTGATGCCCACATCTGACCACTAATTCAATGTTTAATTAGCAACAAGATGATATGCAGGACATTTTAAAGAGAATATAATGCTGCAATGCCACATTTTTAACCATTTTAAATGAATTTTACATAATTCGGCCACATAGTTTTTATGTTAATATCCAAACTGTGTTAATGAATACTGTGGTGATCAAAACGTTTTGTTTGATTAATTTATGTTGAGTGCCATGACGCACCAATTAGGTCTCTATGTTATTGAAAATACAATCCCCTTCAGTTAAGCATGTATTTATAAGTCAATAGAGTTGTCTGTCCATGAATCAGCCTCGTTTCTAATTCCGTTACATGAACAGCAATTAGTTTACAGTAAATGATCCAGAGTGACCTTATTCATACTGGAACAATCAATGGTCCAGTACAGTAGCATCTATAAAATTCTTCTATTGTGTATCAATATAATGAAAGGAGACTCCTTTACCGCCCGGTAGGCGTCATAATTGCAGCCATTTTTGTAAATATTTTTTAAAGAGAAATGGAAAAGATATCATAGGCCTCTTGATACTTACACTTGATTACTAAAGCAACTTTACTGTAAGCCATTACCTGTTATATATGGATCTTAGAGAAAAGGTCGTGACTATTTTGGAGTTTACAAAGCACGATCCCATGCACATTTTCTTAACATTTAAAATGTATTAAAGGACACTTTAAGGTACCGAATAAAATACTTTCGTTTAGCCCAGTGGAGTTCCTAAGCTCCTTATAATTTATCCCCTAACCTACTGCCAACAAACAAAGTACCGATAAATCACTTCTTTCTATATAGCTATAGATGTTTCCCCCATGGCGAAAATTCCATGGCCGTTTGACATCTGCTGACCAGTACTGACATAATACTTCATATATCTCATATACATAAAAAGATATCTCATATATTAGCTTAACTGGCATGACTTAAAAATATTTGATGGGTAAATTATTAATTTATGTCATAGACATGGATTATTTAATTAACCCGACAACTAACAATTTGTTTCTCGAAAAATTTTTTAATGTTGCACCACATCAATGTCGTCTGATTACGTTCATTTATTTTGAGTTATCCTAATTCATATGTGATCCAGAACCAATTCCAGGCCATAATTTGATAATTTGATCTATTTCCACCACACAGAATAATTGTACTATGAGTAACACATAAAATCTTTAATATTGGAACAATGCCTTGTGTTCAGGTGCTTTTATTTTGAGGAATCCTTGAATATGTGTGCGCCAAAACAATCCACGTACAGTGTGATATAAACCCACATCAGGCCATATAAATAATTTGATCTTATTCCTCTATGGGACGAATAATGAATCGTCAGTTTTTAGATTTTGGGCATGGGGAAGATCTCATGACCTTTTGACCTCTGTTGACCTCAATTATGACCTTAATTGCTTTTTAATATATCATTTGAACGGGCTTGGTAAATGCAACAAGTTGGAGGGCACTTTGTTATTCTGGGTTAAACAGTTATGGAGTTATGATCATTTTTTTAATTTCCCGTACCCCTGAAATGGGAGAGGAAAACTTCAGTTGTTATAGTGTGAAAAAAAAACCAGCCCGGGAACCACTAGTGAGTCCTAGTTTATTCAATGTTAACATCCTTTAAATCAAAGTATAGGCACATAGCAATAAAGAAAAGGAGGTGTACCTGATTGATGGGGGGGGGGGGGGGGGGCAGAGACAAAATTGATCATACAACTTTATTGATAAGAATCATCACTGTCTATATCTCACGAATTGATTATGGCATTCAAATGTCTACATAGCCAGGCAACCGTGTATTGTTTAATTAAGGAGCATGAACCCAACTGTGCTCTGAGGTCAACGTAACCTGAGACAAAACATTTGGGTCACGAGCCTTCACCAGTGCTACTTCAATCGTTTGGATTAATTTTCCAGAATACATAAAACGCCAAGACAACATTTATGCATTTAAAGTCTTATTAAAAACATTTATTTAGAACTAACTATCATATGTGATATATACACCAATCGTCTAAAAAGTCTTAATCATAATTTTATAGGTAGTTTAGTTTTAGTCTCTTCAGTCTTCCTTTTAATCAGGTCAAGATCTTATTATATTCTGTTAAAATTTAATATTTTTTCGTTTTAGGATTCTGAACATTGACCTCATAATGAATGTATTATTTGAAGTGTAGTGTTACAGGTGTCTGTGTTCTGTGCGCAGGAATGTTATATGTGTCTGTTAGGCAGGCATAGTTCGTAGCCATGGAAGACGTGCGAGTTGGGCTGGCTCGCGTGTGGGGTCTGAAGTGCAGAAACACAGCGTTCTTTGTTCTAGATGTTTCTGGTCTGTTCTTGTAACTTGTTGTGTTCTTTGGAGTTTTTCATTTCTAGTATTTTTGGATGAGAAGCCATGAATGAGGGGCTGTGTTTAGAGCCGGCAGAAAGGGAAAACCAGCGAGCACTAAGACTGTTACTTTCTCGTCAGTTTTAACCTTACTGATAACTGCAGTTTTGTCATATATTAGTAGGATTATTGTTGATTGTGTTGGACCACTGCCCAAAACAAAATCTAGACATGAATACTTGCTGACAAATATGTGCGCCTACGAGGTTTCCTGAGAGAATACCATTTAACACTAGATGTGGTCGGTCAACGGTCCTCAGAGGCCCCGCGTTTCTGCTAGTACTGGACTAGTTTACACACGGGTGAAAATTAAGTTAAATTTAAAAAAAAATATCGCAAACAGAAACAGGTTTTTATTGATATGCATGAGGGAAAAGAATCCTACTGGATCAAATGATATTAAAGAAGATATGTCTGAAATAATGTGTGCATTAGAAAATCACCGAATGTAATCTGTTAGCCATGTTTGATTTTGAGCCAGGCTGTAATTCAATAGGTCTGGAGCCCTCATAGGCACCAATGATCCCTGTGTAATTGGGAAAGCTGCAGTAGGTTGTTGTTAAGTTATTGTGTGCGAAAGAAAATCAGCCATCAGGCTGTGGCGGCCATTTTGGAATACCAACGATCTGTCTTTCAACAGGTCTGGATCCCTTATAGATACCAATCATCCCTGTTAATTTGGGAAAACTGCAGTATGTTGTTGTTGAGTTATCGTGCGCGAAAGAAAATCAGCGATTGGGCTGTGGTGGCCATATTGGAATTCCAACAAGTCTGTAATTCGATAGGTCTGGAATCCTCATAGGTAACAATCAACCCTGTGAATTTCGGAAAGCTGCAGTATGTTGTTGTTGAGTTATTGCAAATGAAAGAAAATCAGCAATTGGGATGTGGCGGCCATATTGGAATTCCGACAAGTCTGTAATTTGATAGGTCTGGAGTCCTCATAGATACCAATCAACCCTGTGAATTTGGGAAAGCTGCAGTATGTTGTTGTTGAGTTATCGCGCGTGGACGAAAAATCAGCGATTAGGATGTGGCGGCCATATTGGAATTCCGACAAGTCTGTGATTCGATAGGTCTGGAGCCCTCATAGGTACCAATCAACCCTGTTAATTTGGGAAAGCTGCAGTATGTTGATGCTGAGTTATCACGCGTGAAACAAAGTGTCACTGACGGAAAGACGGAAGGACGGATGGACGGAAGGACGGACTGACACGGTGATCACTATAGGGCACCCGCTTGTCAAGCGGGGCCCTAATAATTAACGCCCAAGTATTGTTAAGGCTCTGACCAAGTTTTTCACAACTTTTGGATTACCAAAATCCGTCCAGTCTGACCAAGGATTTAATTTTATGATTGGCTTATTCCATCAAGTTATGCTTGAACTAGATATAAAAAAGTACAGCTCTTCGGCAAACCTTCCTGAGAGTCAGGGCGCCCTCGAGGGTTCTCACCAGACATTAAAAACATGATTAGAACCTATCGTTATGACACACAGAAAGACTGGAATGAAGGAATCCACCTATTTTTGTTTGCCGTCAGAGAATCCTTTCAAGAGTCCTTGGGTTTCAGTCCCTCTAAACTGGTTTTCGGACATGGACCTCGAGCTGAACATCCATTAAAAAACTGCTAAAAGAGAAACTCTTGTGTGAAAATCCTGATTCTCTTAGTTTATTGCTGTATGTCTCAGACATTCGCACTACACTACACAATGCTTGTGATATTGCAAAGTCTAATCTAAAATCTGCACAAAGTAAAATGAAAACAAAGTATGACAAGCACACTGTAAGTAAGACGTTTGAGCCTGGTCCTTGCCTTACTACCTATCCCTGGCAGACCTCTGCAAGCTAGGTATTTTGGTCTTTACATTGTTGACAAGAAAGTCAGTGGTTTAAATTACATACTGTTAACACCAGAAAGGCGTAAGAATATAAAACAGCTGTGCCATGTTAACATGTTGAAAACCATATTATCACAGAAATAGCACATCAGATGTTGTACATAATTTTTCTGCTGTTAATTGTGTAAAAACTGACCCTAACCCAGTTAAAGTAGATACTGATTGTAAGTGTGATGTAGACATTCAGTGTGGAACAGTACTAATAAAGAACTCAGACGTGCTTAACAACCTGGATGCTCATACTGTCACACCTTATCGCACAACAACAACAAAACCTCAAGAACCTGCTGCAGATATATGAACATTTGTTAAGTGACATTCCAACGCGAGCTAACATATTGTGCCATGACGTCGGTGTTGGCGAGGCAAGCGCAGCCAAGCAGCATCCTTATAGACTGAATCCAGAAAAGCAAAAGTATCTACAAGATGAGGTTCAATATTTGTTGGAATATGATTTTGTTGAACCTAGTAACAGTACTTGGAGTTCACCATGCAATCTTGTGCCAAAACCTAATGGAAGTTACCGTATGTGCACATTATTATCGAAAACTGAACTCTGTCAACAAGACCGACACGTTCCCGATTCCGAGGATCGATGATTGTATTGATAAGGTCGGTAGCTCCAGATATGTCTCCAAGTTTGACTTGCTTAAAAGGATTCTGGCAAGTTTCGCTGGTAGAACGAGTGAAAGAAATGTCCGCATTTGTGACGCCGCAAGGACTGTACCAGTATAAAGTTATGCCGTTTGGCATAAAAAAAACTCGCCAGCCATGTTCCAGTGCCTCATCCATATGGTTGTCAAGGACATTTAGGGCTGCGACGCATATATTGATGACCATATCGTGTACAGCGACACCTGGGAGAAACATCTGCAAATTCTTCGGACCTCTCCCAAAGACTCAGCGAAGCACGTCTGACCGTCAACTTAGTCAACCCTGAGTTTTGTCTTGCTCAAGAAGCATTTTTCGGTCATATTTTAGGGCAGGGTCAAGTAAAACCTGATGATACTAAAGTAAGTGCTATTTCTGCATTTCCTAGACCAGAAAACAAAAAGCAAATAATGCGTTTTCTTGGTATGGTTGGATAAGGCAGGAAGTTTTGTCCAAATTTTTCTGCGGTAGCTGAAGCTTTACGGACCAGGTACGGACATTTTGTGTGGAAGTATGTCGAACAATAAATCCCTTATTTTTCATTATCAGTTAAAGGAAATCCAGGGGATTTATTGTTCGACATAATTCCACACAAAATTTCATTTAATTTAAATCATAAAAATCATTTGTGCCAGATAAATGAATAAAAAATATCATATTTGCAGGAACAAACCTAATGGAATGTAGAAATAAGTCCCAAATATGCGGATACCAGTGACAGCATTTTTTATGATTGTGTTTAAGAAAATTTAATCATTATTAGATTACCTGCAATTCAGGGAAGACAAATCCCCCTCCCCCGGGCTCCACCCCTTGCTTAATCTATTTTTTAACACAACTGAAGGGAAGGGACTTATATTATTATATAGGTGTAATGTGATAAATCTGCGTAATCATCTTCCCCGAACCTTTTGAGAAAACTATCATATTTCCTCTGTATCAGTTCTATTTTTTTAATGTAAACCCTTGAATCGTGAGGGTCCACTGATTTCAAACGAATTGCTTATCCCAACATGAGTCACAGGTAACGCGCCCATCGGAGGATCACCTCGATTTTGCTTATTTGTTTATGAAATTTTATTGATACAGGAGAATGCAATTAATATAGGGTAATCAGAATATACGCATACAAGAAGTGTATCAAAAGGTTTTAGGCGCAAGCCTGGGGACTTAGATTTGACGATTCCATGCAAAACAGACACATAATACTTTACAAAAGAGACAAAGTTGTTATTGCATATGATGAGTTGTTAAGTTTTAATTAGATTACATGACAGCACTGGGTGAGTGTGATACAGTAGCGGATAGTACGTTTTGATATTTAGAAGGTAGAGCTGATGGAGTGTGATTAGAACAGGGGAAACTCTCCATATGTGAAGTCATGTTGTGAGTTTGACAGATTATTAATCCTGTTCGATTTTGAATATACTGTAAAATAATAATAATTTGTAACGATTTGTCTTAGCAATGAATAAACTAACCATAATAAAGCAGAACGGCCTATCAAAATGCAGTATGGATCTTCGATCTCTGATCCCTGTTCGACGGCGGTGAAAAAGGAGCCGGAAAAGCTGCTCTGTCCCTTTGAAGCGGAATGCCGATACACCGTCACTCCCTCATGGGTGGAAAAACCCTCGCCTGTCGTGCATTTGGTGAGGAATTCTTCTCGCACGCAGCGGAACAATGATCGTATATGATTCTTCTTTTCATCAGAAATCGAATTATACTCGGCAAAATCACCAACACGATGGTATCCTACAACAACATAACATAGGTTCTCATAACATTTAATATATGGCAACATGTATGCAGTTGTGTCCTCATATAGGTTTTACATTTTATGAAGAATTTTGAAACACAGCTTTTAAAGCGTTTTTACGATGCAGTCGTCCCATATCCCGCTCTGGTAGGTCTGATTCTCGATTATACGTGCCGGATCCGATGAAATGAGACCGACGAAAGCGCCTGTCGCATGTTTACAATTTTAGGCTTGGTGCACGAAGCAATACCACATTCCCATTAGTCTGATTACAATAATTTTCTATCTGTCCACTATGTTTGTGAAACCAGAAAACCTTGCTAAACAAAGCAGCGGTTATACAAACAGGAGAGCTGTGCAAAAAGCGTTACACATCTGTGAAACACATCAATTTATGTGGCCAGGTATACGCTTACAATATATATTTATTAAACATGTATATATGCTACAGATTATATCAAATGCATACCCACACATTTATGTGCATATGTGTATTTGTTTATTGATAGTAAATTCGCAATATATACATCACATGATAACCTAGCTGGTTGAAAACACCATTTCAGCTTGTCCTGTATCATGACTGAGACGACCTCCTACCTGAGACAGTTTGCAGTCTTCCAAGCTATTGTTATATAGACAAAGCCAAATATTTATATATATCCTGCAAGACTTTGGTTACGTTTCTTTTCAAGATGCATATTCATTAGATTTGTTATCAAAATTTATTGAATAATACCATTGCTTGAAACAAGGCAACTCATAAATGAGGAGGGCAGCTCTATGGCCTTTACGTTTGCTCCAGTGACCTCAAACGTAATAGGGTCCTCGATCCATGGGTGCGTGAGCCATATGAGCAAGATGACACTGACAGGTGTTGGTCAAATGGTTTGGCCTAAAATGGGTCCACAAGCTTTTCAAAGAAAAAGCACTGTGGCCGTGATCTTTAACACTGTGACCTCAAATTCATATTGAGCTCTTCATCTATGGGTGGATGATCCATATTTGCAAGATGAAAGATTTAGGTCGAACGGTTTTGCTTTAAATGGGTCCACAATTTTTTTCAAGAAGTGGGCCTAGTGGCCGTGGCCTTTAACCGCTTGACCTCAAAATCGATAGGGTTCTTCATCTATGTTTGGGTGAGCCACACTTGCAAGATGAAAGGTGCTGTACTGGTCAAACGATGTGGCTTGAAATCGATCCACTAGCCAATTCCGGACGGACAAACGGACGGACGCACGAACGGAGGCGTTACTGTATCCCCTTCGCAACTTCGTTGCGAGGGAAAAATAAGCTGTCTTATGGTATCGAGACCAATGTTAGCATTCTAGGACTCTACAAAAAATTAATGAACCCAATATAGCTTTATACAATTGAAAAAAATACCCTAGGATAATTCTTGTAAAAATTAAACCATTCAGCTTGACAGTTTCATCATAATATATATTTTTTAAGCGGAAAGAGGCTAAAATTACGAGATATTTTGCTCGTAAAAATCAGGTCTACGTGGGCGGTGCAACAAAAAAACCCAATTTCAAATATGAGTCATGTGACCAACTTAATTTGCACAAAACCTGATGATGCTAGTTGCTGTTGTTTCTGAGATTTGTTTGTTAGGATGCTTTCTTGGCTAAATGACTAAGTGCAGACTCCTGTAAATCAGCCGGAATTCATTGAACTGAACAAGACATTTAAACAAACACCAAAGAGATCGTCTGTGGGACCATATCTGTAAAATATTGAACAATATGGCCGAATAATTTGAGAAGATATTCGGGCCGTTTTTAAGCTTTTCCCCCGTAAAATATAAGTTAATGCAGGTGGGGCTGCAAAAAGCTCAGTCCCCAGCATTTGATATGTGACTGATTTTTACGTTAAATTTGAAGATGGTAGCTGTTGCTTAGAAATTATGGATAAATATACCGATGACCGATGCTATTCAGGGTCACATAAAGTTCACGCCTTGCCTGATAGGGATTTTGGCTGAAGGAACACAACCTGCTTTATGACCATTTTCCTGATATGATACATGGGTGCCCTGGTAAAAATGCCTCAATTTAAATATGAACCATGTGACCTACATTTGTATAAATTTGGTGATGATAGCTCCAGCCGTTTCCTTTTTGGCCAAATTACTAAGTTCAGCTTCCTGTAACACGGCAAAACTTTAACCATTCTAACAAATTTGAGAGAGATTGTTCCTCAAATCATTTCTGTGAAATATTGGACAATTTGACTGAATAATCCCCTTTAAAATACTAGTAAATGTTGTTACAACTGAGGCCGTCTTTCGACTTGGTGTGATGTCCCCCACACGGATCTCCCCATGTGGTGTGGACGTCATCGCGATTCCGGTCTTTATCTGTTGAGAGCATGCAACGACGCATATCAAAGTTCGTTCTTCGGGGCAAAGGACACTACAAGGGAATAATAAACGCAAAACAGCCCAGAACTGCCCCGAGACTTTTGCCGCCCTGTGTCGCATATAAAAAGGGCTGGCCCGCGAAGCACATGGAGGACTGTCTTTTTTTCAGCCCAGGAACCCAGGCACCTGTATTGGCTGCACGCCTTGGCTGTGTTTCGTTTCTCCGCACACCTAGAAGGTAGACTAAAACTGATCATCCGTCGGCGGACCTGCCGCAAACTGAGAACTATTAGGAACTTTCATTCAGCCTGGAAACAGACTTCCATTCTACAGTGATTTATCATAAACGTTTTGGGATCTTCGAACTGGACTTCAGAAAAGTATTTAGGTTACAGGGCATAACAGAAACTTTGTTTAGCTCTTATTTTGTGTTAGTTCTACATTCTTTTGTTATTGTACATATTGAGTTTATTACAAGGAATATAATTAAAAGAGCAGCTTTATAGCACCTATAATGTATTCGTTTTAACCTGTGAAGATTCGTGTTTGGACGTTTGTGTTGCTGTCCGTTAAGTCATATTTCCCGCGTGAATGCGGACCGTAACATAGCAGATAGCGAACAAATGATTGACTGATGACTGATCTTTTTGGCATAAAATTTTGTGTTGGTAGCTCCAGCCGTTTTTTAGATAGTATGGATTAACTTACGGACGACTGACGACGCCACATCATCGCATAAGCTCACAGGTCTAATAAGAAACAAAACTCACAGAAATGGCCCACTGCATAGAGGTCCCAACTTTATCGAGGTGTCCATTAGAAAGGCCCATTGTAAGGAGGTTCCCACTTTATTCAGATACCCACTAGGAGGCCAACTGTAAAGAGGTGCCAACATCTATTATCGAGGTACCCACTGGGAGGTCCACTGTATCATAATAGAGGTGCCCACTTGATCGAGGTGCCCTCTCTTAACTCCACTGTATGGAGGTGCCAAATTTTTCGAGGTGCCCATTGATCCAACCATCAATTAAGTAATTTTTCAGTGTATATGCAGTAACCGAATTCTTTCTAGTCATGGGAGTATTATAATTGACCGAATCACCACAGCCTATATGCGACGCCCTTGTAACCTAATTATGCTAATGAACCTCCAATATGCTCCTACTCTGAAGGTCTCCTATCCCTATTGTTGCGAGAGCTGTTTATAGGACAATAGTGGCGTCACAAACACGTCATTAAGGTCGGTCGCATTGACTGACGTCATCAGATGGAATTTCTATATCTCTGTTATCCAATATTATATATCATAGTCACTGGTAAGTCCTGCAACTTTTGACCTGAAACTTGTTATACTGTCTCCTTTGCATTAAAAAAAAAAAAAAAAAAAAAAAGAAGAGCACCACTAACGTGCATAATACGCCCGTTGTGTATCTGGAAACCTCTGACCTCATTAAACAAGCGTGAATTTTGATGAGAATGTAACTCAGGTGAGAAACTCTATTATTAAATATGTATTTAATGTTTCATGTAAATCCACAGAAAATTTTGTACCGTGACCTCTCACCTCATTGAATATACGTGGATTTTGATGAGATTGTAAATCAGGTGAGGTTGTCTATTGGTAAATATGTTTAATGAGTTTAATTAAAATCCATAAGATTTTAGGTAAGTCACAAAGGTACCCCCAAAGTGCGGTGACCTTTGACGTCATTAATGTTGCATGGAATTCCCTGGAATTCGAACTTCGGCGAGATATTTTATTGAGTAATTGAGCTTCATCAAAATCCTTTATATTTACTTAATTAATGCGGCGACACCACAAAGAAGCCGAGTGACCCGCGACCCTATTAAATATGCGTGAACGTTGCCCATAATTGAACTTGAGCGAGATAATCTGTTGGTTAGTACTTACGGTGAGTTTCGCGAAAATCTATCAAAGCCTTGGTTAAGTTATCGCGGCGACAGTAAAAGCTAACGGACGGGGCATACCATAATACTCCCGTCATATGGCGGGCGTGTAATAATTCGAAAACATGCCAAGACGGGGTACTGGACTACATGTGTTCTGTTTCGGAGAGTCTTCCAAAATATGCAAATGGTATGCTTCACAAGTGATTGACTGTTCATGTTGCCAACGTTAACTTAAATCCTTTCTCTCAACTGCTCTGCTTATGAAAAATTATCGGATGAATATGCGAATAAGTGTCACATAAAGTTCTCGATCAGGTCAATCAGGCCTTACCTGCTGGACATATTGGACGAAGGAACACAATCTTTTTTGTGACCATCTTCTGAAATGACACAGGGGGTACCAGGATACCCGAATCCATGGGTTCCATGGCAACAAAGGGGGTTTCTTTTGTTATGCGAGGAAAAACAGTCCCTGAAAAATAAATAGCTTGTGAAACATAAGCCGAGCTCCAAAGAAGAACAATACTCGTTCTTTTCATTAGGAATCCCTGTATTTAAAAAAAAAATATGGGGTATATCTTAATTAAAATGTGTAAAAACAAATATTTAATATAGAGAAAAAATCGAAATAAAAACATTATTTCTTTAGATATTACCATGAACTTTACGTTTCGCCTACTAAACCCATTAACAGGCTCTCTAAAAAAGTTTTAAAATGGCATTTTCTGAATATTACGTTTGAAAAAAATATGCATTATTTTTTAAACATGATTTAATTTATTATATTAACACAATCATAGTTCACTATCCCTTAATCCAATTAATCCCATACTATACAATATGGTCAATAATGAAAAATTACTGATTGATTGTAAAATAATGGGATTGACACACAGACACAGACACACATACATATAGTTTAAGTGTCTAAAATATAGCATATTTTCATCTGACTACTTTTTTAAATAACCAACCATCCACCATGTGTCCTAGTAAGTATTCATTCCGCCTTTCCTTCGGAAATACAAGTGCCCAGAAAGTATATTCTTCTCCAGATACAATATCATAAGCTTTCAATGCCCGCAGTCGAATGTATGCTTGCAAATGAAAAGAGAAAAAAATTAAATTACATGTATGTTATTATATAATGACAAAGTAAATGGACCCTGATGTCAGACAATGTGTAAATATATTTTAGAGGACTGTTATGATCATGAATATGTTCTCAACACCAAATTAGATCGAACAATGACTTGATTCTCTAAATACATTGTATTTCAGAATTAATGCATGCGTATGAATAAATATTGACATGAATAAGATGGTTCCGCTACTGTGAACAAATTGAAAAGATAATTTTAGGTTAAGTAAACGTAATAGCACATGGGTGTGTTATGTGCACAGTAGATTTCTTTGAGAAGAGAGACTGAGCCCTGATGTGATTCGCTTGCGCAAAGTGTGACGTCACAGACTACATTACATATCTAGCAATCGTTCCTTATTCTTTACTGAAAATTCCGGACTTACAGTGTCAGAAATACTGAGTTTTTGATGAGATTTAGGCTTTTTGGTCACCGGGGTTTTCCCACTGTGTGGCACCACTGTCGAGATGACAGTGCTCATAGATATGTGCCAATGGTTTTTGTGGAACAATAAATAATGTTTTTTTCCTCAAAGAATGTAGTTCATTTCATGTAAAACCTGTATTAATATTTGTTTTCATAGGCAATTGTGTTATATGATAATATAATGATATTTGGAATACGTTTGCTTGACCTTTATTAATTGGTTTAATAAATTAATGTTCAAAATTTTATATATTTGTCTAAGAAATGTGCACACACCTGAATAGAAACATATACTGGCGGAATATCAGAAAGTGGGCATTTTAATGTACTGGAAGCAATTCTTGTCAGTGTATGATATAAAGACAATTCGCAGGCAAAATGCAGCTGTTTTCAAATTTGCTAAATGCCAAGGTCCCATAAGACCAAACTTCTTACCATTGGAAGGTTTCCATGGTAACCTGTGTTAATCATACATTATTATACATGTTTAATAAATTGTTATAACTTTGTTGATTTTAAACATTGAAACAGAACATAGACCATTGAAATATAACTTTAAATATAGAAAATTAAAATGTTTTCTTGCAGGTGAAATGTTGTGACATTGCATAATTTACCTATTATGCTGTATGCAAACTTTGTGGTAAAATCTAAACCTTTTTTTAAAGCATACCTTCAAATCCTTCCTTTCTGAAAAATTCCTTCAAGTAAAAATTTAATCCAATGAAAAGCACACATTACTCTAGACACAAACCTATTTTTTAGTACTATCATCTGGACACTTATTAATATTAACAACACCATACCGTTTACATCTGCAAGTTTCATGTAATGTTAAGACTTTGAAAATGAACCTTTCCTTTGCAAACAGACCTCAGAAAGTAGAGTGATTCCACATGTTGATCAAACTCGTACAGCTATTATGTGGATTTTTTTTCTATTAAGATAATTAGCATATTTGTCTTAATTTACATATATAAAAAATAGAACATCATATATTAGACTAAATGTATCTTTTATAAATTGCAAGCGTATTTTATTTTAACTCTACTCAAAATTTAGTTGCCTCGTAAATGAAAAACTTAGTTGATCCATGCGGAACAGGGATTTTTTTAATTTATCTAATATACATATAAAGCCCTTACGACTTTCACTCATGCTGAACTATAGCGATGTATTTTAGTGTCTGGATATGCCTCTTCTATTAGAGGGCACATATCGTAACATACTACACCCTAAGCTTCACATAAGTTTCAATAATGAAATGGCTATAACCCTGTCATTTTTTTTATTTGAAATGTTGGAATAAATTTCAAAATGTAGTAAATGGAAATAAATTAACCCAAGGTGCAATTCTATAATATGATGTAATATACGTAATAGGCTAAACGCAAATTCATGCAGTTTTTACAAGAGAAACATTATCTTTTACCAAACATGTTTTCAAAATCGTCCATCTGTTGCAATGTAATGTCTTTAACATACGTTTTAATTGGAAAAAACGTCACAGGAGGAGAATTAGAGATTTATGGTTATTTATTACTTGCATAGCTAATATGTGTATACTAATGAATATTCATGAAAGCATAGACTAATCAGGGGCAGTTCAGTGTTTATTTTTTTAAAAGGAGGGGTCCAACCCAGGGAGGAAGTATGCGAAAATCATGATAAAGGTGATCAGGTCCGGAAAGGGGGAGGGGATGCAAGCAGCAAACTGGTGCCAACTCCTTCAGAACTTTGTGGTGGGCGAAAAAGTGAGCCTCTGGACCTCCGGAGTCACCCTCCTTTATCCGCGTCTCATAATATTAGTATACCATATACGTTTGTTATAAGTCCTTTTGGAGCAGTTGTAATTCAAAACATTATTTTCACTGAAATTTATCTGCTATCTTTAAAAAAAATACATAAAATAAATTTTGTTGTCATACGATAATTTCAGCACTTATGCCCAGTTAAAAAAGATTAAAATTTGATAGTTTCCATGACAGTCTAGATAACTATTTTACCTGGGACAATAGAAATAAAGAGACAACTCCACAGGATTTGAAATATTTTTGCTTAGTTAAAAGGTTGTTTTATGATTAAAACAATTTATCAGTCTTTCAAGATATGAAACCCTTTATTCTCCTTATGCAGCAAATTGGAAGTCGTTCCAAAAGCATCTCTTTCTCATTAACCGCTGTTTTTATATCAAGGAATTGTTATCAAATAAGAGCATAGCATCGGATTGTGTATCCGAGTCCAAGTTTAAAATCCCAGATACTGAATCTCTTTGGGATGATTCTTGGCCCTGTGTTAGCCCTGATATTTTCTAAATTTATTTCAAGATTTGCATATATATGGATACTCGTGACAGCATACCATAAAATCATATTACGTTATTTGCATGGCACAGGTCCCATTAAGACAGGTATATATCCACAAAATGTACAAGGCTTTACCTAAAAATCAACCTTTATCAATTAAATTGTTTTCTTTTAATTCAGAATAATTGACTTGTTTCAATCAAGTTGTGTCAATTCATTGAAAAAGCATACTGTATGATCAGTGTAAATAATTTTGCTGGTCATTTGGTTGATTCATATAAAATGCAAGTTGGTTTGGATTTATAAATGATAAATTGTAGCAAATGGTATAAAATATACTGTATTGGCAATATATCCACATAGCAATACAAATAAGAAGGCACCAGCTTAGACTCTAATTTAAGTAAAATCTTAGTACTGTTCTGTAATTTTGCTATTTATATCGTAAATTTGTATAGTTTAACATGTTTAACTTTCACATAAAGGTAACAATATGATTGTATCTTTCAGATGTATTTAATGAGGGCCATACATTACACCAAATGAAACAAACCCGGTGTTATGATGGTCTGGCTGGTTTAACCAATAATAAATTGGATATTGTAGGAGAAATTGGCAATATGCGGATAGTATATCAATTAACTTAATAGCTAATTTTGTTTACAGTGGAATTTATGTGGACTAAAATATGTGTTAAACATTTTAGCGATTCAAAGTGTCGTATTTTGATCTTTAAAATTACTTTATGTTAGAGCTACTAACATTAAATTAAGAAATACCTAAAATTCTAGAATTATTCATTCTTATAAATTTTAGTTTTATATAGTTGTATGTTTGAGTATTGTAGCTTTCATGTTAGAGCAATTGAAATTGATTCAATTAAGAAAAACCTAAAATTCTATAATAATTCATTCAAATAAATGTTACTTTTATTGTTGTATGTTTTAGTAGGGTAGCATATTCTATTTACAAAATGGTGGCATACAATGTCAAAATCATTTATGATATAAAATCCTACTTGACATTTAGAGATATTATAAATTAAAGTGTATATGGTATATTTTAAAGGGTTTCTTTCACTTATGGATTTATAAGCCTATTTTAAGAGTGCGTGTAACAAAAATAAAATATTATTACTGTAAGCGTTCATGTATTATCATTAGTATGAAAACATCAGATATGCAAGCTACAAACAATAATATTAAATATGTGATAATCTTTATAATTCCCCTTTTCAAAATAAATTGTTTGCTGACAGTGCAAAGAGTGGACGATCTAAACATGTTTTGGATTAAAAAAAAATGTTTTTTTTTTCTCTGATAAAATATTGACTTAAATTGAGACTCTAGCATATGTTTTATATTGCATGATGTGATATAAAAGCACCTGGGGTCAGTTTATTTGCACTGTATCTTTTGTATCTATTTCCAACAAAATCAACACATTTACAGCTATTTCTTTAAATATCTGCATAACTGCAGAATTCACCTTGGTTGCCAGGTTTAAGGCAATTTTGCCCATTTTCGAAACGGGGATCCATTTGGATTCACATTTGGATTCATGATTCTGCATTACCTAAAATTATTATACACGATCTTGTTTGTTACCATTAGTGCCATTCAAATGTTCGGAGGGATCGCCCTATGGAAGGATAACGGACTGAATCCAATAAATATTTATACTACAAATATTATGAAGTTCCGAGAAGTTCTCTGTTCCTTATACGGGTCCTTATATGGGTTTTAAATTTAATAAACCTATCAAAGGAACAAAGGAAAGAATATTGCAAATAACAATTTAAATATAATATAAGCTATTTTCTATTAAATTATGCAAATTTACGCTAAATATGCAATTTCTCACAATCAAAAATTATAAAAATATCAATGATGGATTCAGATAAACATGCAGCATCCTTGTACCTTCTAAAGAGTGTCTGCAAATTGTCCACTTTCGGATATGTCCCGGAGATATGTCCCAGAGGATGTGACTTTCAGATATAAACAATTTGTAATTATGAATAGTCACACATATACATATAAAAGAAGTAAGAAAAAATTGTAATTTTGTTTCTCGAGAAATATGTCCTTCTACCAGAATAAAAAAATAAGTTTAAGGAGGAAAAATTTGAAGAAAAAATATAAAGATAGTTTTCTAAGAAAAACATATTAAATTTTACCATACGTGTATACAGCATAAAGTGTAAATTATTCAGTGTCACAAGTATACACTTGCAGGAACCATATTTGATTTGCTACATTTTCTATTTCAATGCTATATGTAACAAATTTGGCCATTATTTACACACCGTATTACTTGATAATAAACGCATGTTGCCATGAAAGATACTTTTTAATTAACACAAGTTGCCTTGGAAACCATCAACGTTTAAGCTTCTTTGCCCATGTGTCAGCTGCCAATACAGCAACCTGAGATTCAGCTCCTTTCTTTGTCCCTGAATATCCTGTATAACTTATATCTACACGATTTGTCTTCAGGGTTAAGAAGTTTTTGTAAACGGATCCCTGTGTTCCAGGGAGCAGAGTTCCCCTGTGATCCAACCATGGGCTATTGTTCAAAGACACATTTTTGTGTATCACATTTGAGAATTTGATCGCGATTTGTAACACAGTTGGCTCCAACAATAAGATGTACCCAGCTTATCAAGAGCACTCCTTCATTTAGTCATTATGAATAATGATTATAAAGAAATAAAAATGACATACCTGGCGGTAGCATTCCCAAGGAAAGAGCTGGAATAGCAAAGCAATAAAATAGTATTAACTTTATCATATACCGAACTCGACAGACATGTACGACGTGTGTAGATACTGTGGGTGTTTTCATATTCGCGTCTTTACAATTACGTGATTTTGGCCCTTTCAGTGTATTGCGCGGGTCCATTTTCGCGATCTCACCATACAGAATTCCTTAACACAGTATAATTATATAAAACAACTGCTCCAAGTGCCGTGAAGCCCGGCTGAATTCGAGTAACCTTGGACAATGGGTAAAATGACTCCCAGAGTACTCTAACTAATGAATTTTGTCAAAATAAACTAGTGGCCCATGGGCCATGACGCTCAGCTAAATTCAAGGAATGTTGAACAATGAGCAAAATGACTGCCAGAGTGCAAAAAAATAATGAATTTTGTGAAGAGTCCTTAGGAATGGGTTTCAGTGGGCTTATGGACAGATGACAACTTCATTTGAAGGTCTCATAAATAGTAAAAAATGCATAAAAATTTGAAAAATTTACAGGTAGTGCCACCAGTCTGCAAGAACTGATGAAACACTCCATGATCAGTATATATATCCAAAGAATCATGGCTATCAAGGCATTAGTTATTCAGATACTGGAGCTTTTGTTTGTATCAAAATTTTAATTATTCTTGGGGGTATTTAGGAGCCCTATAGCTCGGAGAATATGGGTATCAGAGACCTAATTTCAGGTTTCTCAGGAGATTTTTCATTAGTCTGCCTAGATGTAAAGTAAGAAGATTCTAGATTCAGCAGTTACGGTTTGTGTAATGTTTTGAAGGTCTCATGAATAGAGAAAAATGCCTAAATATTTGAAAAAAAAATACAGGTGGCAGCACTAGTGTACAGGAACTGATGAAACACTGCATGATCAATATGCATGCTAAGTATCATGGTCATCAGTGCATTAGTTATTCAGATACTGGAGATTTTGTATCACATTTTTAACTAGAAAACATTTGCCCGGCGACAATGTGTATCCGCCGAAGTCAGAGTGGTACAAGTGGAGTGAGGGATGGACTGAGTGGTGTGTCACACCACTCCTGAATATAGTCCACTAAAACTCTGAGAAAAGGACATTAATTTAATCAACAAAAACACCTGGCGCCACCTGTCTGGTTTATGAGAAAACTATCCAAGACGGATTGACATGTCAAATTTCAGACCAATACCTTGAACCATTCCTAAGATATATGCAATTTTCACCCAAAGCAATGTACAAATGGACAGAACAGGAAAACAATTGCAGATGGCGCCTCCATTCTTGAGTACAACACGGAGGAGTCCAAGATATATGGACATGCACAATTTCAGGCCAATATGGCACACCACTCCTAAGAAAAGAGCAGTAATTTATTCTACGGAAATGGGAAGGTAAGTGGCACCACCTGTCTTGTTTACGAGAAACTTTCCAAGATGGATGGATATGCCTAATTTCAGACCAATACCTTGAACCACTTTGGAGATATAAGCAATTTCCACCAAAAGCACACGTACGGATAGACAGCACCGGAAAATCATTGCAAATGGCACCACCAGTCTTAAGAACAAGATGGAGGAGTCCAAGATCTATGGGTATGCACCATTTCAGGCCAATTTGACCAATCACTCCTGAGAAAAGAGCAGTTATTTATTCTATGGAAACGGGAAGGTAAGTGGCGCCACCTTTCTGGTTTACTAGAACATTTTCCAAGATGGATGGACATGCCAAATTTCAGACCAATACCTTGAACTACTTCGGAGATATGAGCAATTTCCACACAAAGCACACGTACGGATGGACACCACAGAAAAATGATTGCAGATGGCACCACCAGTCTTGAGTACAAGATGGAGGAGCCCATGATCTATCGATATGCGGAATTTCAGGCCAATACGACAAATAACTCCTTAGAAAAGGGCATTTATTTATTCTACGAAAAGGGAAGGTAGGTGGCGCCACCTGACTGGTTTACGAGAAAACTTTTCAAGATGGATGGACATGCCAAATTTCAGACCAATACCTTGAACAACTCCTGAGATATGAGCAATTTTTACCAAAAGCAAATATACGGATGGACGCCATGTGAAAATTATTGCAGATGGCGCTAACCAGTCTTCTTAACGAGATGGAGGTGTCGAGGATTTATGAACATGCACAATTTCAACCCAATACATTGGAGAACCACTAAGAAGAACAGATGTCAAATGCACAGATGGATGCTGCGCAAAGTGTTGTAGGTGGCGCCACCAGTCACATTTACAAGATGGAGAGATCCAAGATCTATAATCATGCAAACTTTCAGCTCAATACATTGAGCCAACCCTGAGATATCGGCTGTTATCTAAAAGACACCCAGATTCAGACTGCACAAAAAGGATCGCAGGTGGTGCCACCTGTCTTTGTTATGCACAACTACATAGGTTAGGGACAACAGTTTTTGTATCACAATTTTAATTATTTCGGGGGTACTAACGAGCCCCATAGCCCAGAGGATATGGGTAACAGAGACCTAATTTCATATTTCCATGAAGACTTTTCATGGACCTCCCTAGATGTAAAATATGTAGATTCAAGGTCAAGTAGTTACAATTAGTGGCCTGTTACAAGATGAGGCTTTATTTGAAAGTCCCAAAAAGAGAAAAAAAAATGCGAACAAATCAAAAAAATAGGTGGCGCCACCAGTCTGCATGAACTGATGGAACACTGCATGATCAATATGCCTGCAAAGAATCATGGAGTTCCATGCATTAGTTATTCAGATACTGGAGCTTTTGTATCACATTTTTAATTATTCTGAAGGGTACTTACTAAGAAGAATATGGGTAACAGAGACTTCATTTCATGTCTCACAGAGACTTTTCATGGATCTCCCGTGATGTCAAGTTAGAAGAATCCAGGTCCAGCAGTAATGATTTGTGCCCTGTCAATGACAGCTTCTTTGAAGGTCAGAAAAATAAAGAAAAAAGTCATAAAAATTGAAAAAAAAATACAGGTGGGGCGAACCAATCTGCAGGAAGTGATGGAACATCACATGATCAATATTCATGCAAAGAATCATGGTGATCAATGCAGTAGTTATTCAGATACTTCAGCTTTTGTATCAAATTTTGCATTATTCTGGGGTGGGTAATCGGAGCCCCATAGCTCAAAGGATATGGGTAACAGAGACTTAAATTCAGGTTTTCAAGGAGATTTTTCATGGACCTCCCCGGATATTAAGTTTGAAGATTCCAGGTCCAGTGGTTAGGATTTGTGCCCTGTTAACAGATGACAGTTTCTTAGCAGGTCTGGAAATAAGAGAAAAAAATTCGTAAAAATTTAAAAAAAATATAGGTGGCGCCACCAGTCTGCAGGAAATGATGGAATATCCCATGATCAATATTCATGCAAAGAAATATGAAGATCAATGCAGCAGTTATTCAGATACTTGAGCTTTTGTATCAAATTTTGCATTATTCTGGGGGGGTACTTCGGAGCCCCATAGCTCGAAGGATATAGGTAACATTGACATAATTTCAGGTTTCCAAAGAGATTTTTCTTAGACGTCCCTGGATGTCAAGTGAGAAGATTCCAGGTCCAGCGGTTACGATTTGTGTCCTGTTAACGGACGGACGGACGGACGGCCGGACGGACGACGGACAAAGGGTGATCGCTATAGCTCAGATGACTTTTAGGCAGCTGAGCTAAAATCTGAAAAATAGTCAACAGTGATAATACTTAAGTTTCCAAGAATATTTATCCAAGAACTTACTAAATTAGTTACTTAAATATTAGAACCCTTGACTAAAACAAGTTAGTGTTTGTTCGTTTGTTTATTTTGAAACACAGGAAAAGGTTAAAGTTGCTGTGTGATTAGTTCATGCTGGATGCTGTTATGGTCAAGTGGGCTTGAGATGATAACCAATCAGATAAATCTTGGCCTTGTTCATATATTTACTGATAGGGTTTGGTAGGTAAATATTGCAGTTGTTCTTAGCCAGCTTACACCTTATGTTGGACAAGTTATTGTCACCTAAGCCGAGACAGTGCTGCTGCAGTAATGCTGATGTCTGTTTACTTCAGAGGTGGACAGTCTGATTGTCATAACCACTGGTAAGTTACTGGTGCCACAGACAGTAAATGAGGCCCTGTTTGTACTTACTGGCTTGAACAAATCTTGTTCACTATGTTTGAAAATCTAAGGTATATCATAAGTAATAAAAATCTGCTCAAGTTATTTAAACGAAGCGTCTATAGAGCCCGGTAACCGGACACATTGCCCAAGAGCTAATGGTCCTGATTATTTACGGTTTACACTTACGCAATTAAATGTATACATTAATAAGTGTATATAGTAATACTGTGAGCAAGGGGTGATCTGGAGGTACATGTTAACAGACATTTATTAAGAAAACCAATTATATTAATCAGTTTTCATTGACTTCTTGACATGTTCATCTGGCAGTATGCCTTATTATATTTTCATGAAAATCCAAAATACTTCATCTCAAACCTATAAACAATGAATGTATATTAAATCTCTTTAGTTTAAACATTAATCTGTGGGTAAGCCTTCATATATTTTAACCTTGTTAAGACCATGGCCAATTTAACATCAAGCAGTTGTTAGCTCCTACATAAATATATATATATATATATATATATATATATATATATATATATTACGTGGTTTATGTTGTGTTGAGCAGGAACTGATCATATTTAGTTACACAATATTGGACGAAACATTCTTATAATATTTTCATGTTTCATGATTATTTAAAACTTAATCTTTTTTTAAACATGATTTTGTAATTAACTTTCTGTTGAAGTAAAAAATAGTTTCATTAACTATGGTGAATGTGCACCTAATGCAACTTGATTTATGATTTACTGATCATGAACTAACGTTTAATAATGCTGAACTTATCAAAATTGTAGGTATTAATTGCGACATAAACCTCATTTATACTACAGGATTTAACTGTATTTAATTTTCATTTTTAATTAAGGACAAAATTAAAGAATTAAAAATTAAATATACGAACACGTTAGAGTTTAACATACAGGGAATGGGGTTAGGTAACGATGAGGGTAAGAGCAGCATAAGCAAATATATATTTTTTGAAAATTAAGAAATGATAATAGTAATTGTAAAAGTAATAGTAATAGAAGCTACGTAAAAGTAAAATTAATAGATGAAACAAATGTGGTAATAGTAGTAAAATATATTTAAAAGCGAATACTATTGTCTATTATCTATACTACATTGATTTTTATGGATTGGTGTTACTTTTAAGAGTGGTTTTACTCACGACGACCAGTGGCATTTTTTCTACATTTGTTTCCTTAGTTGATTTCTACATTTGTTTCCTTAGTTGAATATTGATACCAATGATAAATGCACTTTACATTGCGATTCTAATTTCAAGCATAGAATGTACACCTTGTTTTATATCTAGATTAGATGACAGACCGACCACTAAATAATAGGTTCTCAACTAGATCCCTGACGTCTTCCCTGATCCCCGATATCATTCTTTGCCCATGAAACCATACGTCTAGATTTAAAGTTCGTCAAAATGATATCAAATGGTTTCCAATGGTTTCCAGCTAAGATACTGAAATATGTACAACTTTATAATTAACAGCATTCATGTGCATATCAAAATTATAGAACGAATTTAATCGTTGTTCATATGGTTTTATTCTAATCTCTGCCCATAAAACCCTAGGCCTAAACGCAATGTTTGACTGGTTTTAATGTTTAATACTTTAGATTCGGGAGAGCAGGACTTTTTACAATAGCGGCCCTTATTTGCACATTAAAACTTAAAACAAGAACGAAACTGTTATTAATATGGTTTCATGTGAATCATGAAAACATAGGTCTCGACAACCTATTGGAGCATTTATCTTATATATTATTAACATATTCTGGATAGTAGAATTTTCTTAAACAGCAGCCCTTATTTGCATATCATTATTTAAAATACAAATTTAACCGGTGTTAATATGGTTTTATTTGAATTTTTTACCATGGTAACCTAGGTCTAGATCCAATGTGTGACAATTAATCATTGTTACTTGATGAAATATTGGAGAAGATAGAATTTTGAAAAATAAAGGACATATTTTGCATATTAAAAACAATGCCTAAATTAGTCGTGTGAACAACCAGTCTTAAGAGTACAAGTGCACTGCTTCCGTGAAAAATTTAAAAAAAAATATTTCACTGTAAACTATTCATATTTACCCCTACTTCCAATCCGACCGTAAGGGTATTTATAAGAATTTCACGCAATGCATATAAAATTACATACTTTAAGGCAAAACAAAACAAATAATACAACTTACAGGGCACAGAACAGAATACGCCCTTCACACAGTACAAATCAGGACCAGCATCGTTGTAATCATAGTTATAATAGTAGTCATCGTTGTCATCGTTGTCATCGTGGTCACCGTCGAGGTAATCCATCATTTTATCATCATCACAGAAAATTCCCGGTTCTGCCGTGCCTTTAATAGTTTGGTAATATGCGACCTGACATTCCAAATAATCCTTTACTAATTCCATTTCATAATGTTGTGCAATGCGGCCGTCCAGTGATAAGCACGTCCAAGCTGCTGTTAGTGGTTCAGTGCAGTCATCAAACTTTCTGTGAGCAATTCCATAATCTGAAAGAGATAAGTCAAACTGAGATTAAGATAAACTCCTCTGCTGAGATGATGGTATTGTGTTTGTAATTACCAACTGTACTCCCAAAAACGGATATTCATAAAGGTGATGTGACCCCGTGTGTTGATCGAGGGTTGTAGCTTTTTGTTAACCAGAAAGCCTCAACTGGGTCTACCAGGAGATATCGATTTAATAAGCTACCTCACTGCCGATACATGTGCGTCTGGAATGAGGCTGTGTAATTTGGCTTTTTACCGAGAGGAAAGGTGTTTGCAATACATGAGTCATTCTATGTGCATTTTCTTTCTACGAAGCAATATGTTCTTCCATGAGGGTATATTGAACACAGTTAAACTCATTGATGCAGTCCAGTTCACATCATCCGAGTCCAAGCGCAGTCTGAGGCCAGTACAGTCAAGACCAAGTCCAGGAAGTTGAGATCTGAGTTTAATTCAACCTTCTAAGAGTCCGAATCACTTGCAACCACAGCCCAACTCTGAGTCAAGAGTGCAATGCTAATCTAGACAGTTAAATGAATGTAACATTTAAATTATGGCTTTCCTATATTAGCTCATACTTGTCATTTTACTTTAAGTTTTATTCAGCTCCCGATAAACTCAAGACTGGCAGGTATAGTTCAATTTGTTGTCAGATTCTTTTAGAAGTTCCCATACTTTCCAAGTCTTTAAATTATTTGAATTTTTTTTCTATTGGTATCCAGATGGACTCAGCCTGACGCAGTCCTCACCTGTTGGTATGGATTGTACAAATTGTTTTAACTGATCACGGTATGCTCCATACCTTCGCTCGGATCAGGATGAAGATGGAACTGGAGTTCCGGGAAAAAAATATCGGTTTTTGCAAGCCAGTATAATTCACTTTCATTGCCACGCTGGGGAACTGGACGCGGGTCCCCTCCCGAGAGAGCCCAGCGTAAAATCCTTGAATGTCTACGCCATCAATTCGGAAAAAACTGACCGACGTCAGAATCACGATTAAAAGTGGAATCAGGCAGGGCCTTAGTATCCCCTAAGCAGTGTTGCTTTGAATTAGCGACGGTGAGAATCTGGGTTCCCTATCAGAAACTCTTGTTGAACATCTGTCGCCAGAAGGGTACACCAAAACCCTGGAACCAGTCTAAATTTGATATAACAGCCAATATAAATTGTATTATTAAACACTAAATTGCTATAAACAGAACATACGGCAGGACCTTTTTGTATGAGCTATTTATAAATAAATATATTTATATGTATGTGTGGTATATACTTTTATCTTTGGTAAATTTAATTCCTATAGCAAAGCAAAATGCAAAAACAGATATAACCGCTCGTCTGAGTTGTTTTGGCGCTCTACGCACTTAATTCTTCTCTAGGAGTAATAAAATCCTCAACAAACCAACTGATGAAGGGGTTTTGGTGCTTAAAATCAAATAGTTGGCGTGGTATTTTACAGTGACGTCATTGGAATCTAAGAAATTTCACTTTGACCTCTCTTCATAGTAAAATAGGAATAAGAAAACCTCTCACATGGCTAATTAAGACTCAGAAAGACTCCGGAAAAAACATTGCTGTATCTCTCTTTAAATTTTGTTGAGATAATCTAAAATAAATCATGGATTAAAGATATTTTTGCAACGTACTAGAATAAAACATTTATATGACATAAAGATGCGCACCGAGGGAAAGGAGTATTTGTGTCGGTAAGATGTTGTAGCCAAATTTTAATATCAATATACAGTTACTAAAATGTAATATCAACATGCAATTTTTACTGGTATATATATATTACTCGTATCATTATTTGTGTATAATTAACGTTGAATATGTAACCAGATATATGATTGTATTACCTTCCTTTTGTTACTACATTACAGCATATCAGAAATAAGCATATTTCATTGGTTGTCACCACGGACGTATGGTGGTTGATGTATGATAAGTAATTCATATTATATCACGTTCACCAATAAGAGCGAACAGAGAACAGAGTATATGCAGATGCAATAATGTTGACAATATATATATATATATATTTATATATATATTTATATATATATATATATATATATATATATATATATATATATAATTTGTCTCGACAGTTCACGCCTTCGCACTGGTAAAATATTGCTTTCTCAGAGCTTCATCCGGTACAAGCAGCAACTAGTGTTCAGAAGTAAGCCATAACTTTTGATATATATTACAATAGGTGACAGTGTGAACATGTCATAGTGGCCCTCACAATATTTTTGGAGGATGATGCGTTTTAAACTTTGTGACAACCCCATACCAATATATATTTATATATGCACATGTGCCAATGTGTCCATCTATGTTTTGTATTATTTGTCAATTCCGAGGGCAATCCAGCCCTTTGGGAGACACGGGCGTTGGTTTCCCATATAAAACACAGGAAATATTTAGAGGCGGGCGGCGCCTTTCGGACCTGAGGATACAACTTTATAAGAGCCTTTCACTTTCATTTAGTGAACTTTCTATGTGTATATTCTAAACATTTTTTGGGGGCCAGAAACTGAGCTTATCTTCAGAATATAATAAATGAAGGGAATTTCATTTGACATACTGTTAATTGATGTAAAATGGTATGTTTATGAAAGGGCGTACGATCCAAGAACCGCACCTCTTGTACGTTACATGGTCTTTTTAACGCAATTGCTAATTTAAAATGTAGAACAATACCCTCTTTCTTTAATTAGAAATGTGATCAGGCTCCTGTTTATCAATACCGTGGAAAGTTGCACGTATGTTTCACTGATAATATCTGAATTTCAAGTCCTTTTCACTAATGGTATTGCAGGTCAATTAATATTCCATGAATACCACAAAGTCAAGCTCGCGTGGAAATGCATGTAAATTTAAAGCGTACTTTGTCTTGTCAGCTGGTAGCATGAAAGCTCCAATTACCAATAGTTGTTCAGTAGACTGAGGTCACGCCGATTAGGTATCAATGTTTAATACTCACTGCCTGTAGAGCAGAACACACCCAGCAGTTTGCTATCTGGAACCCCAGGAACTTCATGAGCACCTGGTGAAGAACATCCTTCTGCTGTGTGGTCAAACATGTTGAGAGTCACAGCAATGACGTTCCCATCGCCATTTAAAGCATAACCGTAGTTGCATTTATTCTCAAAGTTCTTGTGCTCGTACAGCCCTCTAAGGATATCAATGTCGGCCAATTTGGCGCCATTTGCCTTACACTGAGCCTCAGCCTCGCTTGCGACTACTGTATCGTTAACGTAGAAAACATTGGGACCTGAAGCACAAATAAAAAGAGTGACATACATTCATTTCAAGAAGATTGCTATGGGAAGGAATGTAATTAATGGACCCAAATAAAAAGAAATGATGGAAACGAAGCTTATTTTATAAGTGTCATATGCTTTAGTGGCAATTCCTGAAATGTGATCTACCCTGATTTGAGAGACGGTATGCTCATCGATTAAGCGTATTAAGCGTTTAATAAAAAATACTCCCTCATGAATTCAAGTGACACTTACATGAGAGATAAAAAAGAGTACTTACGAAGGTCACTGTGTCCCGCATCTTCATATTCTGCAAAACAAGAGAAATACGTTTAAATAAAAATAAATATTTCAATGTATACTACACGAAGAGTTTAAGTTTTCTAATATTTTAAATATACAAACTAGCAGTTCTGTAACGTGTCTCTGGCAACAATTTAGGGAATATTTCCTTGTTAAACATGTAAAATAACAGGATTTCTTCACAGAACCAATTATATGTGTCAGTTAAAAACAAAGGCATACTTGATCTAGGGAGATTGTTCCATACGAATAAATTAACTTGTAAACCAGTAGTCCATTGTAGTGCATTGTTGTTTAAGAGGTAAGCTTTTGTAGTCGCACTTTGTTCTTGACACTGCGAGTGAAGACTTTGTGGAGAACTTGATGTGCAACTGTGTGGCAATATAATAAAGACAATGTAATTATAATGTTCTTCACTATATAAGCTAGCTAATTATTAATTCACATCTAATAAACATCAAGTGCTCAGATCATATCAATCTGAAAAACAATGAAGCTGAGCAACCTTTTCCTATAGACTAAAAATATTTTTTTTACCAGGGAACAGCGTTTCGTCCTTACCATACATGTTCATATTCAGATTGGCGTCATAGTTTCCATTTGGACCTACATGATGCCGGCGCAGATTTCAAATTAAAATCTTCTTATCTAAATAACGTTAATTACTATATACTGGTAATTACTTTGTTCTACTCTTTTATTTGGCCTATTCGTACACTGTACCGTACATTATCAAGTATTGGTTAGTCATGGGTCAGGTAGGGTACAGTCAGAAGATACTGAAGACACCCCGGGTGTTATTTGAACCTGTCCTTGTACCTCCCGAAGAACACCAGGCCTAAAGCTTACTAAACAAATAAGCCATCGGCCATAATGCTCAGCTCAAGGTGACATAAAGGCGATACATATGTAGATGATTGATGCAATGATCTGGTGAAAAAAAAGTTGTTAAGGAACCTTGAATGATAGGTAGAATTATTCACACATACGACCAAAGATTCATCTGAAACAATGTTAAGAATGATTTATTTCTTATTTAAAATGTTGATATGCAAATTAGGGCCGCCATTTATGAAAAGACTACTTTCATCGATATCTTCAAAACTAGGCAAGACATATGATCCAACTTTGTGTCTACATCTAGGTTTTCATAGTCAAACATAAAAATAAACAATAATATGAACGATTTATTTCGTATTCAATAGATATGATATCAGTGGCCAAACCGCCAGTGTCACACTAAAGGCATATCAATATAGGAAGTATTTATACAAATAGGTATTTTCAACAGCTAGGATTGATAACTTTTGGTCAACTTAGGAGTGCAAATATGGGTACGTAGATTTGATGCGGCCAGGCCTAAAGAGAGTGGAGGGGGGGGGGGGGGTTATGTCAAAATTAAGTGAACTAACTTACAATTCAATAAATCATGAATTACGAAATTTGGTATTAATAGACATTGTCCAATCACATCCATCATGTATACAAACTCTTATAATGATTATTTTGCTTATATCATCAATTCTGGTGAACTGGACTTCTGTCCATGGAAAATGTACTGAAAGACCTCATGATGCTGTAAGGTTGAATATTCCAACCCAATTCGTGAGTGTTATAAATGATTTTTATTTGTCATGAATTAACAAGAGATATATACCATTTGTATTTAAGCAAAAGAGAAGGTGATATTGTGTACGAACGCCTAGGCACATACGTTCCCGTTGATCTGAACTGGCTCATGCACACAAGACTGTGTTTTCTACAAACTAAATATATTCCATAAAGATAGGAAACTGCTGCATCGTCATTTGGGGTATTCGTCCCGAAAGAGTGACCAGAAGGCCAAATAGGTCAATTCGAAAGGATCTTATATCCTAATAATTTTTATCTAATATATTGATCTATGTATCTTGACATACTGGCCAGGTAATTGAATTGTCTATAACTTGTCAGATATATTTTATGTGAAACAGAACGACAAATATAACCTGTACAGGAACCTGTAACCTGTGCATTTAGATAAACATCAGGTATATGATGCTTCCATGCTGGACCGTTACTTGTCAAGTACATGGTGACATTTACATGTACAATGCAGCATTGAACATTTTGAACCCCAGTGCATGCACTAATTCCACAAACGTCACTGCTGAAATACTTGGATGGGTGCACACAACACAAAAATGATTGCAAGTGGCAACACCAGTCTTCTGTAAGAAAAAGTCAGCAATGATGTAGGACATGAAAACTTCAAACTACTGTTAAGATATGTGCACAGGTACATGAAATAAAGTGGTACGTGTTAGTGAGGGATGGATGGAGTGGTACGTCACACAACTCCTGAATATAGTTCACTAAAACTCTGAACAAGTGGCCTATGGGCCATGACGCTCAGCTAATTTTGACTTGGTGCTCATGTTTTTTATTAATGTTATATATTGTCTGTGAGAATAGCCTATGGCTAAAGTTACAGTGTCGAAAAATGGACAGAAAATAAAAATTTCAGGATTCATAGGAGACCTGCCCAGGACCCCCCTGGATTTCACAATAGAGGGTTCCAAGGAAAATGCATTAATGTGTACCTTGTCTGTCTGGGTGCTCAAAATCATGTTTCTGGTCCACAGCTATTTATTTATTTATTTATTTAGAAATCTTCATTCAGGGTGACTTGTTCAGACAATTTCTGATCTTCTAAAGGCCCTGATATAAAAATACAATGTAATGCAATATACACTGGTGAACTTTTAAAATTAAATTAGAACTAAATCAATCCTTTGTAAAAGATATGACAAATGTTTTATGCCTTTTTTAAAACTGTAAAGAGAAGGGCTATTCTTTACATCAGCTGGTAATCTATTCCATAGCAGGGGGCCATGATATATGGTTGAGTTTCTCAAATATTCTGTTCGTGCTTTAGGCATGGACAATGCTCCATTTGCGTTTGCCCATATCTCGTGTCCATGCACGTCTGTGACATAGCTCAAGCGCTCTAATAGATAAGATGAGCATTGGCTGTTAGTGCATTTATATAACAAGATGAAAGTTATGTAAGCTCGTCTCTCTGCTACTGATTGGATTTCGAGAGCAGTCCGTAGATCACTGGTGCTTCTCTCATGATTGAACATATTGCAAATTATTCGAACTGCGCGATCTTGTAGTTTTTGTATTTTAATCAGATTGGTTTTAGAAGTGTAGCCCCAGATAGCTATCCCATAGTCTACGTGAGGCTGAATAAAACCTTTTTATATATTTAATAAGATTCCCTTTGGTAAGAATCTGCTTGCTCGGAACAGAGCGCCTAATTTCGATGATAATGTACGAGACATTAATCATCAATATGATCCGACCAATTAAGATGGTCATTTAAAACAATGCCTAAATATTTCATCGTAGTACTTTGTTTTATGGCCGTTTGGTTAAGTGTAATATTCAATGGAAAACAAGACATGTATCGCGACCTGAAAAGTAGTGAATAAGTTTTGTCAACATTTACTCTTTTTCTGTTTTGTATGAACCATTCGGATAAGTTATTTACTCCCGTTTGCAATTCGTGTTTTACCTTTAGAGGATCATCACTAGTAAAATAAATAACAGTGTCATCCGCGTATATATTACAATGACAGTTTCCCACGTTTTTGTTCATGTCGTTCATGTAAATGAGAAAAAGGAGATGTCCTAGTTTGGAACCCTGGGGGATGCCTATGACTATGCATTTTAACGCTGATGTATTGTTTCCACTCCTGACAGATTGCGTTCTTCCTTGTAAATAACTAGCTAGCAGGTCATGCGCGCCATCGATTATTCCGAACATACGAAGTTTAGCTAACAATATATCATGATCAATGGTATCAAAACATTTTCTTTCATCGAAGAAACAAGCACCAGAGTATTTTTTTCTGTCTATATCTTCCTGCCAAGCATTGACGACTTTGTGCATGCTAGTTTGGGTGGAATGGTGAGCTAGAAAGGCAGATTGGTCTCGGGAAATCAAGTCATACTTTATAATATGTTGCATTATTTGTTCATGAATAATCCTTTCAAATATCTTGGGAATATGTGGTAATATTGAAATTGGTCTGAAATTTCCAACATCGTGCCTTTGTAAATCGGGGTTATCAATGCAATTTTCCACTCATCAGGGAATATACCTTCAATCATACACCTGTTGAATAGATAATACAGGCTTGAACATATGATAGCTGCGCTCAATCTTGGAAGGAACGAGTCATATCCGAGATTATCTAACTTACATTCACCTGGTAATTTCATTAATTCCTTAAAAATAAAGTTTACATTGAAATCAGTAAAAGAAAACGTGTTTCTAGAGACAGGATACTGAGGAACAGTTGAGGGTTTTGGTAATTTGTCAGCCAATCTATTGCCTATATTGGAAAAGTAATCATTCGCCTCTTCTAGGCTGCATTTCATGGGGTCATTTGTGCTTTGGGTTTTGCCAATTAGACTGCCATAATTTCTTTTTGTCTGCGCCTGCTTCTTTTATTTTGCTGTGATAAAATTGTCTTTTCAGAATTTTTATTTTGTAGTTAATGTCATTTCTTAATTTCCTGTATACATCATAATATGCAGGTTGTTTAGTGAGTGTCCATTTCTTATGCATGAAATCCCGGTGAGACATTATATTTCGTATATCACTGTTTATGTGGAGCTGACCTTTACTCTTCACCCTTACAAGTCTAACAGGAGCGTGCTTATCACATATTTGAATAAATATATTACTCCAAATGTCCCAAGCGGATTGGACGTTAGTAGTAGGACTATTTTATCAATAAGAGATGGGTGGCATGCAGATCAGTCATTTATAAAAGCTGACTTGTCAAACTTCCCGTAGTAACGCTTTTTTCTCTCCTTATGGACATTATTTTGATGTACTTGTTTTAAAATAGTAAAAATGGGGAAGTTAGCAGAAAAAAGGTCAACATGATCCTATTCAGGTTTCTATGGAGTATTTCCTAGGATATCCCTGAAGTCATGTTAGAGGAGTCTAGGGCTAATGGATACAATTTGTGCCTTGTCTGTCTGGGTGCGCAAAACCATTTTCCAGCCCAAAGGTCGTACAATATAGGGCACCATGGCCTAATTTCAGGTTTCGAAGGACACTTGACTGGGACCTCCCTGAATTTTATGTTAAAATATTCTAGGCCTAAAGGATACAATTTGTATCCTGTCTGACTGTCCCGGTGCTTAAATGACATCTTTTCTGATAGGTTGCAAAACATAGGTCATGGTGACCTAATTTTAGTTTCCAAGGACGGACGGACGGCCGGACTATCGAACGGACGCCGGACACTGGGCGATTGCTAGAGCTCAGATGACTTACAGTCAGCAGAGTTAAGGGCAATAATTTATTCAGGGAAAACATCTGCCGACACCTGTCTGGTTTGCGAGAAAACTGTCCTAACTGGCCTATACCTTGAACCACTCCTGAGATTTGAGCACTTTTTACCAAGAGCACGTGCGGATTGACGCAACGGGAAAACGATTACAGATGGCTTTTTTTTAAATTAACAGACTTGCATTGACTTGTTTGAAGTAATACTATGAACTTACCACGAAAACACCACACCAAGCTGTTATAGATGTCATCCTGCAGCACATGGGCCTCTTCCAGTCCTGACACTATGCCACGGCTATTTATAGCAATGACACAACCTTGGCCAGTGGCCAACATCCAGGTACTATGGCTAGCATTATGCAAACGTATATTCAGCTTCTGGCAAATCTTGGCAATCTGCCAATTGTAAACCAATCTCAATAATGGGAAAATCTCGAATTGAGTATGGAAAGCAATTATTTATAATCTATGTACAGCCATCTGTATATGACCATAGAGCTTAACACCCATGGTTGTTAACATCTACCTGGTATGATGACTAATTTAAATAATAATTCTGATTTTTTTTAAAGTTTTTTGAAAAACACTCTTGTCAATATTAACCATAGATTACCTGTAATCTAAATTTCTAGTGGCATGATGTAACAGATGATGATAAACTGGTACCGTACTAGATATAACTGCTTATCACAGCTAACATATATGGCTAACATTACTTAATTTAAAATCTCCATAATTCAGCCAAAAATCATTCACGTTGAACCATTAATGTCAATTATTAAAGGAATTATTCTGGGGATTATTCTTGTAAAATATTATATTGGCTTCAGTGGCGTCAGTCGAAAAATGTTTTGCATATTTATAACACATACGGGAAAATACAGCAAACTGGCTAAGTTCAGCTTCCCGTTACTCAGCCAAAAATCACTGAACCAAAACGATTTGAACAAGCTTGAATAATCCACATCTGAGAATCATTCGTGTGTGAGATTAAAGAATTTGTCTCAACGGTTTTTGAGAAAGAGTTCTTTTTAGCCATTTAGCTACAATTTGCTGTTATGGCATATTACTTAATTCTGCTTCCCATAACTCGGTCAAAGGTCACTGAACAGAGACCATTTGAAAAAACGTCAGAAAACACTACCCTACGATCATTTCTGTGCGATATTAAACTATTTGTTCATATGGTTTCAGAGAAGATTTTTTTTTTATGCCCTCGGTGATACGGGTTGTCAAAGCAAAATGACTTAATTCAGCCTAACGTAACTCTTGCAAAATTCACCGAACAGAAACGATTTGAAATAACCTAAGAAAGCTCTACCCTATGATCATTTCAATGCAATATTAAACAATTTTAATAGGTGGTTTCAGAGAAGAAGATTAATACAGGTTAGGGGCTTAAATGATCAAAACCTCCCCAATAACAATGTGGCTGTAGGTGGAGCCACTAAACCTTCAAAGGTCAAAAGGTAATCATAGGACCAATACTGGTGTAAAACTTGTTTATGTTGGCTCATGCCGGTTTTCAGATGGTATGGGTTAACGTACAGACGACGGTTGTCGGACGCATAAGCTCTCCAGGTTCCCTAGAAATTGCCCAAGGTCGTCGTGAGGACAACCCATCTAAAAATATATGTGGACCTCTATCATGACAAATCCATCGAAAACCTTGTACAATTCATGTGTACCCCTTACAGGCAACTCGACTTAATATAAGCATCATGGGTGTTGAATGAGAATCGCCAAGAAAAAGTTAGGAAAATCGAAGTCTACTAATTATGACTTTCAAAGTACTTTCACAGTACTTTCACAGTACCTCCCTTGATGTTACATAAGGAGGTTTTACGTCAAATAGTTATGTTTTGTATCCTGTCTGTCTGGGTGATCAAAACTAAGATTTTGGCCCGTTGTTCGCAGAATATAGGTCACTATAAGCTAGTTCCTTATTTCCACAGATTTGCCCAGGACTTCAGTGGATGTTACGTTAGAGGATTCCATGATTTACGGATACGACTTGTATCCCGTGTGTCTGTCTTGATAATCACAATTATGTGTTGGGCCGTAGCCAAGGTCAACATTACCTAATCTTAGATTTCCTCAGATTGTTTTACTAGGTTCTCCCTGGACATTATATTGGGAGATTCTGTGTCTAATGGATACAATATTTTAGCTGACTATAAACAATCATGCTTTTGGCCAGTAGTTCAGATAATATATGTTACCGATACCTAATTTCATGTTACAATGGACATATGCTCAAGACCTCCCTGCATGTTTCATTAGACTATATTAGTTCCAAAGGATAAGCCTACAATATGTGCCCCTCTGTCTAGGTGCTCAAATCGCTTCATTTTGGCCCGTAGCTCGCAAAATATAGGAGACCATGACATAATTTTAGGTTGAGAAGAAGATTTGTCTTGCACCTCAATTGTGCCGATCAGTTAAGCATTTTAGGCCATTGGTTACAGACAGCCGAACGGACGACGGACTAAATGTGAGCGTTAAAGCTCAGACAACATTAATCAGCGAAGCAAAACTACTTGTTCGAACTGACAATCTCTTAAAAAAAACACACATCAAACGGAAGGCGATCTATTCAATGCTAGTGATTAACCCATGGCACGTTTTTATTAGCAGGATTTGAACGGAAATAGTAGAATATCTAATATTAATTGTTTGTTCACTTACTTTTCTTCAATCCGACTGACGCTGAAAAAGAAAATAAAGAAAATTATTTCAGTACCATGAACCAACTGACAAAAGTGTTCAAGTACGAATGTTTTTCATCTTTAACCAAACGTGTTTTAAGTGCTAGATTCCTCATTGAAAATTAAAAATGCATTTGTCTATGGCAAGTATATAATTATAAACTCTAGACACAGTTAACTAAAACAGGTATCCCGTGGGTCATGACGCACAGCCGACTGACATGTTGACAATATGTCCTTGCACAGGCAACTAATTAAGATAATGTAGGTAGCATCATCGTTCATGCATATTGGCTTATGTTCATCAAAACCAATTAGCACACCGAACCTGATGACAATCTAATCAGCCTTTCCTGAGAAATCTGGCAATTTTACATTATTTCTGGGGTGCTCAAACATACCCCGAAACTCAGAGAATATATGTCACAATTACCAAATTTCAGGTTTTGGGGGAGAACTTATGAGGAACTCTCAGGATGTCAAGTAATTCTGATTAAATAGATTCTGGGTCCAAAGTTATGATTTGTGCCCTACTTTTGTATCAAATTTTCTATTATTCTAGGGGGTGCTTATAATCCCCAAAGCTGGAAGAATATGGGTAACAGAGACCTAATTTCAGGTTTCCAAGGATATTTTTCACGGACCTCATTGAATGTCAAGTAAGAATATTCTAGGACCAACGGATACAATTTGTGCGTCGTAAACAAACGACCACATCTTTAAAGGTCTCAAGAATAGAAGAAAACATCTGTAAAGAAAACCAGGTGGCGCCACCAGTCTGCAGGAACTAATGAAACATTACATGATCAATATCCATGCAAAGAATCATGGTGATTAATGCAGCAGTTGTTCTGATAATTGAGCTTTTGTATTAACTTTTGCATTATCCTTGGGGGTACTTAGTAGTACCATAACTCGGAGGATATGAGTAGCTGAGACCTAATTTCGAGTTTCCATGGAGACTTTTTATGGACTTTCCAGGATAAAAAGTTGAAAGATTTTAGGTCCAGTCATTACGATTTGTGCCCAGTTAACAGATGACTACATCTTTAATGGTCTCAAAAACAAAGAAAAAAAAACAATTAAAAATAGAAAAAAATACAGGTGGCGCCACCAATATTCATGCAAAAAATCATGGTGATCAATGCATTAGTTGTTCTTATACTTGAGGTTTTAAATCAAATTTTCCATTAAGAATATGGGTGACAGAGAGAGACCCAATTTTAGGTATACACCGCGACTTTTCAACGACCTCCCATCATGTCAAGAAACAAGATTCTAGGTCCAGTCATAACGATTTGTGCCCTGTTAACAGATGACCACATTTTTAAAGGTCTCAAAAATAGAGAAAAAATTGTAAAAAAATCGAAAAAAATACAAGTGGCGCCACCAGTCTGCAGAAACCGTGGAAACATTCCAGGACCAGTATCAATGCAAAAAATCATTGTGATCAATGAATTAGCTGTTCAGATACTTGAGATTTTGTATCAAATTTTCCATTATTCGGGGGGGGGGGGGGGGGGTGCTTCTAAGCCCAAATGCTCAGAGGCTATGGGTAACAGAGAACTGATTTTAGGTTCCCATTGAGACTTTTCATGGGTCTCCCTGCATGTTGTGATACAAGATTTTAGGTCAAGTAATTAAGATCTGTGCCCTGTAAATATATGATTGCATCTTCAAAGGTCTCAGAAATAGAGACAATAAATCGTAAAAATTGAAAAAAAAATATAGGTGGCGCCATCAGTCTGCAGAAACTGATGAAACACTCGTTGATCAATACCCATCCAAAGAATCATGATGATCATTGTACTGTTGTTCAGACACTTGAGCTTTTGTATCAAATATTAGATTCTTTCGGTTGCACTGCGAAGCCACATAGCTCAGAGGTTTTGGGCAACAGAGACTTAAATTCAGGTTTACATGGAGACTTTTCATGGACCTCCCTAGATGTCAAGTAAGAAGATTCTAGGTCCGGTGGTTACGATTTGTGCCCCGTTAACGGACGGACAGATGCACAGATAGAAGGACGACGGACAGGGAGTGATCGCTATAGCTCAGATGAGCAAAAAATCATTATCTCATGTTATGAAAAACCAGTGGCCCTAATACCAACAACAATATGCCGCACATATAAATGAAATATTTCAACAGCGTTCCACTGAAACAGACAAATACTGATCCCATGGACCTGTAGCAAGGAATGATTATGCGGGTCTAAACATCCCAAGTCAAAGTGGAAGCTATGTGCACTGCTGTAGTATGTGAACCCAACAATAAGTACATATAGAATGGGTACGCAATCTACCACTCATACACGGATATGAAATAAACGATTAACTTATCTGTAATATTTAATGGTGGCTGCAGTAATTAGGTGATATTAAGCCACTGGTATTACAGTATGTGTTTAAACATGTAAAACTGCAAAATATTGCAACAATGATAGTAGTGATGAAGGATGATCATCGAATGTTAAATGTCAACTCAACATAAACTAGAATATCAGCAAAAGCTGACAAATGCCCTCGGCCAAAAGAGCAGTATTTATGGGTAGTCACAGTAACAAACATTCATGTAATAGTTGTTCTCACATGGATGTATATCTGTACATATGTTTCCTGTTCAAGGAAATTGGAACTAGAGAGATATGTAGTAACTTTGTAAGTCTGGCACCTAGACTTTGTAAGTCATGCAATGGCCATCCCACAATTCATACCAATCCACCGAGTGGTTCCCGAGAAATAAGCTCCAACTTTTTTGACCTTAAGAAGTAGGTCAAGGTCCCCCATCTTCGAACTTGATCGAGATATTGTTGAAATGTATCAGCAATGAAGAAATGAAGTTCCTGTGTGGAATAATTCTGAAGAAATCCTGCTCACAAGGCCAAAATTGAAAAATCCGATAGAAATTCTTTAAAACATCTGGAATTAGACGTGTCGCCCCCCAAACTCATGCAGCAATTACAGACTATCAGTGCAAATGATCATAGCATGTTTTATTACAATCCATCTAGTGGTTCCTGTGAAATAAGCTTCTAAGTTTTACTTTCTATAATTCGCTCTAAAACGTTGAAAATAAGTCAAAGTCATCCATCTTCGAACTTGACTGAGATTTTGTTAATTAACATCTGCACTGAAGAAATAAAGTTCCTACGGTGAATTCTTTTAGAGATATCCCGCTTACAAAGTAAATGTTAACACACGCCGGACGGACCGACGGCACGACGGACGGCTTTGGTGACAGCCTCTAAGGCAGAGGGCTAATAAAAGGGCTAATCCCCTGACAGGGATTTTGTTACAGAGTCCGCAAAAGCAAGGTTCTGACCCGTTTGTCGTGACTTTCCAAGACTTCCCGAGATTTTCTCATGATACCTCCGGATAGGTCAAATATTTTGAATTGAGCAGACAACCAGACGCACACAGGACCAGGGCGTTCAAGGGACCTTCACTCAGTGAGCCGAAATGTATTTTAAAAGCCAAAGACCGCAAGCAAAATAGTATTATTAAGAAACATTTTAGCCTCTATGATTATTCATTTACTAAAAAATATATTAAATGCATCACTCTGAGCATTTTAAATCAGTATGACTATAAAAATAGCCTACGTTAAAGTGATTCATGTGAATGGCGAGTAATATTCTTAAGAACATTAAATCCAAGAAAATGTCAATAATGTCAAGAATAAAAAAGTTGGATAATATGGTATACTTACTTGAAATATCACAGCCTAATATGTCAAACCTCATGCTTACAGCTCCAAAAAACTCAATCACCTCCAATTTCACAAAGCGAGCAGAGAAAGGGTTCTTAATGAAGTTTGTAACACTGGTCTTTTCGTCGGGACATCCAGGGTATTCCTAGAAATAATGCAGTACATGTTGTAAAATCACGAGAGGATACTTGGCAGTACTAACACTATAGATGAAGTACTTTTATGACATTTAAGCGGGCAAACAAATGTATTCATTGGAATCGGCTTCTGTGGCTCAGGGACAAAGCACAGGACTAAAATCCGGAAGTTATCGAGTTCTAATATCAGTCGAGCGAGAGGATTTTTCACGGTCGTTCAAACTAAGACGAGCACTCGGCAGGCTTAATGGGATTGATGTGCCCTACGGCCATGCTTCCCTCACAAACGAGTGCGCCTTTCTGTGTTTCCTGGTATGACCAGAAATTGGGCTGATTGCCCGTTCAAGTTCTACATATATAATTGTCACTGGACCTTGCTAAAACACGGATAGAATTAAATGAGAGCAAGCATCCGTTACTGTCCTTTCACGTAGCCACACACAGATATATATATATATATATATATATATATATATATATATATATATATATATATATATATACGTTTGAGTGTGTGTGTGTATTGCAATTTACCATTTGATTACGGGTCAGATTAACAAACCTTAACGTAAGGTGTTTATGCACACGTTCCAGTCCTAGCATCTCAGTTTAACTAAGCGACTGCCCATCCATGGCGTTCATATTTGTCACTAATGAAAATGAGATATGTGTGCTTCCTTTTCCTACGTTTCCTGCAGAGTTCCTAATCTCCATATTTGAGAATCCGTTTATTATTTAAAGGAGCCCATTCACCTACCTTTTGAAAAAAAGAATTTATGTGATTTCTGGCTATCTCTGTATGTATGTTAATAATCTAAGGTTAATTCTGGTTATGATTTTTTATAAAGCCTGCATGAAGAATATATGAACTTGTTCATCAACAATTTGCTTGTAAACACAGCTTTGATTTTATGTTATTCTAAGACTGCGAACGGCTGTCACAATTATTTTTTATCCATACTTTGGTATATCAAGATACGGCGAATCGCATATTGCGTATCGCGATGTGATTTCAATATCAGCCTGAGGGATAAACGTTACGGAAAGAGAGTAATACAACTCCACCCCATCTAGAGGCAGTCTACCTCACCACGGGGTAGCCTATTAATTGGTCAGTCTACTTACAGATAGGAGGGGTGGTAGGTAGCTCTGACGCCTTACATTTTAATTTTTCTAATACAATTGTGAACGGTTCTTTACAAATATATATCTCTTTGTGCTTTGGCACTTGAAAGAATAAAATAGTATCTTTAGAACACCATGTCCTGGTATAGTTAAAACCAAAGTTAAAAAAAATAACATAAACAACATTATAAAGCATAACCATGCCATACTTGAATCAATCAGGGGCTGACATATCGGAGTGATAATGAAGAATCAAATATGTCGATATATCCAGGGGGGTATGTTGCCTATCGTTGTTTGGTAAATGAAGTCACGATAAGAAACTGGTCAAACAATCGTCCTGATTGAATATTTTATGAGGTTTATGAGTCATTCTGTAACTCAGGAATATGCAGTTGTGATAGCGTGGGTATGATTTTTGTTGAGCCCCTTTGTTGTGTTTGTTGAGTCCTCTTAGTTAGGAGTGTATGTGTTGTTACAGGTGCTCTTTTTATTATGTTACACGGGCGTACCTCCTGTTGCCCCTGTTGTGGCACTCGTGTCTGGCCGCGTATTACACCCTCCGTACTGGTTGAACTCTCGTTGCCATGTAAACCTTGGGCTTTCACGCCTGGTCGTAGGTCATTTGATGAGCCTGGTATGTAGAGATACACACAGCGCTGTTTTTCTAGAGAAATCCTGAAACGCGTGCTTACTGTGTTGTGTAGGATCCTTAAGACTGTTCGAGAAGGGGAAAATTCTCGGCTTGAGGTGTGAAGGTATATAAAGGGGCTGTGTTTTAGAACGGGCAGAGGGCAGAGAGCAGAGAAGATTCCATCGGACGCAGAAGCGTGTGTCAGTTTCTAGGACCTTATCCGACTAATGCGGCAATTATAGATTTTCAAAGACTTTCTCCTGGATTCTATGCATTTGGACTTCAGTTTACTTTCTGGGTTGTTGTAAGAACTTTCCACTGGACTTTCATTCCCAGAGAGTATACATTTAACGAACTTATCGTGCTGAGGGTGTTCGTATCCAGGTACTGTGCACATTATTTTTTATATGATTGTATTGACTTGTTGCTATGCCGCTGTTTTACTGTATAATTGTATTAATTTAGTGTATTGTTAGGGACGTTTTAAGAATTAATTATAGTTATTTGTTAACAAAAAGCCACTGACTTCTTTATTCATTCCCCTAGACATTTCACGCTGCCTAGTGTTACAGAATCTGATTTATCTCCATTACAAAAGTTGTGTTCATCACGCATACGTGATCTGTTTATATTAGGTTCCGTCACAGTGTGTGTATGCTTTGGCGCTGCGTCAATCCAACCAACGCGACAAGTCTCTAGGGTTTGTGTGTCAGATTTAGGCTCTGTATGCCGCGTTAATCCACCGCATGCCTCAATTTTCAAGTTTTTGGGTTTGATTTTGCACAGGCGGTGAAAATGCGTTAATCCACAATTTGAGACAAAATCAAAATTCGAATAGAGGTGAATTGCTCTGTAAAACTAGATTTGCCGATTACCAGTTACACTGCGAATACATTCATCTTAAAGAGGCCCAGTCACCTGAAAAATCTGACCATTTTAAACTAAAGGTAATTCCTTGTAGCCTTAATAAAAAAGAATAGGCCAGGAACGTGGATATTACCACACACAGGCTGATTGTTTTGCTTATATCAACACGTTTATAATATGTGGGGGCCGGCAAAAAAAAAACAAATTCAACAAGAGTATCTGGCGGCAAGTCCGATAAGCCAGAGCTTTTGCAGATGGCATTTTGGAACAAGTGACCTGTCTGCCTCTGCATATATGCGAACTACCATCTTAGTTTACATGTTTTTCAAGATTTTGTTATTTCTGATTTAATCTATGTATATATTAATGATCTTAGGGTATTGTTGGTTGTGAATAGTTCTCAGAACGCCTTTGTTTATAAACAACACGTTTGAAAACACAGCAATGTTGACAAACTGGAAAAAACTTGTAACCTCAGGTAGGCTGCATATATTCGGAGGTAGAAAGGTCACTTGTTGCAAAACGCCATATATGACTTGCTGCCAGATGCCCTTGTTGAATTTTATTTTGATTTTTTTTGGCGGGAACCCACATATTATTAACATATTGATATTTACAAAATAAGCAGCCTGTGTGTTGTTATATCCACAATTTCTGGCCTATTTTTATAAAAAGCTCCAAGGGAATACCTTAGGTTTATAAAAGTTAGATAGGTGATTTGGCCCCTTTAAATTTCGACGCATACAGCGATATGCTTACCCCTTCTCTAATATGCTTGTCATACAGTCCATCTCTGTGCTCGACGGCGTACCTCTTCACGTACTCGCTTTTTCCATACGCAGGCTCTAGGATCACTGCTCGAACGGTTCTGAAAAGTACATAGATTTAAAACTTCAAACTTTATTTATTGTTAAAAAAATATTGGATTTGTACGGATTGTACAAAAAAGTTACTAAAACAAACTGACTGATAACCCGGTTAACAGGATGAGTGTTGAGTAATATGAGATGAGAAATGTTGGCTAACTTTTTTTATTCTTAAAATAAAAAAAATGAAAGAGATTTTTACTGGAATACTGTCTCAATAAATTCTGTACAAATATTTACACTTGTTTTTTGGTGCTGTGCTTGTAGCAAGAAACTCGTACATCGGTATGTTTGCCTTGAAGACATGGTAAGTGATGATGTTTTCCTTTGCGATATGGAACTCGACTCGGAGGCATTCTGATTTTTGAATATCTTTAATTGGTTACATATATTATTATAATTATTTCGCTTATTGATATAATAGTAGCAGAAGGGGTGCGAAGGGATGGGGGGGGGGGGTCCAGGGGCTCTTGACTCCCACCCCCACCCCCCTTTTTTTTCTCAGTTTGTCTCAGCCGAAGCAACCTTTTTTTAAGGATTAATTTTTTCAACCCGGAAACCTCGCCTCAACTTTCGGGAAAATTCGAATTCGGCCGAGGAGACAGATGTTGTTCGGGTCCATATGGTCCGTCATCTTTGTATACAGTGATTGCCTTGAAGCTGCTAAGTAGCGTGCCGGACGAACAAGCAATTGCAGTCCTATCATTGTTACAATAGGTTTTGGCCCTGTGCGAGGGGGTTAGCCTTTTTAAAGTGTCAAGAGGTGGAGAAAACTGGAAAATCCAGGGAAAACCATGTTTCGAACCACCTTGCACTCAGCTCGTGAAAATTTTCCATAATCGAAACACCAAAACGTGTTTTACAATAGGTACACACGTCTCAAACATGTTTAACACGCGTATTCTGGTAGGACATAGGTCATAACGGGCGTTATATTTGTCCTTTTTAATATCGATGGGGAAAAGCAACCATGATGGAACTTCTAAAAATTGCAGAGGCATATGTTTTTCTTTTCACAGAGGAAACCGAAGAAAGAAGAAAGTGATAAAAACAAGAAAATGATAAAAAATCCTAAAATCTGTAAGTTGCCTTATATTTGTTTTGCATTTAACTGTACTTGTTCTGATTATAGTAAATCTACCTTTTTAGCTCAGCTGACTATAAGTCAACTGAGCCATAAGCTAGTTGATCCACCGTCCGTCGTCCGCCTGTCGGTTCACCTGTCTGTCCGTCTATTAAACTTTCACGTTTTGACACCGTTGGTTCTACGAATACGAAAATTCTACTAAAGTGCATGGAAGTTTATACAATTTATTTAGGTGAGCGTCTTTAGCACAAAGCAGTAGGCCTACAGGGTTGATTATGAATGATTTGGGTTGTGAAAGTCATTCAGGAATTAAATTTGGTTCTTACAGACATCTATATTATAATTGATGGTTGTTCCAATTGACGTTTGTCATGCAACTCCTCTATGGGCATGTTTTTGAAAGCTCATTTTTGGTCTCTGATTGTCCAGAACAATGCCAAGTTTGTCCTTGGGGGGGGGTCCTTGGGGGGGGGGGGGGGCTTCTTCCATATTATCCTTTAAATGTTTAGTAGTCTGACATTATTTCATGAAGCAGCTATAGCAGTGCCATTTACAGATAAACTATTCAAGTGTATCAAACAGGTGAACCTGCCCCATGAAAACCAGGATGTTTAAAGTCAGATTTTGAAGTCAGGCTATACAACTTGAGAAAAATAATTTGTATGTTACCTAAATAAATAGCAAAATTGCCTATTTTACATTATTTGGCATGTCATTTTAAAGATAGACGACCTTTACCATTGAAGGGAACATGATAACCGAGAGAAATATAGTGCCATAAGTGCCTGAATACTGGGAGTTTTGTTCACATGCAAACTTGATTGGCTTAAAATAGATACTTTCCTATGAGGATCCAATCTCTTTTTCCATTTTTTTAAATTTTAAAATAAAATTGAAAAGGCATGAATGCAACTGCTTTAGACCACTTTTATCTGGCAAGGAGGAATTTCATAGAGATATCATATGTAAAACTTTTTCAAACACATTTATGTATCCTTCAAATTTTATAGAGTATTTTTTTAGCGGGGGGAGGGGGAGCAAACTAGTTGTGCTGTTTAAGTTGATTGAAGATCTGTATTTGCATTATGCCCTTTGAATACTGGCAATTTTCATTTAACTTTATTGGTTGATTAATTATAATTCAAACTTGAACCGTAGCCTTGCTGGTATTTTTTTTTCCTTCATGTATTTATTACCAATTAAGCATTTCTCTATTTGGCCAGCATGATATATAAATATTCTTATCTGACTAGCGCAATCAGTTCTTCTACCGTGTCGTTAGTAAACTAGAGCCATATCTTTTGTTTCGGTGTCCAACAAGATGCATGTGGTATGAAAAAAATCAATATTAATAGATTTTATGCTGGGCAATTTATTTGCCTCATCACAAAGTGAACAAAAAAAAATGATTCATGAGATTTATCTATCTTTTAAAATTACACAATCATATTGGCAGTAAAACTAGATCATACACATTGCCCATGGGTCATGATGCTCAGCTGAATTTGAAATATTCAAGATACTCAGCGGTAACCTAGCTGGTGTACCTGGTAATAGATAACAATGAAATGAAATTTTGAATATAATTTCAGATGAAGGCACGCATATGGTTTAAATCTGGGAAAATGGAAAATACCATTCCTGGTCAAAGTAAGTGTGAAATGGGCAACAAATGCTTACTCATTTACTCAGTTGGTTTTACCCCAAGTCTCAGCTTAGTACTCGTGGCTTTGACACAGTATGAAGTTCTAAACAGGTAGCTTTTAACAATGCAAAACATAAAGGACTTGGTAATATGTAATTTGTTCCTGTATTATTTACGTGTTAGCATATCCCTTATAATATTGTCCAAAAAATTGCCCAACAGTAATGAATAATTAAAGACTGATCTCACATTTGCTATGATAACAAAATATAAAAATCTGTTTGGTGGCCAGTTAGAAAGTAATTAATCCCTTTTCAAAATACAAGTGGCACCATCTGTCTTAAGAAGCAGTCGAAAGTATTACTGTCAAGCACACAAAACCAACTGAAAATTAATTCATTGTTCCTCAAACATTTGTCCTGTTGTATTCATTTATAATGACAACAGTCTGAAGTGCTCACACGTCTTTGGCCTATAACTGGGATATATGCCACATTTAAGGTTGTCAAGATTATCTTGTTATGAACTCTAAGAATTCTAAGTTTGAAGATGCTAGGTCTAAAAAGCTGGTGTATGCCCTTTTAACAGATGATTGACAGAGAAAGGTTCAGCAGTATAGCTCAGGTGACTTTGAAAGTGACTGCTATTTTTTTTTATTTCAGGAATAAGTATCACAAGACTTTCTGACATCAGTTACTGGTGATGAACGGAGTTCAATTTTCATTGTTTATAAAGGAGAGGTCTAATCAAACGTTATTTTTTACGATGGAAAACATACAAATCTAACCAAGGGAGGATATGTGTGGTAGACATGCTTTTACTTGGATGGTATTAATACTATTATATCCTTTAACTCGTATATCAACTACCCAACATGCAAATGTAGAATTCGCATCAAGAAAATACCTTGAAGAAGAGATGCCCATGAAGGACATGTACCCATGAAGAGATTTAAAGCAGTGTGTTGCTGTCATAGATTAATTGACATTATTACTATTCATTGAATCCACCTTAAAATATATGATACTGTGGGACACAGTGCATGAATTACAGTAGGATAGAAACCTGTGTTTTAAGCAGTTCGCAGGAGTTCTGAAATGGCAGTTTTTTTTTATTGAAACAGGGCTTGATTTCTGGTATGTAAAAATTATGAGGAATAGTAGGTCAGGCGTTTTTGGTAAAGTTTATTTGAACTCTGGGATTTCATATTCTGAAGAAGTTACTCAGTTAGGTTCATATTTTACTTTGGTATGGACATAGTGATTTATAGTAAATCGATGAAAAACTAACACCCACAGGTAAAAACAGACCTTGAAATATATTCAATGTTTATACTATTTAACCAGTAATGCATCCTTTGAAAAGATAAAGTATTTTTCTACATGAGCCACAGCTTCTCTTATAACAAATTAAGTTTAATGGTTTTTATCGTTTTCTCCATGGAAGCACCGCGTTTTTTAATGTACAGTAGACAGGTCAAATGGAAAACAGACGAAATATATTCACTCGGTTCTTTTTATTTTCACCTTACAAGTATGTGGTTGCTGTTTAATTCAGTTTATACAGCACACTAAAATACATGCCTTGTTTTACTCTGACTAGTGTTTTGTCCTTTGCACCCTGAAAGTACTGTGTTAAGGGGAATACATATAGCCAACATTTCATGTGTCTTTAAATGGTAAATGTTTGTATTTTTTTCATTTACAGAGTTAGTCAAAGGAAGATAAAAATTAACCAATCTCATCACTATTTTGGGCATTCAATAACAAAGAAGTGATTAACTTTATTATATTATAAATTGTTATTTTTTAATCCTTGCTATTTTAAATTAAACATATGTTAAATTAGCTTCCATCATCAGGTAATTTTTGCACACTTCATAAAAATCGTCAAGTATTATTTCCATATAATACTTTGAGGAAAAACATTTAATTCTTATAATAGCTTAAAATTATAGATTAGTTTTAAAAATCATTAATATGAAGGAAATCTGTATATTGATAAAACAGCAAACAAGTTATTACTTGCATGAATAACCAATTTTATCCTGAGTTTTAGCTTTAAAACGTCTTATTGGTCTTAAGAAAAGTAAGACAACTACATGTTCCAAGCCGCAGGTGTTTAAAACCGAGACGTCTGAAACATGTCCTAAGACACTTCAGCTTTTAAAACGTGTTATTCGTGTTTCGAAAAATGAGACAATGACATGTTTCAAGCCACTGGTGTTTTAAAAACTAGAAGTCTGAAACGTGTCTGACATGACATGTTTGACATTTGAAACATGTATTGGTGAAACCTGTTTAATATAGAACGCCACCTTTCTAAAACATGTTTTACACATATTTGAAACGGCACTATCAAATTAAAACGGCAAATCACAAGAGACATGTTTCGAAAAGTGAGACAAGCTGGTGTTCCTCATTAAAACAAGAAAACATGTCCTCAAATTTTACAGTGTGTTGTTTTTATTCTCGCAAGAATATTTGGGACTAACAGTGGCAGAAATACCGTGCTTTTACTGAGTTCTAGACTTCAGTCACAGGGGATTTCCCAGTGTGTGACGTCACTGCCGAGTTGACAGTGCTCATAGATGTGCCAATAGTTTTTGAACAAATCACACAACCTAATGATTTCTGTGAAAAATATATAGGAAAAAAAATGTTTTTTTTTTCTCCAGGATTTGGGCTTATTAATGTAGAATGTATATTATTTTTTGTTCATAACCAATTATGTTATATGATAATATAATGAGATTTAGAATACGTTTGCTTGACCTGGATAAGATTTTGACTGGAATAATCTCTAAAAAGCAGAGTCGTACTCTTGGGGCTATGCGAAGTGTAGTCTTACATCACTCGCGTGTCCATTTTGTAACGTTACGTACCGGCGTCCTCCGAAGGTCACTTCTAACCACTCGCCTGGTTGGTTGTTCTTGGCCTTCCATCCACCATAACCAAAAGGGTTAGCCTGCTCCATGGTGCCCAGGCGCGCCCGGCTTGTCCAATAAGCTTTGCTATTTTTATAGACTGATGAGACGGCGCTCCTTGTATTAGGATCACGAGTGAACAAAGAGATAAGGCACTCTGAAAAAGAGAAACCATTCATATTTTTAATGGAGTGAGTAAACTGAAGAACAAATGTGCATTAGATACAAAAACAGCACGTTATATACAGAGAACAGACGCGTAATCCAGGAAACAAGACAGAATATCAGCCATTATATACACATATATATATATATATATATATATATATATATATATATATCCTTTTTCAAATGTGTTGTCACACTGTGAATTGATTTTATTGCCTCGGCAGGAGGGTATACTTTCATAAGTGTCTGTCTGTGCGTGGGATTTTTTTTCACCTCATAATGGGCCAATAAAGAATTGCTTACATTGTGGTGTTGATCTGGCACATGATCCTGTTACAGGACCGTCATCGAAGAATATTCACAAATGTAGGGTCACTTATGCGAGAATGCACCTAGGCATTTGGGTCGGATAAGTGAAGGCAAAGACGGGTAGGAGAAGATGAATCAACAGTAAAATCGACATGGCGGAGCCTTGCATTCCTATGAATGCGGATTACTAGTTTATCATATATTTTTGTTTGTTTGTACATTTATTTTTAACTATGTTAAGGCCGAATGATCAGTTATTGTTCTTTTGATTTTCATTGATTTTCACCGAGGACCAGGTTTTCGGTATTGTCACTAAAGACAGCCATAGAGAGTCTCATCACCGGTAAGATGCTCACCCGATTTTTTACTTTGCCAAAACTGATAAGGTGATACACTTTTCCATGATAGATCAGCTTGTTCTAGTTCTTTTTACATTGATCCTGTCAGTGAAGACTTTGCTGAGGATCCGATGGGATTTCTACAGGGTGACATTGGAATTTCTGGTTATGAAATTGCAAATAATATGTTCAATCTTCAGTTCAAATTGACCAGGAAGGCCAGAGGTACCGCAGCTATCATCACTGCACAGCCCCCCCCCCCCCCCCCCCAACCCAGTTTAAATTTAATTCTGCTTCCCACCATTCAAACAACGAAAATGTTGAAAATTATGTGAATTATGTAATTAGAGAAATCAAATAAGTCTGCACAAAAGTGTTCAAAGCACACTTTGAGTTCTCGCTGAGAAGAAGCAAAATTAACAAGTCTGTCAAGAAATAAGATTGTTTTTGGTAATTGTGGACGAACGCCGGATAGACACCTGACACCGCATCGCCTCGGTATGATCTCTGATGAAGTATCGCTGGATGAGTTAACAGTTAGTTTGTCAACAGCACGTTAACTGAATTAAATCTCTACCTTATATATGGCCGTCCGTCATTTGGAGAGGGATATCAATAAAAAAATTACATTTACTATTAAACGTTACCTTTGCATCCGAATATCTCAAACCGTAGACTCGGGAAAATGTGGCTCTCAATGGGGTTGATTCGCAACATTTTAGCAGCAAATACTTGAAACTCGCTGGTGGCCTTTGAATCAGAGTCGCTATTTGCTTCAATGATGCCCTGTCCATGAAACCAGCAGCATTAATCGTTCATGTCTTGTTTAAATGGTACGAATATGGTACAATCACTTTGTAAGCACAAAATATAATTAGCATTTGTACGGATAAAATTGCTTATAAATGTGACATATGTTATCCCCTGAGCAATTTGTCTGTGTAACAAAATGGGGGCTCGTCCGGGATGACGGTAAACTTTGTGGCCCAGGGAATAAGCTCACCAAAGTGTGACTCCTGGAATAATTAGTCTTGTTCTGATAGCAGAACGCTCCTAAGAGGGTGTCTGTTACGGGGTGACATAAAAGCGATGACACCGAACTGTCTCGCTAGTGAAGCTTGCTTGGTACTCCGGACTTGTGCGCCACCGTTATGGTTCGAATCCCGGATCGTACCAACGTTTTTCCCTGAGCAATTTGTCTTCGTAACACATACCATTCATTGCTTTAACTAAAAGTCATGGAAATAATGATAAAAATTCTTATTGGTAAGATAAGCATATTTTACCAGTACCACACGTAAGTTGTACCAAATTGCCATTTGTTTCATATAAAGACGAATTTGAGGTTTGTTCCGTTTTTGTTTAAATAGTGACGTATCTTTTAAGAGAACAAACCAGGGAACATTTGAAAAGAACAAGCATGTTTGCAATGATATGTCATGTCGGTGTCACACAAGTCCGGCGTATCAACCGCTTCTAGAAAAGCAAGCTTCACTAGCGATACAGTTCGGTCCGCTTTTATGTCACTCCTTAACAAAATACATTCCTTGCACCTTTGCACGGTGACATTTGTTTTGTTGTAATTTATTTAATTAAAAAAAATAATTAGCATTAGAAAAAAATAAGTTCTAATTGCCTCAAGATAATGGGACCATTTATTTCCAGTTGATCAAAAAAGCTAACTAATGATCATGGTAATAATATAGATCTCGTGTTCACAAACTGCTCACATTTAAACCTTAGGAAACTCGTGGTCAGGTCACAAAATATTAACTGCAACAATTTGACTAATCCACACAAACCAATCATATCAATCAATCATATGGTGTATCCTCATTAACTCAGACTTTATCTCCATTGGATACTATTTTAGATTTTTTACTTTAAAGCTCAACTTTAGCACATTGACCCTCGTGTCCCTTGTTTAAGGATGGCCTAAATTGTTAGCCTGAATGTCCCACAAAATTAAAATTGAACAAGGAAAATCAAGCTGGTAACTAAGATTTAATCAAAGAATAAAAGGCAATGGCGAAACTGTCTTAAGTTCCAGCAATCTTAAGTTAAATGTATAAAAATACCGAATTTTTGTCAGTTTTTAAGGGGTACAGATAAATATCAGTATCTGCCACTCATGATAAAAGCACAAAACTTGCACATTTGACACACAATCAGAAAGCCCTGGGTCTAGCTAGCTATTGCGGCCAAATTTGTCATATATTTTGTATTCATAAACTTATCAACTGAATACTGTGGAAAAGCCGATGTAACTTAAAGTTTAATTTCATGCAGAGTCCCTACCTTCAGTAGCGGATAACTAGTTTCCACTCAGGATCAGTTATCTTACCTAAATATCATCTATAGACATGGACCTTTAAAAAAAATTAAGTTTTGCCACCCTGGGTGGTACCAATATGTGGAAAATTAGCCATAGGCCCATGTATAAATTACTAGTAAACACAATCAGTAAAAATAGCTTTGTTTTATAATAAATACGACGCCTTTTAGATGAGATATCATATTTACTTTATCTTTTGATTGAAATATATCTGGTTCCCAATATGGATCTTCGAGGACTGTAACTTTACAAAGACAAAGAGCAGACGAGCCCTGGATAGATATTGATATTGTTTTACTGCTACACGTTGCCACAGACAGGGAGCCTGCCTCCTCCATAACGGAACACGGCACACGCGTGCCAGGCAAGATTTCGTAAACGTTTGCACAATTGTTTAATTTACTATGCACTAAAAAAAATGTTTGTCCTGTTTTCAATCGATTGCGACCCCCCCCCCCCCCCAAAAAAAAAAAATGGAACAAATGGCAGAAAGAGGTAAATGCTGAACTGTAGGTACCATACCCACATGAGAATCATTCACGTTTAACCGTTGTCGGCTTGTCTTATATAAAGTGTTGGCCTTCATTAACTTTCTAAAAAATAACCCCGAAAAACATGTGGTCACTGGCACTGGAAAGGACTATATAAACTAGAATACGGGTAGTCGACGAGCGACCACGTGTATCCGCCAAAATCACAGTAGGACGGGTGAAGTGAGGCATGGATTGAGTGGCAAGGGGAAATAGAGTTATATGTGTAACATATTAGAATGGATCTCTGCCACGTTAACATGATTGTAGGTAGCGCCACCTGTTATTTGAATGAGAAACTATCCAAGATGTATACACATGCAAAATTTCAGGTGGAAAAGTCAAACCACTGCAGAGATATGAGTGATTTAATCCCACAGCAGACAAACAGATGGACGCTGTGCAAAAATGGCTGCAAGTGGCGCCATAATTTTTGTGTATGTTATAAAGCTATCCAAGGGCTACATTTGTGTATTTTTTTTTTCTGATTGGTCAAACGAGTTCGGAGATATAAGCATTAATGTCTGCAGCGTGAACGTGAATGAAGCTGGCGCCACCTGTCATCAAATCAAGAAAGCTATCCAGGATGTATACGCATGCCGAATTACAGATAATTTGGTCAAACCACTGAAGAGATATGAGTGATTTTAACCCAAGGCAGACAAATAGATGGACGCTGTGCAAACATTGGCTGCAGATGGCGCCACCATTTTTGTGTATGTTATAAAGCTATCCAAGGGCTACATTTGTGTAAAAAAATTTTTCCTGATCTGTCAAACGGTTCCCGAGATATGTGGGTTTATGTGTGGAAACAGACGCACAAACGGACGCTGGTCAGAAGTCAAGGCCACTTGGTGAGGCACCAGTTCACATGTGACCCGATAATTTGTGTAAGTTTCGGAAAAATCCATCCAGTAGTCTCAGAGGAGTTTTCCGGAAACGAACGCGGCGGCGGCGGCGGAACCAGGTCAAAAACATAGTATCCGCAAAACTTCGTTTTGGCGGATACAATAATCAAAGATTTGTAAAGAGACTGACTTATATACATACCCCGACTTGAGTCCAGTAATTTCCATCATAGCTGACGTAGACTCTGTACCGAATGACCCATTCTTCCTCATTATTGGCCCCTTGTGTTACAATTTTACGCACTGACCTGTCGAATATATAAACGAGGTGTAAAATTAAGAATGAAAAACAACTAGGATCCATAAACAATGGTCGTTGTTTCGAGGAGGTCCCCAAAAACGAGGGACTGTCTCACATCTGAAATATAATGGTATGATAATCAACTAAGCAGCGGAGCCATATACCTGAAACATACTGGGGAAAATAAGCAATCAAAGAACGTTGCCTTCGACCTGAAATCAACTATGTGAAGAATTAACTCTGGACTGGCATAAAATGGATATTTTTTAATATTCAATCAGTGTGCTACACACTGTACAAGCCGTATAAAGACCTTTCTTTATTCCAGGAGACTATTCGTAAACTTATGATCAGATAATAGTGAAATAGTCTTAAACTTTTGGCTCAGTTTAATGTGGTAAGGTGCCTTGTTGGCTCTCCGACACGTAGTCGAGAGAAAAAAGTGAAGAATACATGTCTGATAGATGTCTTATAGAAATGACAAGTTTCCAAAAGCTCAACCGTGAATTTCCTCAATATGAAAATACTGCAATAGATATAATTTTTCGTTTACTTACTGATATCTTCTTGAAATTTAATGGTTCATTAAAACTGAAAATCCTCTAGAGAATTCTTTGGAAAAGGCAAATTTCCGACACTATTAAACAGTTTGCAAGTTAGAGAGGACTGCATGCTCTCACAGAATGTTTTTTTTTGTAATCTGTAATATATTTTTATATTTTTGAGATACCTGAGGAACCTTACCATATCTGCAGATCTGTGGCATATTAATGTTAATTATTCTTTCTACTGTTAACTACGGTTGAAATTGGAGCCACTTTTAATGGAAAAATTGCATTTTGATCGGCAAAATGTCGGAGGGGGATATTATCCGGTTTGTTCCTCTGGCTGGAAAACATTCAGGGAACATATGCCCCGCCATAATATGCCCATAACTTATACAAACAAGAGCACCGCATGACGCTGTGCTGAATTCAGGAAAAATTTAACAATGGACAAAATGATTCCCAGAGTGAAGGTAAAAAAAAGAGAAAACATGCGTAGTAAGTTGAAAAAAAATCCAGGTGGCACCACCAGTCTGCAGGAACTTATGAAACAATCCATGATCAATTTACAGGGGCGTCAATTTAGGGGGGGGGATTGGGGTGAATATATAACCCCACTTTTGGCAAGGGGGGGATGGTCAATGTAATCATCCCCCCCTTACTTTTAAGAAGAAAATATTATAATATTTCAAATGAAATATATTAATAAATAGAATTAAAGACTTTGGACCCATTTACTAAAAAATGTCATATCTAAACCTTGCTTGGATTTCACAAAATAACTTATTTTCTAAAACATTATAATTGTTTGAAATATGATTAAGTATATATATTTATATAATAATTATATATATATATATAATATATATAATATATATATATATATATATATATATATATATATTATATATATATAGGTGTGTGTGTGTGTTTGTGTATATATATACAAAGTCATCCCCCACCCTGGAAGAAAATTGACGCCACTGTCAACATATATGCAAAACAACCAAGGCGATCAATGCATCAGTTATTCAAATAGTGGAGCTTTTGTATCATTTTTTTTTTTTTTTTGTTTCTTCTGGGGGTAATAGCCAGCTCCATAATTTGGAGGGTATGGGTAAGGAAAAGTAATTTCAAGTTTCCATTAAGACTTTTCATGGACCTCCATGGATAATGAGTCAGAAGTTTCTAGGTCCAACAGTGAAGATTTGTGCCCTTAACAGTTGATGCTCCATTTTAAGGTCTTAAAATAGAAAAAAAAAATGTGCAAAAAGTCGAAAAAAATACATGTGGTCCCACCAGTCTGCAACAACTGATGAAACACTCCATGATCATTATGCATGCAAAAATCATTGCCCACGGTACATTAGTTATTCTGATACTGGAGTTTTTGTATAACATTTTAATTATTCTAGGGGGTACTTATGAGCTCTATAGCTCAGAGGATAGGGGTGACGTAGAATTTATTTCAGGTTTGCATGAAGACCTTCATGGAATTCTTTAGATGAGAAGTTAGAAGATTCTAGGTCTAGCGGTTACGATTTGCACCCTGTTAACGAACGACCGCTTCATTTAAAGGTCTTAAAAATTAAGACCTTAAAAAATCTGGAAAAAATACAGTTAGCGCCACCAGTCTGCAGGGACTGATGAAACACTCCATGATCAATATGCAAGCAAGGAATCAATCTATAAGGTACTCAGATGTTAGAGCATTTGTATCAAAATTACTCTTGGGCGGTACTTTCGAGCCCCATAGGTCGGAGAATATGGGAAACAGAGACCTTATTTCAATTTTCCAAAGAGATTTGCTGGGCCTCCCGAGATGTGTAGAATAATGATACTAGGTTTAGAACTTGTGCCCTGTTAACAGACGAGGCTTAATTAGAAAGTCTCAAAAATTCAGAAAAAAATGCGTAAAAAATCAAAGAAAAAAACAGATGGCGCCACCAGTCTGCAGAAACTGATGAAACCCTTCATAATCAATATATATGAAAACATCATAGACATCAGTTCATTCATTATTAAGATACAGGAGTTTCTTTATCAAATTTTTAATTATTCCCGGGGGTGGGGACTTTCGAGCCCCATAGCTCGGAGGTAAAGATAATAGATGCTTATTTCAGGTTTCCAAGAAGATTTTTCATGGACCTCCATGGATACCAAGTAAGAAGATTCTAGGTCCAGCGGTTACGATTTGTGCCCTGTTAATTGTGATCAAAATATGTACAAAATACTGTGGGATTTCATACAACCATACATTTTTGCAAAAAGCAGGGGAAAGTCACTGACAACAATAATCATATAGTTGCTCTCCGCTTACCTTGGTTAGGATTGATTTTGGAGTGTCCGTCTCACAAGATAATAATACAATATGATATTTCATTTTTATATGACGATTCACCACATTTAGTTTCACTAATCACTAAACTAAAAAGTTTTAATAAAATCTTTGAAATTTCTTCAGGATGTTTATTAACATCATAATTAATTGCTTCATCAACAAAACCATGTATTACATTTAAATGATTATTTCTATCAGTGAACTTTTCGGACTGTTTGCACATGTATACAATAGTTTGTTTTGATGTAAATATCTCAAATAGTTACTATAAGCTATAAACATTTACATACCCCTACCAAAGCTTCCTGTTCGCGGTTACGTGCGTAAAGAAACGTGGCCGGTATCTACTCTATGGTTTACACATAACATACCTCAAGAAATGTTCCCTGTATCTACTATATATTTGACACATGCCATACTTCATTTAAATGTGATACATATGTGTTACATACCATACTTCAGGAAATGTGGCCTGTATATACTGGTGCTCGTCACTGGCTCCGGCTTTCCATCCTCCGTGTGCGTAATCTGCCCCTTCGATAGCATTCACCATTGTGTCTAAGCGTGCACGAGACGGGCCAAAGTCACCCTGTGCTCCCGTACTGCCAGGGTTGTTTCCATACACAGAAGACACCGAAACTACCGTCCTTGGCTCCTGAACAAACAGGGATTCCATGCAATCTGAAAAAAAGTATGACATTGACATTGACAGTAAAACAAATAAAATTAAAATTTCGTGCAATAAGTATGATTTAATATATGATTACAATATTGTTCGTTATCCAACGTAGTTGTCAACAAACATATTTCAATAAACGTAAAAGAGCCAGGTTGGGTTTGGGTGCAGGTGCGAGTTCAAATCTGGCTGTGGCATGTTAACCGATAATAGTTAAGAGGACTGCAGTTGGACAGATATTTAATATTGGATATTCCCAAGCAAATATCGAATATAACACACATCACGGTTGCCCTGGTGCAGGCGTCCGGGTTGAGGGATCGACAATACACAGCGCGGATCACAGGAACAAGGTTTGTGTTGCGGAAAATAGAAGATGTGCTCAGAGAATCTGAATCTGGTTGGTCAAGGTATTTGGATGATGCTCGAATATGGAATTGTACGGATGTGTGTGATATTGGATATTAGAACATAATTTATATACAATGTCAGTGATTTGCATGATTTCAGATATATGCTTGCGAATTTGGAATATTAATATGCCCATCTTAAGTCCCGTATTACTGGTCTTTCAACTAGTGTTAAAAATCGTTAGATTATCTGACAGCTGTTCCTCCCAGTATCTTGGTCGTTGATGCCTCCGGCATATAGAGATTAGAGAGTCCGGGTGTGCGTTATAAGCATATTGAATTATCTTCTAGTGATTGTGTCATGGCCATTATGTTCAGCTGGTCTGAAACCTCATAGATGGAAGTGCAGATAACCAAACAAGTCTCATTTGTAGGTCATATATGGAAAATCCATACACGTTGTAATACATAACTTTCTTATTTTTCGGAATATACATTACTTGGTCCCATGACAAATGTTGGCTTAATACAAAGGAAACAATTGGGAAACTGATGTTTAAACTTTAAAGAGATAGCGATTCTGAAGACATGAACAAATCAATGAATTGGTATACTAGAAATTTTATTAGGCCCAATTAATTTAAACCTGAAAGATTTCAGGTTGTTAAATTTCTCATTATAACAAAAAAATGGCCTACAAGAAAATGATAGATGCAAATTCCTGCTTTACACAAAAAGTCGCTTACTCCTTATATGATTCAAACCATTAACCTCCCGAGTGTTGGTCATGTGCACTACCACCTAGGCAACAGAGAACTTCGATCCCTCTTTGCGGTGTACACCATTGCAGAAACTAGAGAAGTGGCTTCATAGTAATGACGCCGGACTACAATCTACCATATGTGTCGAGAAAGCGACTTTCCATGCAGCAGGGAAAACTGATAGACTTTTCCTCATGATTTGCGGTAAATATTATATAGAGAGATATATGGATAGCCTTTTTTGAATGAATATGCGATTAAGGTGACAGGGGGTTCATGGTTAGGTCACTTTACCTGAGTCAGGGGGAATCATAGTGTTGATACTGTAACACTGAGGGGAGCCTCCCGGATTCCAACAGCAGCCGTTTTCCTCACATTCCTGCTGGCTGGTCAATCCACAGTCGATCTTGTCCTTTGCTTCCTCGTTACATGCATCAACGGCAGCTGTAAAGAAAGAACGCATTAAGATTTGCTACTGGTAACAATGGCGTCAGTTAATCAAGTGGGATGGGGTGGGTCATCAAATTTGGAAATTTAGATACAGATTTAGATACATGGAACCACAGTTAATAATCTAAATAATTAATACGCAGATTTTTTTCCCTAGACCATCGTTTACCTACTTCGGCTCTTATTTTACTCCCCAAATTCTGCACACGTATCTTCGTTGGTGTCCTCTTCTAGGACAAGTTTTTTTTATTTGCTTGATTATTTCCAATTAACCATTATAATTAATATTTTTAATATTTCCCCGCTAGTGTTTTAAGGTCTTCAACGCATTTCAAGCTTTTTCATGAGGCGCCATGGGGATTTTCTTCCATTTCGAGCTCACTGGCCTGTTGAGACGTGTCCTGCCGGACAATACGCGGTCAAGCGGATCACCTGTAATCCCCATTGACACCAATTTCCATTAGAATGCCTGTAAAGTAATTTTAATTTTTCGAAAGGATGTAACGATTTTAAATTTAAGCGCGGGAACACATGTCCACATGAATCTGCTTTCAATAGCGAGCGCTTTTCCGTTAACTGGACAAAAGGAGTTGAGACCCTTCACACTATTTATGGGTTTATGAGTTTACAGGTATGTTGATTTCTATACATTCAGAAGCCTCTTTTCATTATAACCATAGTTTAAATAGTTCGGCCGATTAATGGTGTGTTTGAAAAAGGATTTTTCAAAAGAAAGCCCTTCAACCTGAATAAAATTCGTGAGGGGGGGGGGGGGTTGCGCACATTTCTTGGGGTCCTCAATCTCCACGGAGTTTGAAACATGTGACCAGTGCACCTGTAAACGGATAGGGATTCTATTACCAAATATATTTTAGTGGTGGGAGCCTACGAACCCCCGCTAGACTCTCCAAAACGGCTGTTCTTTAATTTATGCACGTTCCAGGTAATACATGTCCTGCTTCAGTAATAGGGTTCACCCACCTGGCCAGTTGAACTTGAAGTAAAATTGCATACTAATGGACGACTCAAGAGCCGGATCTAGGATTTAGGAAAAGGGGGGGGGGCAACAAAGGAGGACTAATAATAAACCTTACAAGGGAAAGTTGATCTGTGGAACAGATCTAATATGTCTCCGCCTGGAGTGGGAATACTTAAAAAAAAACAGTTGTGAATACATGAATGAAATTTGAGATTAGTCAATATCACACAGTCAGATTACCTCTGCAACCTTAAAAATAGCATGAAGGTCATTCTTTTTTCGAACGTGGCCTGGCCCTTCGTGAGGTGCGTCTATGCTGCAGGTTTGGTGAGTGTGCCTTAAATTCCTTTCGAGTTACTGTGTAAACATCATTTAAGTATTATCGCTTTGACGCATCTTTCAAGGTCACAAAGTCGATAACGCTAAGATAATTTTTAATCAATGACTTAAAAACAATGTGAAAGACAAAATTCGCAGCACTGAAACACCTCGATAGGGCTAGGACATGTTGAATATTGAAGACAATGCAATTTTCAAGATCACAGAGGCGATCACGCTAAAATGATTTAAACGCAATAACAAGAAAAAAAGTTTGAAACACAGTCAACAAACTTGCAGTATTGATACACTTCATGAAGGACAGGTAGAATTTGTACAAGGAGGACCTTGATATATTTTTCGAGGGCACAGAGCAACCATTGTGGGTGACATTGCCCAATCTGAAATGTCATACAGGTATTCACGACCTATTTTTCCAGCTCTTTCAACGTAATGCGGGGGAAATACAAGATCTGTTCCATGGATCAAGTATTTTCTTGCTTGGAATTGTGATTATGTCATTTACGGGATATATATTATGGTGATTCTGATAACCAATGTATCGGATTACGGATATGGTTTTATCTTTCACATCTACACAATATCAGCAAAATTTGGTAACAACTTCTTGCGGTAATTTGCTAAAAGACAATGCAACGTTTCTTTGCCATTTATGCTAACATCGGAATGCTATTAATCAACTTTTTTTTATCTAGGAGAGTTGTCAGTTTGGGATCAGACCTGCTTATTCCTTGACAACTTAAATTACTCAAACCAAACATTTAAAACTATTGGAATATATATTCCTCAGCCTGTCTATTCACATTGGCAGCCATACGTTTCACATACAAGATCCTTCTACAACAAATGCATGTGTTTACGCACAACGCATGTGTTTGTTAACTAGCTTATGACTACCTAAGACTACCCTCAACTTACTATACTGAATAAACATCGTGTTTCATTGTGTCGTCTGAGCTGCAATTTATACAAAGTATCTTTCAAAAACGTTCACTCTGTTATATGCATATAATTTTACAGCAGAATGCTTCATTATACAATCGTTGTAGATACGACATTTCCCAAGCAATGATGCTGTCAGACCAATGTTGTTTATTGGAAAAAAAGTTCTCACGCTAAAATTTCGTACACCCTGTATATGCCTCACGTCTCTTTTCAAAACTAATTTTGTGTGTGGTTCTGGAATAGAATAAGTTATCTTTATATCCTGTAAGTGAAACACATGACAAACTTGCTGCGAAAATCTTAGAAATAAAATATGCGTCGTTTAGTCCCTAACAGCTCATTACAAAAATATTTATCATATAGAGCCGTGGATTATCCGCGGATACAGCTAGCTCAAATTATGATCTAGATGTTGCCGGAAAATGGTCCTCAGAGGGCTCACATTTCTGGTAGTGTTGGACTAGTTTACATATGGGTTAAAAGTTAGGTTATAGTTTAAAGACATTTAAACAAAGAAACAGGTTTTTATCAATATGCATGAAGAAAAAAAATCCTACTCTTTCAAATCACAGAAAAGACGATATGTTTGAAATAATATGTGCAATACAAAATCATCAATTGTACTCTGGCGGCCATATTTGATTTTGAGCACCGTCTGTAATTCAAGTTCTCTTGGGCAGCAATCATCCATGCATTAGAGTTTGAAAAAGACCAAGGGTATTCTGTTTGTGAAAACGTTTCACTAGAAAATCTGCGATTGTGTTCTGACCCGCCATATTGGATTATTGGTGGATGTGTAGACGGCGTCAGGGCCCACATAGGCCCCAATGATCCCTGTCAGTATGGAAAGCATATAGCATGATATATCGATTGCGCAAGAAAACAACTGACAGGTCTGGATTCCATTAGGTCTGGAGCACTCCTAGGCCCAAATGAATTTAAGAAGGGTCAAGCATGTTCTTGTTGATATATCACATAGGAAAGAAAATCAGCCAATGTGCTGTTGCGGCTATATTGTAATATCGACAGGCCTGTAATTAAACATGGTTAGAGCTCTCATAGGTACTAATCATCCCTGTGAATATGAAAAAAATCGAGCATGTTATTGTTCTTCCGACAGGTCTGTAATTCAATATGTCTAGATTCCTTATAGGTTCCAATCATTCCTGTGAATAGGAGAAATATAAAGCATATTCTTGAGATATCTCGCGCGAGAAAAAAATCATCGATTGTGCTCTGGTGGAGATATTGGAATTAAGACAGGTCTGTAATTCAACAGGTCTGGAGCCCTCATAGGTACCAATTATCTCTGTGAATTTGAGAAAGATCACACATTCAAGTTGAGATATCGCACAAGAAAGAAAGCGCAACTGACAGACGGACTGGCGGACTAACACGGTGATCACTGCTTTTCCAGCGGGGCCCTAATATATGTTATTTCAAATACGGAAATATTTTTTTCTGAATACCAGGGGAAAAGATCATAATTGACCACTCCCCCTTGCTAAAAATTATGGGGATAGAAGTATAAATCATCACCTTGTATTGACGCGCCTGTTTGGCAAATATATATCAGAATAATGTCCCTGTGAAATTGCCAACCTGTAGCGACTTCTACCCTTTGCTATACAATAAGGAGTCAAATACAAAAAAAAGTATATCTTTAATTCCGAATTTAGACTTCCAACTTCGGGTTTTCAGTCTGTACGCAAAATTACAGCCCTTATTAGAAGGCTGCAAATTTTTTGTAAGTTCAGGTATTGATAAAGGCACGGAAATACCAAATAAAATATTCCGCGGACTCTTTCAAGGTGAGCATCTGTCTGTCTGACGAGTGTTTTTGGCCATTGTTTTATATCCTATAAATAGACGCCGGAGGAACGCTGTGTCTTTAAATTACAAATCTTTTCGATCTGCAATATCAAATTTATGTTGAATTAATGTTACTCTGGTAATAACAATGTGAGAAATATTGATAGAATTCAAACCTTTCTGTAATATGCATTAAATAAAAAGCGTTCCAACCCCCATTATTTTGATCCAATCCCTGTCTTAACATAGCTAGCGTTAGCACTAGGCCACAGTTAGTGTACTTAGAACAGGATTGCATGCGCTCACATATCCACTTACATTCGCTCACCATTTCGAATGTCTGACCTAATATTCATTTGAACTTGTATTGGGAGAAAATTATATAACTGTTATCTAGCCAATGAAGGCGGGCTGTCACGGGTTTAACACTTTGAGTTTGATGCACAATATGACTACCGGCTGTTCTTGGTCTTATTACAATTTTGGCCATGTGCGAAGAAGTTATAGAATGACAAAATTATATACAGGAGAAATGTATTCGAATACGAATACGAGTACAAATACTCCAAAACAGAAATGTATTCAAACGCGAATACGAATAGAAATACAAATGCATTCATGAAAATGAATATGAATACAATTTACTGAAACAAAAAAAAAACTATCAAGTATCATTCTTGTTCAAAACAATTAACTGCAATCGTCGTATATTCACACTTGCAAAATGTATTTTAGTCCATAATATAAAATATTTTGAGGAGTTTTGAGGTGTTTGAGGAGATTCGATGTGGTTTTTCCAGTAGTTGAAATCCGTGCAGCACATTACTCAGCCCATTTGGCTATATAAGATCCATTGGTACTATCTGGCAGGTCAAAATGATCATGAATCACTGACATCTTGGCAGGCAATGCCATCTGATTACTGTACTACAATATATCTGACAGACAGTAGATCACAGTGTGCATCAGAAACTGAAATGATACCTCTGACACAATGTCAGAGAATATATATAAGGGTAGTCAGGTAAAGACATGTGTCTTGTACATTCACATGACAGAATATGCACATTAATATTAATTTAATATGAATAAAGTAAAAAATGCCAAAATGTGTAAATAAGATTGTTAGTGTGCATATTTTAAGTGGGTCCAAATCAGTCACTATTGAAATAATAGCACATTTTTCCAAATGGAAAAAGGACAAAAGGTAAACGAATGTATACTGCATGTATTCATGAATGTGAATATTTCTGCTGTGTATTTGAATACGAATACAAATACTTTTGTAATTTTTACAAATGTATTCGAATACGAATAAGAATATTGAAAATACCTCTATTCGACTACAGTAAATACGAATACCCAATGTCTGGTATGAAGTGTGCTATAGGCTGTTATAAACCCCTTCACTCCTGGCCTACTGCCTCTGTGTCATGGTCAGGCTGGGTTAGGCAGTGATTACCAGAGAGCCTCTCTTTCTCTCTTTCTCTCTTTCTCTCTCTCTCTCTCTCTCTGTGACAGTCTAGCGCTCTCTCTCTCTGTATATATATATATATATATATATATATATATATATATATATATATATAGATGTGTGTGTGTGTATTTTGTTGATACCTTTTAATGAAGATATCACCAATTTTGTTATGTATATATTATTTGAAGAAGAGCAATAAAAAAGACAATTTCCATTTGATAACATTGCTCACCTGGTGTTGCCCATAGCTCGACTTCACACAGGGTCAATATGCCGTAGCCCCGTTTTTTAATCTGCACGAAGCGTCCTTTTGGAGCTCCGGCACAGAATATTACTTTCTTCCCTCCGTTCGGTACAGCACCAGGATGTAGAGCGCACACCTGTCCATCTGCCCCATTCTCCAATGAAAGCCTGTTTCCTACTTCAACGATAAAATCATTGAGACGTTCTCCTACAACAAAAATACAATGAAAGAGTGTATATGGGGAAAATAAATTTTTAAGATAGTCAGCATATAAGTCCATTTCTTATTGTCCTTTCGATCATTGACCGAACGTTCAATTTTCGGCTAAAAAAATCAGCAAAACAATCTATATTTATAAGGATCATGTTACAATTTTCTTTCAAGAGAGTGGTGTGGTAATTAGGTCATTCTTTGCATTGGAAAATGCGAATGAATTCTATGATCGTTTTAAGAGAATATTCCATTGCCACTCTCCAGTCTCGCACACTCATACACACACACACTATATATATATATATATATATATATATATATATAGTAAAACTAGGTCCTTTAAGATTTGAACGTTTGAAATGTTAAAATATGATGCCGGTGCTTTTTTGTTATACAATGAAAATACCCCTGAAATAGTCTTTTCTGGTGACACTCTTTTTTAATCTGTGATTTCCTCAAGCAATGGTTTCGTGAATTTATGTTCTGATATATAACACAAGCTTTGTTCCAAGTTTGTATGTTGTGCACTTTTGTTTTACTATAGTTTCGGGCTTTGCAGGCAGCCAATATATCCTCTTTTACGATTATCTGTCCAAAGACAGATTAACCATTTTGCACTCAATTTTTTTGTTAGAGTTGATATTTATTTTACTTCGGTGGTGATATTGTATTTTTTCCTACCACAGCAGTCTCCCCTGTTGGTAACACGGAGACCTTCCACATGCATTGGTCTTCCCATGTCTAGGGCCCACCAAGGATTTCTTTGCTCCGACGTATGAGAGCAGGATCCCTGACGGAAGTCAGTGTTTTTGTTGCCGTCCATGGCGAGTCTCGAAAACCCGCCCATCAGAACAGAACTTTGGTAGGTGACTGCGTTTTCCATCATCATGGAATCCACTGTGAATGCAGAAAGTAAGCTTGAATCCCGATTGTAGTTGCACTGGTAAAAATACTAAAATAAAATCAGCCTTAAACTGTTAAGGTCGTAGACCCGCGCCCTTCCGTTAGATCGAGGTAGTTTTTAGCAAAAATGGACCTCTTCTGGTTAGACACTATAGGACAGTGAAACTACGTCTCAACTATCGAACATCAAAATCACATGTGTTACGGTTCAAGGAAATACCTGTTTTGACTTGACATGCGCATGCTCACAAAATATAGCATGTTTTTGTGATCTCCCAAAACCAACCATATGTTTTTAATGTACATGAACGGACTACGTTCCCCTCTTTAGTACATTATACATACACCGCTGGTGTATTTAAAAGCTCCGGTACATTGTAGGACGTCGGTTTGAAAGCCCACTAATCTTAATCAGCATAGTAGTACTCCTTTTTAATCCGATTCCACGCAGTATTTGACCAGGTAAATTAATTTAAAAATTAAATAGGATTCTTAAGCGGAGGAAAAGTTCTTTCAGCTGACGTTTAAATGTTGATATTGCACAACAAGGATCAATATCTTTGGTGATATTGTTCCAAATTCCAACCCCTTGAAATTGTAAAGTTCTTCTGTAGATTGCAGTTTTACATTCTGGCATATGAAAAATGCATTTTTCTTGATCTGGATCATGTTTTTGTTAAATAATACGGATAAAATTCAAGTAACAGTTCATAATTAACCTTATACATAAATAAACAAACAGCCTTACTGTAGATAATTTCTTGAGTAAGTTACCTCAGGGAAATAAACAAATCATGTGTATGTGAATAATATGGAAACGTGATATTTTAACAATTTCAAAAATCTTGAAATTTGTAAAAGGATCTCTGTTTAAACCAGCACGTATCAGTAAGCAATTGTTATTTTAGAAACATAAAGCTTCTCAGCAATATCTCGAAACCCTTCTTTGTCGATCTGACAAAAACTAACATTTTTTTATAAAAAAAAGCCTTAATCCTTACATGTATTTGTGTACGAACTCGGTGGAGACGTAAGAGGTGAGATATCCTCGGGTCTGTGAAATATGTAATCTAAATAATTCACATGACAAGAGCGGATTCAGGACTTAGGAAAAGGGGGGTCCAACTCGGGAGGACTAACGACAAAGCCTAAAAAAGTACTTAGGTCCGGAAAAAAAGGGGGGGGGGGGGTCCCAAGCATGGAACATTGGTCCTTTTAACAAGTTTGCAGCGGCTGAAAAAAGGGGGGGGGGGGGGAACGGCCCTCCTCATGCGTCCGCTTCTGCCAAGAAAAATTGTGTAGTGTTTGTAAAACTTAGTAGAGTGTTACAACTTTTTCCAGTGAACATCGTTGTACTATTATTATAACTTACTTGGTTTCTTATTGTAAATTAAGTCTTTTCTTTTCTTGAGTGCAGTCTATGGATGGCTTATATTCCAGAAAATTCACCTTTATCGCCCTAAGGTTTGTATCTCATCATACATATTATTGGCATAATTTTACATACACTGTGCATGCAGTTTATTTTTTTTTAAAGATTACCCCTGTCTAATAAGTTTATGAATGTAATTCATTTCAATAAAACCTCAACGGGAAGCATGTCCGATCTCGATGTCCGACGGGGCTCTCTATTCCCATTGCTCCTTTTAATACAACCTAACATGCATGTCGCCCGCATTTATAATTAAAACGTTATCGCACATGCATGTTTATTTACACTATGCACATTTTCTCCTTTGTAGATAGTGATGCTCCTAGCGACATCGACTGAGCTAAATAATGAACTTCCTCGTGTTTTATCATCAGTAGTATTACATAGACTAAGCTGTGACTAGCCAATCTACAACACCATCAATTGTGAACTTACTGGCACAACCATGAATTTCTATCCTCATCGCGGGTTTGTTGTTGTACTTGTCGACGAGGATTTTAACTTGAGTTCCCCTAAGAGGAGGCCACCAAAAATTGCTCTTAATATTAGTGCCATCAAAATTGCCCTTGTAAACCTGAAAGAAAAAAACATATTACCTTCTCCAAGAAACATCATATTCCGTGTAAAACAGCCCCGTGCAGAATACAGAATAACTGTGCATTTTCTAGTAAAAACACCTGATTTGAATCATTGATATACCCGAACCTTACGAATAATAGTGGATACAGACATGATAACGGTCCCCATTTCTAAAATTTCTGCCCGTTGTGCTGAAATGTCCAAAGATGGAGGCATTGTAGTCTGGGAGTCTGATTAAGGAGCCGCGTATTCCCTAGTGCACAAAAATGCACTTTTATTTGAATTGATTTATTCATATAAAAGAGGGAGTCTCCCAGATTTTCATCAGTGTTTGCATAAAACCCCTTGCAAATATAGAAAAATTGCCGCTTTGAGGGAAAACAAGATGGACCCATATATAGTGTGTTTACATATGCTACAATAAAGTGGAAAGCATATATAAGTAACCACTAGCAAGAGCAAAGTATACTCACTCAGGCCATGGAATTTACATACTGTCTTGCAAGTTCCATCTAGTACCTTATTACAAGTTATGATCAGTGCAGGAATCTCCAGTGCCAGATCGAACATTTTCACTGGGCACTGTTCCGTAAAGAATCATTGTTGCAGATAGAACCATATAGGTCCTTAAAAGAACCATCAAGAACCCTTTTTTATTGGACATATCTGACCATGTTACTATGAGTTCTACACGTTTCACAATTACCTTTTCATTCCCACTTGGGTCCTTATTGAAATACCATGTTTCGTTATATACATGGAAGCGGAATTCGGTCACCCAGTTAGGTTCAGTCTTGTGGGCCATCGTGCGTATTCCGGTGATCTTGTGATTGAAATAGAGGTCGATCTGAAAAAAAATATACATTTGTAAATCTCTTTTCATTAAACTGTGTATACATTTAAGGAAATTCTGTATAACCTTAGTTAAAGATAAAATATATCAATTTGACCATAAAATATGCAGGAATGTGTGTTCTATTGAAAGGTCATCATATGCAAGGTAAAGTTACATGAATAACACAAAATAATAAGCTGAGACAGTAATTTCAAATATTTTCATAACAAAATTATAATAAACTGGACTATATGGCAATTCAGGTTAATATCACCGTGCGTAATACTAAATCCTACAAGATACATACATTTAGATAACAACAGTTGTATTTTAATTACTATAAACAAAATGTAACCCACGTTCCCTTGACCATCTCTTGTTATGATGGCATACTACACTGGTGACTCCCTAGTCCCTCCATTTCAGTCACGTGGTCAGTCACGTGTTGAACTAGCCATGCCAAGTATCTCTCGATTGTCAGATTTTAGTTTTACAAATCGTCAACAGTTCTAGAGAAAGGTGAATCGGATATTCTTCCTTCAAATGCCCCTGTTGACCTATGTTTTCGGGATCATTTTTTATACAATGCACCAAAGCTGACTTTTATGTACACAAAAGGCAAACAAGGCAAATGTGGCGATTATCTAACAGCAAAATATCAGTCTCTCGTGTATTGATTCCGTATGATTAATTGAGAGAGACAAATGACTAAACAGGTTTTACGCTTTTGCGACACATCAGTGACAACCTAAGATGGCGGACTAAAACTACAGCAACGTATCGATTGATGATGTCATGGTGGTATTTGAAAGTAACATGTTTGTTGCGTCACACATACATCCCTCCTACATCACTTGGATTAAAAGATGATGGCCACTTCATCAAAATGCATCGTTTCTGCACCTCTTTGAAGAGAAGTTAACAGTCTTGGCGTCGCAAAGTAACTATATTTGTTTCATATTTTTGAGATCATCAAACATCGCCACATCTCTTCCTTTGATGAAAGCTAATTTGTAGTTTCAAGCAAAATATATTTGAACGAAATATAGCGAAACTTTAGGTGGGCAGGTGTTTGGATAAGAGTATAATATCAACAAGTGTAAATTTTTGTTTATATTTACAATACTGTGTAATGGATATTACACCGCAATATAGATCAATAAGTTTGTTGTATTGGAAAAGATGTATTAAATTATTTATAATATTGGAATGCTGACATTTTTTCTATGACGAGAAGGTGGAAATGGCCATCCGGTACAATATTTTCGGTTTACCACTGAGTCGTAAGAGGCCTTATAGACAATGATCGGCCGACGTTTACTGAATGATCTTAAATCTTACCATAACCCAGCCTGCTGCCGCGGATTCGGCTGACCATCCGCCCCGTGAATCAAAATATATATTGGTTGGGTCTCCAGAACTTGCGGTTACGATACCGTACGGTATGAGCCCATGACAAGCTGCGGCCATGAAAGACAAAAGCAGACACAGTAAGTAATAACATCTTAATGTACCAATAAATTAAGGAAATGAAAAAAAAAGAATAAAATAGAAAACACTTAGAGAGCACAGTCTTCCGTCTAAACAGCCCATTGCCCCCATATGGCATAGACAGAAATGTGTGATACACACAGCAGGACAGTCACTGAAAGTATATGCATACTGACACAGAGCGCCATCTAGAGGCCACTAAATTACCAAGGCTGCTCATTACTCCCATATGGCATTGGCGGAAGTACAGCATTTTCTTAAAACAAGATGGTGATCTGCATCACCCCCAACATTGTATAATTGCCGAGCTGAAAATTTCATCAAAATCCGTACATAACTTTTTAAGAATATTCTGAACAGACAAAGAAGACAGAATGACACACACACAAAAAAACCAACGTTGGCAAAAACATAACCTCCTTGGGAGAGGTAACTTGTGACCCTTTGATGATGATGTTTGTCTGGCAAGTGTGACCAATGGAGGTATGGGCCGACATTCACAACTTCTCCTCATATATTTGAGTAACATGTTTTTTTTTTATTTTGTTCAAACTGTGTAGGATAATAGATTTATATATATATATATATATATATATATATATATATATATATATATATATATATTTATATATATATATATATGTGTGTTTGTGTGTGTGTGTGTGCGTGTGTTGCAAAAGCATGAATATATTATGGTCTCAGTCAAGATATAAAATTAAAAAGCTCAACCAGGTCTGTTCAATTTATGAATCTACCCATGACCAATGAGAAAACAAAAATGTAGAGTAACACGTTCATCGACTGCTGAAATAGATAAAAGTGTTGTGGTTTGTGAGCTTCAGTACAATTAAAAAAACAACATGTAGTAGAAAATGACATGACTGTTGAGACCTGGCAGTTCCAAAATACAAGTTAACATATATAACACTACTGATATATTTGAAGAATGTGTAACCTTTGACCTCCTGACCACAAAACTTATTAAACTATTTCTTCAAGAAATAAGTACCAACAATGTGAAGAATGACTCAAACCTAACAAGAGTGTTTCATCTGAACACTAAGCAAAGGATAAACCCCACTCGTGAACTTGACCTTTAATCCACAAATTCAATAAAGGTCATAGTTATTATATTTCATGCAAGTCCTACCTGGAACATCAGGGAATTAAAAACTGACTGGGTGCTTGGCATCCTGCTTAACTCGAAGAGTCATCCTATTTATTAGAATTAGTTACTGAGTTCAGGATTCGAAGGAGACTTACGAATGCCCCCCGCCCCCTTGACTTTTCAATAGAAGGTTCAAAGGAAAATATATACAATATGTAACTTGTTTGTCTGGTTGTTCATAGTCACATCGCTAAGTCTCATAGCGCATAGAACCTAACTTGTGCACCATGACCTAATTTCTTGTTTCCAAAGAAATTTGCCTATAACCTCTTTTGATATTGCTCCCCGGATGATTAGGCCTAATGCCCATTTGACATTCAGGGTGCCCATTTGACATTCAGGGTGCCCATATGTCACCTCTGTTCCTGTAGGTTACAGAAAAAAGATCGTTATTACTTAATTTTATGTTTCGAAGGAGGTTTGCCAAAAACCTCCCTAAATCATAAGCTAGTCGAGTCTATCCCTCATGGATACAATCTGTGCCCCTTCTGACTGTGTGGGGTGTTCATATGACACCTTTTCCTATAGGTCACGGTGACCAAATTTCAGGTTTCAAAGAACATTTGCCTAGGCTGTCTCAGAATATTAGGTCAGATACAATCTGAGCCACGTCTGACTGTCTGGGTGTTCAAAATCATGCTTTAGGTAAATAGGTCTAAACTATAGGTCACAGTAACCTAATATCAGGTTTCAAAGGACATTTGTTACGTTAGAGGATTCTAGGCCTCATGTATACATTTTGTGCCACGTCTGACTCTCTCTCTGGGAGCAACAAATCATGTTTTCGGCCAGAAAGGCCCAAAATAAAGGTCCCCATGACCTAATTTCTAGTTTCCGAGGAGATTTGCCTAGGACCTCCCAGAATGTAAAGTTAAAAGTTTCTAGGTTTAACTGTTACGATTTGTGCCCTGTTAACGGACGGACGGCCGGCAAGCCAAACATCCGGAGGGACGACGGACAAAAGGTGATCGCAATAGCTCAGATAATTTACAGTCAGCTGAGCTAAAACGTGTTGTTGTTGTTTTTCTTCATCCTTCGGAATTTCATTTTTATTTCATAAACGGGAATACATGTAATGCAGAAACTAGAAACTGTGATTAGAGACACTAGAGTGGACATATATGTAGTTCGCCCGATACTTAATTCTGGTGTCATATAAAATTCAAGACCTGTGCCATCATATTCGATTATCTGATATTCCCTTCCATCAAATTTAATCATTATAATTGAACATTACCGGTATTTTCTGTCAAACAGCGGACCCCGACATCTTCCGAATGCTCACATCCCGTGGCACCAACATCTTTGCTCCTTGGACAGTCATAAAGTCCAGTTTCTTTCCCGGTACATTTTATCTGACTCAGATGTATTTCACCTTCCCCAGGGGGTACGTCATTCCATAAACCGAGATATCCTTTAAACCCTGATAAAAATAAAATAAAAACTAGAATGCACTTCACAACTACATGTTTACCTCCGCAAAAAACGCGATTGCTACTTATGCCATGATAATATATGTGAGAGCTTATAAATATTTTCAAAATTTATCAAAACTCGTTAATTCTTACCAAAGGTATGTCATTTATTTATATGCAGAAAATGCAGCCTCCATTTTATCATGCTGTTTTATCTTAATCTAAGCATATACGTCTGCAGAGTTCCGTTTTACGGCATGGTATGAAACTCTTCCTATCATGATATGTTTGCATACTTGTGAACCCGAGCACGGTGGAAAACACACCCGCGGGCCGTGGGTGGATAATAATCTCTTCCCGTGGATAATTCAGAACATATCCAAAAGAGATACACCGATAGTGCCCGTTATTGCAAAGGGGGTAGCACCTTCATTAAATGCAGTTTAAAGACCAGAACATTTCAATCACTGGCAATAACAAATTATCAACCGTGCCATTAATTTAGTGTTACTTACCCACAGATCGACAAAATACCTCTCCTGAATATTCGTCGAATCCATCATCACAAACTGTCCCAAAATAACCTGGAAACGGAAGCAGGCGTTAATCGGATGTTCACAGTGCCGTCAATTTATTGTCAAGATTGGATATTACACTATATATTAGTGTTAGGGTAATCAATAGGCATTTATTTATAAACGCACCCACACCAGGTATAGGTAATAATATTTCAAAGTAAATTCTGAAACAAAACCAAAGTCTATAATTCTGCTGATTAATATATTTAATTTAAAAAAAAAAACATTATTGTCTGATTACTAGGGGGTTATTACATTGACCACAACCCCTTGCTTACATGTCGGCTGAGGCATACAGAGCCCACCGGTATGGGGCATTCAGAAATCAAGGAGTACCACTGGGTGCATAATCTGCCCCTCGCATTTCTTGTAACCTCTGATCTCATTAAATATGCTCCGAGTGTGGCGGGAATCAAATTTAGGTGAGATATCATATTGCGGTATGCAAAAAAGTGGCTTTGAAATAGTCGTGTGCATAAATGGAATATATGTAAAAGTAAAGGGCAGAGGAATGGGATTCACAAGAATGAAAGATATGTTAATATTTTATTTAAGGTCACGTGGTCTTGTTTATATACATGACCTGTGGTCTACCTGAAGGAGAGTAGTGAATGGTTTGGCCTTCTCTAGTTTGCTCTAGCCTTTATGCCATGCGGAAGGCCTTTAACATACGTATTGTTTGATTTGTATATATGTTCAGCATTATCTCCAACAAAATTGATGGCCTTTTTTATTGTAAAAACAACAAATTCTCAGTAAATTGATAAATATCAGAAACTGATTTGGAAATAATTTAAAAGAAGCCCAAACCTTAGCTGTTTTATAAATGTTATATAGGAAAATAAACACAGCCACGTGTCCTTCAGGTATTATATACGAATGAAGATGGATAAGTAAAGTGGCCTGTAATGGCTCGTACGGTCTGACGAAATTGCGGCGCTGGCCGCCAGAATACCAGAGATTAGAGTACGCGATGATCCGTGTTGCTATCAGTGAATTTGTGAAAGCCCCCTTAACCCCAGGATTTCTATAATCTCGAGGCCATCAAGGTAAAACTCGAGGAAAACCTCTTTACACATACTCTAATGAAAGTTGTGAGACGTTTACCGATGATGATTAAAGAAATTAACAATTTGATTAGACCAAAGTTATACAACAGTAATAGGATCATGGAAAAGCCGATAACCTGGTGAACAGCAATTAACTCAAACTGGATTAAGAATAAAAGCTCTCCAGGCGCAGGCCATTTACTACATGTACAAATGAAAGTCTGCATACCAGTGGATGCATGCCCCTGCCATTTTGCCGTCTGTTGTGTCTGAGTTTAGTTGAAAAGGCCACAAACCTTTGCCAAAGTACCAATGTGAATGATATGGTTATGAATACACTGGTTTGGCGGTTTTTTTGTACTATGATTATACCAGGGTGATGCACGTTCATTTTATCAGGTACACCATAAATGCATAATATCCCGCAATGTTAAATTGTCATCATGACCTAATTTGAAATTTCACATAAGATTTGTCCAGGATTAAGGCCTAATTCATAAAATGTATACTCATCTGACGTTCTAGGTGTTCAAATCATATTTTAGGCCTGTAACTTGCAGTTTTCGAATGGATTTGCCAAGACCTACCTGAATGCTGTTTTAGAATATTTTAGGGCTTAAGGATACAATCTGTGCCCTGACTTTACATGACATTTATTATAAGAATTTAGTGAGCAGACTTCGGGATTCAAAAGAGACCTGTCTATGACCTAACCTGATTTTACAATAGAAGTTTCTAAGGAAAATATATTTTCTTTTTCTTTTTTTTTAACCAAAAAATTACAGAAGTAATAACACAAATGATTACAAGAAAGTACACCAAACAGTAACAAAAACAACATACAAAATGAGTACTCAATAAAAAATACATATACACATAAATATTAACCTTTTTTGTTGAAAGTATTGTATGATTAACAACTTATCACCTTTTCCATCTATATATAATTTCTGAAATACTTGTAATGTTAAGTAAAACAAGCTCAATATAATTGTTTTCCTTTACATGTCAAACATATTGTGTCATACAAATTATCTATTGTGTAGGTACGGATCAAGTTTCCATTGTCCTTCTGATATTTTACCCCAAAAGTTTCTATTTTTTTCTGCAGGCTTATCTGTACATTATATCTCCCTTTGATAACCCATGTATTTTTTAAAGTGTTCAAGGTTTATCTGAACAGAATATTTAGTTCTATATATAAAAGCTTTTGCATGAATAAGAATTGTATTTTCCATTCTTATGTTCTTTTGAGATATTCCAAAAATAATATCCGTTTCTGTAAATAAACTAATAAGTAAACCATAAAAAATGCTTATATCTTGCCAAACCTGTTTAACAGTAGAACAATTAAAAAATAAATGCTCATACGTTTCCACCTCTGTATTGCGAAACCTTCAATATGGGTTTTCAGTAAAACCAAACTTATATAATCTATCTTTAAGATATAAATAATTATGGAATTTTTTAACTGAAACTCACTTTCTTTTCTTTACATAATGGTATATAAAAGACCCCACTCTTCATGTTACATTATATTTAGTTCTAAACTATTGCTTTGTTCTGGAATCCTGTGTTTTAAAAGACATAAAATAATCATAAACCTGCTTTGCAATAACAGTTTCAACTGCCACTGGCCCTTGTCTTGTTTTGCAATTAAATACATTTTGTAACATCAACTGTCTCCATTATATCTCCAATGAGTCAATATTTTACTTTTTTTTAATTACTGATCTATAAACCAAATAATCTCTTTGTTTTACTTCTTTCTCTTCCCGCTCTTTAAAACTTACTTGATTCCCATTCACACCAAATAAGTGTTTTACATATGTTAAACCTGACTGATGTAGTGACTTACAGAAGAACGCCAACGAACCATTTATTTACATTTATAATATAAAATTAAGAATCTAAGATGGTTCTTATTGCCTCTGTCATAGATGTATTTTTTACATATCCAAATTGGTTTCTATGTATGATTTTTGACAAAACAGGTTTAACTCTAAAATATAAGGCTTACGTCATTATTTTATAATCGGTGTTTAATAACAAGATTTGACGCCAATTCTTTAATTTTGTTCGATCTTTATCTTTCTTCTCAATTAATGTAATTACAAACTGCCGCTGTGATGGAGTCAGGCTAACCTGATCAAGTGATAAATCAAAACTATGCACAGTTATAGATCCTATTGTATTCCAACAGGTTTTATAGAACTCTGCTGTTAATCCATCATTCCCTGGTGATTTTTCCTTTTTAAATGTTGTCAATACTTAAAAACATACCTCAATTGTTAAATTGCCTTCACAGTGCTCCTGATCTTCATTTGTTAATCTAGGAATAGTTTTATTATTAAAAAAAAACAGTTGGTTTCGAGATTTCTGTATCATTTACTTCAGAAGAGGATAGATTATGAAAAAAAAATCTTTTCTTCAGCTAAAATATTATTTTTACCTGTTACAGAATTTCCATTTTCCTTATTCAAAAGCTTAACATGTTTCTTATTTCATTTTCTTGTTTCTAGTTTATGAAGATATTTTGTACTTTTTTCACAATACTCGATTCATCTTATTTTAGCTCTTGTAATAATTCCCTGTACTTTTTTTCATAAAGCTCTTGTAATTCTTGATATAATAATTCACACGTTTCCCTTTCATCTCCTAGGTCTTCCAAAGCTTCACTCATAAGAAGCATCTCTCTCTCTCTTTAGTATCCTTATAAATGGTTCTTCTTCTGATTCTGTACTTAATTAATTCCCAAAGACTTCCAGCCATTCATCTATCTGTTTGTTCATGAAAACAATAAATTTATTATCCTCTAAAAGTTGATTGTTATATTTCTAATAAGCCTTCCGTCTAATATAATCTGAAGGTTCTTAAATGTTATAGTTATTCCTCAATGATCCGACTTAAATGCTGGGATAATATCAACATCTAGGACACAGTCTTATAAATGACTGGAAATGAGAAAATAGTCTATTCTACTATATAGTTTTACTTCTGTTGCCTAGTATATTGTTCTTTTTCTGGATATTTAATTCTCCATATATCTTTTACATTTAATATTTTTTTATTTTAATGATTTCTTTAATAACCTTTGTTTTCAGCACCATTTGTCCCCCTTTTTATCTTCCCCTGTAAGAGCACAGTTCCAGTCCCTTCCAATATAACATTATCATCTTGTGTCACTTTTAAAATTTGTTCATATATTTTATTATATATCTCTCTGTATTTGGAGAATTAATATTTATTAATATAAATAAAGTATTACATATTTCTAATTTGATTATAATTAATCTTCCATCATCGTTTATTGTTTCAATAATATTATATTGGAACTTATTAGACAATAAACAAGCCACTTTAAGGAAAATAGATACAATGTGTACTCTGTCTGTGTGCTCAAATTCAAATTATAAACAAAATATAATCTTATTTATTTTACATGGATTGTACAAATCCAATGGTAGCTATAAAAAACTAATCGCGGCACTCTCAATGGGTCAGATTTTGAAGTTCAATAGACTATAAAGGTGAAGGAAACCTGAGAACCCGGAGAAAAACCACCGGCTTTGGACGGGCAATTACAACCCATTCTCATAGCTATGCTTAGGATCAAACCCGGGTCGCCAGCGGAGAGAGCCGAGCGTTTTATCCCTGATTGTCAAGGCCCCATAATATAGCAAATTGACCATGACCATATGTCAGGTTTTCAACGAGATTTGTCTAGAACCTTTCTTGATGTTGAAATAGAAAATTCTAGGCCTAATGGACACAATCTATGCCCATCTGATTTTCAAGGTCCTTAAATGACATCTTTTTTCTATAGCTTACAGATTTGAGTTCACGGTGACCTAAGTTCATGTTTTCTCATACATTTGCTCAGGGCCTCCCTTAATATTACATTAGAAGACTGTATAGGCAAAACAAGCTGATTGCTTGGGTGCAAAGATCATGTTTTCGGCCCGTAGGTTACAGAAAACAGTTCACAATGACTTAATATCAGGTCTCCATTGACATTTGCCCAGGATCTGCCAGAATGTTACATTTAGAGGTTCTAGGTCTAATGGATACATTGGCTACCATGTCCGACTATATGAGTGCCAAAATCAGGTATTCTGTCCGTAGGCTGCAGAATATAGGTCACCATGACTTGATTTTAGGTTTCCTAGTAGATTTGCCTAGGAACTCACCGGATGTACAGTTAGAATTCTCAAATGGTCAAATGGTAACGATTTGCGCCCTGTTAACGGACGGACAGACAGGCGGACAACCGGACGGCCGGACGGACAAAGGGCGAACGCAATACCTCTAATGACTTACAGTCAGTTGAGCTAAATACGCACATAAAATCAACAGAATGGTAGGTGGATCTGCCAGTTTTGATATGTGGCCTACTTTTAGAACTGATCTTCCACTTATCTGGGAAAGGGCCTATCCACAATTGAGAGAATTCGAAGTGATATTTCTTTCTTTATTTTTCTTATTCAATATATTTCAGCTGGATAGCTTATTTAGCTAGTGCTTTTTTTCAATGAGGTCCTGTCACAATTTAAAGCATGAGATACAACAAATACAAATGACGTTACAGCATGGGCACAATATGAGGTGGGTGACATTTTTGACAGTCAAGAATCTTTATGCACACTCGAGAACACTAAATTTGGAAACAAATATATCAGATGAATACATAGGACTTCGCTAATCGCTTAAATGTATAACATGGACAGGAGTATTACTGTATATAAACAAAGATGCATATCAGATAAAACCGTAGTAGAGGTATAACAGGGTTTAAATCATAAAAAAAAATTACTATTCCCCAGGTAAACGTTTCAACATTGGCGGTTTTAGATATTTTGAAACTGAAGAAGGGTGAAAAGATTTCAGGTTATTAATATATTCTCACCGTCAATTTCAACTTCAACTCGCCCAGTACCCTCCACGCCCTCTTCGACAATTCTGTATCCTGAAAAGAAAGAAAAAATAAATAAGACGTCGTCGGACAATGATGGTCCTCTAAGGGTCCCGCATTTCTGGTAGTGCTGAAATAGTTTACATATGAGTAAAAAAGTTAAGGTTAAAATTGAAAATATGACAAACAGAAATATGTATGAGGGGAAAAATCCTACTGGTTCTAATAATATTACAGAAGATATGTCTAAAATAATGTGTGCAATAGAAAATCACGAATTGTACTCTGTTGGCCATATTTGATGTTGTGCAAGTCTTTATTTCAATAATTCAAAAGCCCTCATAGGCACCAATGATCCCTGTGAATTTGAGAAATATCAAGCATGTTCTAGTTGAGATATCGGTTGCGAAAGAAAATTAACGATCGTGCTCTGGTGGCCATACTGGAATTCCGACAGGTCTGCAATTCGATAGAAATGGAGCCCTTATAGGTAGCAATCATCGCTGTGTAAATAAAAAATATCAAGCATGTTCTTGTTGAGAAATCGCGCTTAAAAGAAAATTCCCAATTGTGCTCTGGGTGCCTGTTACATGTGCTCTTTTTATTACTCGACACGGGCGTAACTCCTTTTGTAGCACTCGTGTCTGGCCGCGTATTACATTCTATGTTTAATCTCTTTTTAATGGTTGAACTCTCGTTGTCGTGCTGGCTAGTGGTTTTCATGCCTGGTCGTGGGTCAGGGGATAACCCTGGTGTGTAGGATACACACGGCTATGTTCTTCTCGATAATTCTTGAAACGAGTGTTGTGCAAGATCTTATGGGCTGTTCGAGAAGTGGAAAATTCTCGGCTTGGGGTGTGACGGTATATAAAGGGGCTGTGTTTTAGAACAGAAGGGCAGAGAGCAGAGAAGATTCCAGCGGACACAGAAGCGTGTGTCAGATTCTAGGACCTTATCCGACGAATGCGGCAATTATACATTTCAAAGACTTTCTCCTGGTTTTTATGCATTTGGACTTCAGTTTACTTTCTCGGTTGTTGCAAGAGCTTTATAGTGGACTGTCATACTCCGAGAGTTTACATTTAAAGGACTTATCGTGGTGACGGTGTTGGTATTCAGATACTGTATGCATTGTTTTTCTATGTGATTGTATTGACTTGTTGTTCAACCGCTGTTTTACTGTATAATTGTATTGATTTAGCGTATTGTTAGGTTAGGGTTGTTTTAAGAATATATTATAGTTATTTTTAACAAAAAAACACTGACTTCTTTATTCATTCCGCTAGACATTTCACGCTGCCTAGTGTTACAGAATCTGATTTGTTTTTATCTCCATTACAAAATTGTGTTCATCACGCATACGTGATCTGTTTATATAAGGTATTGTAACAGAGCCATATTGGAATTCCGACCGGTCTGTTATTCGATAGGAATTGAGTCCGCATAGGCACCAGTGATCCCTGAGAAAATGATAAAGATCAAGTATGTTCTTGTTGAGATATTGGGTGCCAAAGAAAATCTCCCTTTGTGCTCTGGCAGCCATATTGTAATTTGGACAGACCTGTTATTCTATATAGAAAGTATCCTCAAAGGTACCTATCATCCCTGTGAATTTGGGAAAACTGAACTATAGTGTTGTTGAGTTATCGTGCGTGAAAGAAAATAAGCGATTGGGCTGTGGCGGCCATATTGGAATTTCGACAAGTCTGTAATTTATTAGGTCTTAAGCGCTGGTATGTATCAATCATCCCTTTTAAATTGGGAAAGCTGAAGTATGTTGTTGTTGAGTTATCGCCCGCGCGAAAGAAAGTGTCACTGACGGAAGGACAGAAGTACGGAAGGACGGAAGTACGGAAAGACGGATTGACAAGGTGATCGCTATAGGGCACCGCTTGTCAAGCGGGGCATTAATTATCTCAGCACAGTAATAATGGATGGAAAAATGTTGTTTGCAGGGAAATAACTATGGGCAGATGCTCTCAGCACAAAAAGACCGATAAAATAAAATGTTCTTAGCACGGTCAATCGTATTAAAATAAATGCTCATACAACAGACAGACGGATGGAAAAAGATGCTTGTGGGACGGTAAAACGGAGAGACGGATGAAATTAAAACCGATAAATATGTTCTTAGCACGGAAAAAAAGGATAGGAAGAACCAAAATATTTTACTGAGAACTCCCCTGCCTCTGACGCTGGTGAAAGCTTTATTTTTTTTTTCGCTTAATAATTTATCGTATTTCCCCTGAGAAAGAAGAGCTTTTTCACAAAGGAAGTATATAATCATTAATCCAGTGGTGTGACGTTTGAATTGTGTGTTCCTCTTTGCTCAATCACCATGCTTCAGCCACTACAGTATTGAACTGTCTAAGACCTGGTCTATATAGTATTTTTTTGTGAAAGATAAATTATCTCAAACACACAATATATAATAACATATAGTTTTGTCTGACCTCATTTAAGAACCTAGTAAAGATTTAACAATATACATGGAAGCAACGTCTTCTTTTACTTAAAGACTTCAGAATCCGTGAAGCTTTTAATTCAATTGTAGGTTTTATTAATAACTCACCGGGTGGCAACGGTGCACCTTCTTCACCAAGGGGTCTCTTGTCTTCTCCGAGAGGAAACGATTTGTCAATCAACGTATGGCAGAATATACATGCCCAGCTTCCTGCTAAGAGCTTCCAAACCTCAAAGGCTTCTATCCTGAATGTTGACTGGAGTTTAATGTAAGTCCGACCGCCATGTATATTCAGACGGTTACGTTCTTCTGGGTTGTCTGTTGGGCGGCTTGTATCAAAGCGTATCAACAGACTGCTGCGCAGTTTTGCACGAAACAACAAAAGGTACTGCTGAGGAACATTTGAAATAATCTCAAAAATTCCTTTGTAGAAGTCTATGTAGGCTCTAGCAATTAACAGACATCCGCCCTCTATGTCAAACTGTTTCAAAAACGTGCCAAGCGGCTTCACGTATTTGGTGATGAAATCTACTATGTCACTGACGACTGGAACGCAAGCTTTAATATTGAGCTCAATTCTCGGCAAAACATTAGTCCAAATTAGTTTGAGTTCAATTTTTAAGACCTTTTTAAATGTACACGCGAACACCTGTATGGGTCTGTCTTTGTGGATGACAATTGCACATCCTATTCCTTTTGCAAGTTCCCCAAGAGGGAGTTTAACAACGTCCGGCCTGTTGAAGGCTCGTTTCTTTCTTCTGTTGACATTGACCAAATGTTCAGTTTCTTTTAAAGCTTGCTCGTATGTTTTGTTCCCAGGAGCTACGAAATGTGTTTGTGCTTCTTTAAGATCTTCTGCGGCTTGTTTTTCCAATGCGTTGCCTTCTTCTAAACCTTCATCTATCTGTGAAGCCATAGGTTCAGCTGAAATACAATAATACACAGCTTTGAGAGATGTCCATCTGTTTGCGTCAATTGCCTTTCTTATATCAGTCAATCTCTCCGACAATCAATTATGTAAAAATCGATGTTAACTGAAATAATATTGTTTATGTTCATATTTGCGATAATAAATATTCGCGATTGCCAAATTTTAAGGGTTTCTCAGAGATATCATTTTCATGATCTCGCCATATTAAAAACCTACAGTATTATAATATTCGTATATATGTGTGTGTGTGTAATAAGAGAGAGAGAGAGAGAGAGAGAGAGAAGGAGTTTGTGTCCGTCTGTGTGCGCCAATTGCCTTCTTGTTTCAGTCAGCCTCTCCGACACACATTTAAATATATATATATATATATATATATATATATATATATATATATATATATATATATATATATATATATAGACAAGAGGACTAACGCTTTTAACGGACCATGCACAAATCATCGATTAACAGTGCAACAATTGAAACGGAACATTCACGCCCATTGCTCTAACTGTCACAAAGTTATTATGTAGAGTAAAAATCCAATGGTTCCTTACCTATATCTGCTCTGAAGCTCTTTCCAACTTTGAAGGCCAGGTGTCCACAGTTCGTCTTGTTGTCACAGATGCAGTCCATATATTCTAGCATGTCCGCGGAGAACATGGCGCCCGGGGAGGCGGAACGCCGCATCCTCGAGTGGTCTAGGAAAAGACAGTAGCACCATCAACTATACAATTAATTAAGAAGTTATCCGTTGCAAAGCTATAATATTCTTCCTGCATATCAATAAAAAGGAAAAACAGTAAAATCGATTCAAAGGAATGCAAGCCCCTACATCTATGGGGGGGGGGGGCTTCCTAACCAGTGTTTGCATTCACTTTATTCGGCCATTATTCCAAGGTTAATTCGTGCATAAGTGACTCTACATTCATGAATTTTCCTCGATGATGTTCATAAATCCGCATCATGTGCCTGATCCACACTAAAGTCTAACCGATCCTTTTTTTGCCCATTCCCTAAATGCCATGGATATTCTTGAGATTCCCTTCATGATTGCGTGAGTGACGTTGTGAACAAACACAAATACACACTTCGACACACATGCGAATGAGTATGAACGCATGCCCTCCTTGCGTAATTCCATACGATATTAAGTGCACTTTGGGAAAGGGCAAAGAAGAATTGATTCGATTTTGGTTTGGTTCCGACTACTGATCAAGGATCGAGGAAGGTTTCTGGGATTATTCACAAATGGGCAGTCACATATGGAGTCACATGGGAATATGGGTCAAATAAGCAAACGCAAACACTTGTTATGAAACACATATAGCAATTAATGAACCTGGGAATATCGGCCAATACGTGAATGAATTAAAACATGCGTTGCGGAGTACCTGATGTTATGTACCGCCCGCATGACGGAGGCCTGCATTCGTGAGAATGGATATGTCTAGTTTTCGATATTTTTTTAAAGGATATCGTAATGTGTATATTTGCATGTTAAACAACAGTTTTCTTATAATACCATAGTTATGCTTTTCCGGGCAATAGCTCAACACCTCTTCGTTGAATCCGTCAATTTCTTCATCTGATGGCAGACCTTCATCTATGGCTGTTTTTGACGCCTCGCCTTCAAACACACTACGAGCTTCACGTAGCTGACTGCGGCAGTTACGTTGTACTCCCACTGTCTTTCCACGTTCCAGACAGATGACTTCTTGTAACATTTCAGCGTCCAGGTCTTCAACCCTGGAATCATAAGTTTGTTGAGTATTCTTATATTAATGGATGATAGTCATGTTTATAAGACACTATTCAGCTATGTTTCCATAGCCTGATATATATATATATATATATATATATATATATATATATATATATATAGGTATATTTATATATTACGCGCATATCCTTTATGAAAGATGGAAAATGCATGGTATTATAACTGTACGTGTGAAGAAGGTGAAACAAGCATGTATTTATAACTTTTCTATCCTTGTTTATTTTATTATGTGAAATAAATATTTGTCTATGAGGCGAATAATTAATATAGGGTTGTACCCTGTTTTCAGACCCTCTTGCTATTTTGCAATAAATACTGTTAACACCAGCCACGCTGCTGTCCAGTTGCCTCCGATTGCGATCCGGATAATAGCCACATGCATTTATCCGGATTAAAGGTGATTTTGCAATATAGCGACCCCTATTTCTGTCTCACCAAAAAGCATGACCAGATATCAATAAAAATTTGCACGTTAAAGTATACGATCCTGCGCATCCACTGATATCATATTTCTGTAAGTTAATTATAAATTTTTTTTTGTAACAATCTTTCGAAAACGGTAGTTGCTGACAACGAAAAAAAAACTTACATCGTATCAAAGAGTTCCCAAAACGATGTCATGAATTCACAGTAATGTACACATATGCCATGTTAAACTAAAGAACTGACTGGATCACGTGAAGACTTGCCCTATTTATCTTTGTTTTTTATGTATGTTTAATATTTAAAATAAATAAAAACATTGTAATATATATGGTCATTTGTTTGTGGACATAGTAAAGAGTCTTCATCTTATATATCTTATTTTTCTATTTTCCTTCCAGATAACTATGTATGTAAGAACGGTGAAGTGAACATCTCCGATGAATGACAGGTTAGACAGTAGTTTAGTGGCTTAATGTTGTCTAGACTGGTACCGACTCATTTTATCTCCATGTAAAAGAATTATTGGCATGGCGTCTGTTGTCGTGAGATTGTCTCTGGAAGTACTTTGGAACTAGCCTTTTCTATCTCGTTTAAATAGCGATAAAATGATTAAAACAAAATGGTGTCCGCTATATTGCACTATCATCGGGTTGTAAATATATTCGGATTAAAACCATATATAGTTATCCGGATTATAACCACCTGCATTTATTCAGATTGGGGAACAGTTCCAGGTAGTTCTAATGGGATCACGCGCGGTCACGTACACACGACGCACTATCCTTTATTTATATATATATATATATATATATATATATATATATATATATATATATATATATATCGTCATTATTCACAAGCATATAATATATAATATGACTTTAGCGTTCGTAAATTCTTTATGTTCAATTCTGTTTATAGTAGCAAATTAGGAATTATTAGTATCCCTTTTCTACATTATTTCAAATAATATCGAATTTTATGTTTCACCATAAGTATTCTGGCTGTGTTTATCTAATAACAGTTCCGTATGATATCGGAACGTCTGTGGTAGTATTTATCTTTACGTTAATGACACAATTACCTCTCTAGGTTTTCCTCGGAGGGCTGTTCCAGAAAATTCTTACAGGCCTGCTCCATGTCAATCAACAGTTTCGGGAGATGACCGGTGGTTCTGCGGACCCGAGTTTGGATATGCTCCTTCTCCAGCAGATGGCGACACACTCTGTGTAGATATGAATACTACTGCAGTGAAACCTCACATGTTTATCACAAAGGAGGATTTTTCGACCCAAACAAATTTGGAAACAGAAAATTATAGGCTGAATACGAATCGCCTAATATAGGTTAACATAAAGTCCTGTTCATACATAACAAATATCAACAAAAAATAGGAGGGAGAGATGTATTTACGTCGATACATTGGACAAATAGATAGATTTACTGTATTATCGGAACGTTAAACACATACATATCACACACACACATCACAAATAAATAAATAAATATATATATATATATATATATATATAATGTATCATAAACTGTTAGTTTTACTTCATGTACTACAGAACTGTTTCATGAGTACAGCTGACTAGCCGGCTCACTCTTCAGCCGTACTCATGAAACAGCTCTGTAGTACATGAAGTAAAACTAACTTTTATAATACCTAAAGAGTGAGCGGGCTAGTCAGCTGTACTCATGAAATAGTTCTGTAGTACATGAAGTAAAACTAACTGTTCATGATACATTATTAATGCTCCCCTGCATGGTCGCATGATTACATATATATATATATATATATATATATATATATATATATATATATATATATATATATATATATTAACAAATTCAGCCTAACGACCACCTAAGTTTATTGAGCACCTCAAAATAACTACTTTTTACAGTCCTAATTCCGTTTTTTACTTCATATGAGACCTCGCTTAAACGACCACCTCGTAAATGCGAACACTTTATCTAGGTCCCGTTGGTGGACGTAATTTTGAAGTTTGTATATGTAAACACGTACCTTGAGAAGTGAGTGTATTCGTTGTTGTACCTGTCCGTCATTGGATGATGAAAGTCGTACAACATTTCATTGAGATTTTTCCGTATCTCACGGTCACCAACGCCGCTGAAGGGAGCTACAGCGAAAAAATGAAAACTGTTGAAATATATTATTCGCTCGTCCACTAAATTGTTACAATGATCGCAATGTGTATGATTGAAACAGCAAGCTGTTTCACGAGTGAGAGAGAGAGAGAGACAGAGACAGAGACAGAGACAGAGAAACAAAGACAGAAGGAGATGAGAGAGAACCAGATATTGTAGCTGTAACTGACCTGTTACTACGAAAGAACTTATAAAAAAATATCACGATTTTCCTTGGATTTCTCGTCCATTATATATATATATATATATATATATATATTTATTTATATATATATATATAAAATTATATATATATAAATCGAGACACTACGAAAACTGAACCCCCTCGAAACTTATTTTCGCGAAAGATAACCGCACAAATCCAATAACATATGTATATATATATTTATATATATATATATATATATATATATATATATATATATATATATCACGGAGAGAGAGAGAGAGAGAGAGAGAGAGAAAGAGCGAGAGGTAGAAAATCCGCAATTAAAGAATACGGATAAAAAAACATACACTGTGCTTGCCTTTTTGATCTTGAGAATTCCAAATTTGCGATATTCGTGAAAAGGAAATTATTGCGAAAATGAAAACTCGTGAATAAAAAGCTCCTTCGTCTGAGACAATTCGAAAGGAAATTTTTCCAGTCATCTGACAATGATGAAGAGTAATTTCTACATGTTCAATATGCATGTGGGTCCTCGTACAATCGTTACGATACATATTATATATTATCAGAAATCCATATAGTAGTTGATATGCTCTGTTTCGGTTATGATATATATATTACGTGCTTGCGAAAATTGTACCCTCGCGAAACAATAGAAGCGTGAAAATCGCGAAATTTTAACTCGCTAATACAAAGGCAACCACAGTATATATATATATATATATATATATATATATATATATATATATATATATATATATTTAAATATGTATATATATGTGTATATATATATATAGAGCATGGAGAGACAGAAATAAAGAAAAATCATACCCATATTGTTCTTGAACCCCGTCATTAGAGTTTCCAACTCAGCAAGCTCATAAGCTACTATGACGTCATCATTTTCTGAATCATTACCACTTGGGATATTTAGAAGCCTCCTCGTATCATCATTATCAGCCTTAGTTAAGTCCTGTATATATAATGAAAATTGAGAACTGAAAATTTGATCATTTATCCGATATCCGGATGATGACAAAAAAGGAAAAAACTGGAATACAGATGAAATTTCAAAGACCATTTATCTATAATAACAATATTTCACATGACACATGAATGAATTTAATGTATAAACATAACTAAAATGATAAATGTTTTTGACAAGATTTATAATACATATAACAGCTTCAATGTTCTTTTCTGCCAGTATCGTAAGGGTGGCGATCACCTTGTGCCCCAGATTACCGGATAAACCAATCTCTACACCACATTGAGGGCGTGGACTAATGGGGATTACTATGTCGTGTTTGACACAGCTTATCAGTGGCTGTACACAGGAGTCGTTCCAGATCCCCCCCTTTTTTTTAAACCGCAGTCCTGTTTAGCAAGTTTTTTCGGGGTCTCGACATCAAGGCTGGCACAGGGTTAGAATTAGACCAAAGAGTCAGGAGTGTTGAGGATATAAATGTTGGAGTTTGATACACAATGCGATACAACGCCCTCATTTGTCTGCTTACAATTACTTGTATTTGACTGTAGGAGCCCTGGTGGTGAGACCCAGAGAATCTTACTATTCACAGCAGCGGTTAAAAGGAAGGAGATCTAGAATGGCTACAGTGTATAGAAGCTGCTCGAAAATGTCACTTTGCCGGAGAAAGAAGGTATAGAGAATAGATCTTTGACGCATTATCATTAAATAAATAACATTTTTTGACTGATATTACACCCTTAGGATACAATATGCATACAACAGGACTTGACCTGTCATAATGTCTTATTTGAAAACAAAGAAATAACTAGTACATTATTCCGCTCCGGTAACTTAATCATAAAAGCGGTATAGCGACCACGGGTCCTGGTTACTATGTACCTGACATATGCATATAGCGCGTTATAGCCGGTTTCTGACATCACCAGACCACGTCGCAGTGTTATTACCGCCCGTCAAGATAATCAATGCGATGTTTTACCGCATTTCACATACCGCGCTCTTCTGCAGCAATCCGCATACCGCATACCGCATAAACGCAGAAGATTATAATTCGCCGTACGCTATACCACAAGGGAAACCACAATATTTGGCATTCATCCGTCATATACAAGGCATTTAATTCATTAACATCAATGCGTTAATGACTGAGACAATATAAATGATTTGAGCTAATTATCCGCATTCATATTGTTGTGTGCTTTCTACCTGATTGGCACACATGATTGGCTTTGCCACCTAATAGGAATAGTAAGAATTACAGAGATTTGACAGCCAATAGAGCGTATACCTCCGCCTAACTTAAAACACCCTTACTCATTCCCATTATGCCATCGATACTGAAATGCTGAAGGGGTCTTAACTGGCCCTTATCCCACACAAGAAATTAACATACAATAAATCATTCAGCAAGAAACGCCGGTGAGAGCAAAATCTCCTTGACGGAGATCGTTAATTATAATTGCAGTGTCCTTCCCTTCGCTGCCATGCATTGGACAATGATATAGAGGCATAAAACTTTTATACTAAGATACTGAGCATTATTTCAACAGCTCCTCCGAACTCGGTTCTACCTGAGCGACGCAATATTAGATACTGGTTAGTTTCAGTCAAATTTTCGCGCATGCACATTCACAATTTGCGCATCTAACATCTCTGTATATACTAATATTATATAAACAACCTACAAAATCGTAGGGTTTCTCCCATGGATAATAAATATCAACACAGCAATTTTGGGTTGAAATCACCATATGGGCGAATGGCCTTTCCCTAAATTTGGAATACAGTCGGTCCTGCTTAATTGTATATCGTATAATTGTATATCCCGTTTAATTGTATTAAATTATGAAAAACCAAAACCTTTTTCTATGTCTTTTTAATAAAATTCTCCGTTTATATGAATATCTGATAAATGTATTTATCAGGTAATTGTATAGTAAAATCCGTCCATCATGTACGACAATCCCGGATATTCATGTGCGACAACGGTCTCAGGGACCGGTGCGCTAATTATAAACCTTTGATATTGCTCGCCCGACAGCTTTGACGGGTTTCCGCACGGACCACTGACCACTCTTACTTCTAATTAGCCTTTGATATGATTCGAGCCACCGGCTGAAATGGTTTCGCTCCTTGATTACATGCTAACTTAAATGTGTGTTTGATGCGTTAATTCTACACGTGCTCCCCGGACAACGATCACCGGGTAGGTTGCATTATAAACACAGGATACGCTATAAACACGGTATGTCACACGACAGCATTACCTGTACGGTCAATCGGTTAATATGTTTTATAATTCATAATAAAATCCGTAAGGAAAACGGTATCTATTCGTTTTTTATAGTTAATTCGAAGTATGAATCTGTATTTCGCTGGCCTTATGTGACCTCTCACCTTAATGACCTTTGACATATTCACGTGATCGGTATGCAGCCAGCCATGCACACTGCGTAGGATCGCACTCGCAATGGTTTTGAGTAGAAACGTTCTTTGGCGGAAGGATGACGTTTTCCAAAAGACCACACATGAACAGGTTAACGTGAAGAAAGTATTTTTTTAGTTAAAAAAGAAGATAATACGTGTTATAAAAATCAAAATCTTGTAGGAATCTTGCTAAACTTCGTGACCTTTGACACATTCACGTGATCGTTAAGATGTCAGCCATTTTGCAGCTTCGCTTTTTATAGATAACATACACGAACAGGTGAATGCACAGTAATTATCTGTTTCTTAAATGAAACATATCAAATGTTTCATGATAACTCGAACCCCCCCCCCCCATTCCCTCCTGTGAATGGTGGTTTTGTTAGTAAACTGTTGTGAAGTTTCTGTATTAATGAGAATTTTCTCTGTTAAAGATTACGCCAGAGTAAGCCAACCGAAAATGTTCCCTTATTGGCCCTATTATCGCCCATCCCGCCTCGTTCCCGTGTATCTAGGTCACACTTCCGTTTCCTGTAATCACATTTTTCGAAGGCGAAATGAAGTGGACTGGGAGGGAGCGTTGTTTGTAATACAGAAAAGCTCACAACAGTTTACTAACAAAACCCCCATTCACCATGGGGGGGGGGGGGTATATTACGTAAACATAAGTGTGAGCTGTTTCTGTGTTAATGAGAATATAACAGATAAACCTTGGGGAGGGGATACCTACCTGGAACGACGGAATGAGGAGAACATCATTGCTGGGATGGAGCAGACGAAGACGTCGCCTCCGGAACAGACATAGAAGGCGAGGACGGTCTGGAAAACTGTAGAACCTCACCCGCCGCAATCATAGGGCCCAAGGAATAAAGGCCAGAAGCTTGTAACTGGACATCCTTGAGATAAAAGCGGGTGAAGGTTGAAGGCGACTTCCAATAGCCTTTCTTGACCAGTTGATTTGGGGAAATCCCCGATAAATGGCCCAACGATGTAGAAAGGGCTCGAATGTCATGAGCCTTGATGTGAAGCTGCTCTAAGGTTGATGGAGAAGCCGGATCATAGGCGGCGACAATAGTAGCTTTTAGCCACGCACTAAAGGTGATAAGGCTAATTTCTTTGTTTGAAGTGGTGACTTTCGTTGAAATAAACAACTTCTTGCGCCCCCCCCCTTAAAGAATGAGGAGCTTTAAGATAGTAACGTAATGCACGAACAGGGCAATTTGTAGCCCCGTAACGGTACCGACCGTTAGGGAGGGCCGGAACGTGCCTAGCTGACGGAGGATCATCGAAATTTTGGTTCTTCCTATAAAAGTCAGGAGGGAAATGTAGGGTGGCCGACGAACCGTCGGCCGCAATTTGCGTAAATTTCGAATCAGCCACGAGGGCATGAAGCTCAGAGCGGTGACCGGCAGGTGCAAGAGCAATGAGGAAAACCGTTTTCCGAGACAAATGCAGAAGATGTGCCGAACGCAGAGGCTCATAAGGGGGTTCGCGGAGGTGATGTAAGACAACGTCAAGGCGCCAGGAAGGCGCGACATATCGAGGACGAGACGCGCGGGCATGTACCCCCTTGAGAAAATCCGTCACCAACGGATGATGAAGGACACGATCGTGACCTAGCGGACGGAGCACGGACAGCAGGGCGGCACGATAGCCACGAAGAGACTGATAGGAAAAATGTTTATCCTGCAGTAAAAACACGAAAAAATCCAAAACCGCCGCAAGCGACGGATCTAAAGGAGAGATTCCGCGGGCAGACGCCCAACCGGTGAAGAGACGCCACCGGGAGTCATAAATGCGGTCCGAAGAATGGCGACGGGGAGCCGAGGCAAGGAGAGCAGCGGGACTTGAAATGCCCTGATCCTTGAGGTGTCCGATGAGAGTACGCATGCGCGCAGAGGGCACGACCGAAATGGATGACGTGCTCGCTCGGGGGAACGATGGGAGATCGATCCTGCGCGGTAGAAGAAGCGGTGGTCGGGAGAGAATCGAGCGCCACAGAGGAAACCACGGAGCCGCAGGATGAAACGGGGGATGAGGAGGAGATCCGTCTGTTCCGCTCGGGACAGGTGGAGGAGGATACGGCGGATTAGATGGGGAACCGGAAAGGCGTAGAGAAAACGGTGAGACCACACAGACGGAGGGGTGTCGGGGAGACGGTCGCGGGGGTGACGTAGACGCGTCGCGGTAGGCACGAGAACTGGGGGGGGGGGGGGGATCGAACAGATCGAATTCATGACGCCCCAGTTGAGTGAAGAGACTCCGAATGACAGGGAACGGAAGGACCACCTGCGGAGGAGGAGACGCAGGGCGACGGGAGCGCGTCGGCAAGAATGTTCGATACACCCGGAAGATGAGCCGCACGAATCGAGGCTCGGAGTGAGATGCACAGATCGAACAATAGGTAGGTCTCCTGCATCAGTGAGGGAGACCGAGTACCGCTCTGCCTGTTTATATATGCCACGACCGTGGTGTTGTCTGTCCGGACGAGAATGTGACGGCCGAGCAAGCGGTGGGACCAGCGGGGATCGCGCGATGGACGGCTTGAAGTTCTAGGACATTGATATGCATGAGGCGTTCCGACGGGGACCAGACCCCCGAGGCGCGAAGATCGGCCATATGGGCACCCCAATCGAGGGGAGACGCGTCTGTATATACTGTACAATCGATCTCCTGAGAAAAAGGAACTCCCTGCAGGAGAAAGGGAAGGTCCAGCCAGGGACGAAGGGACCGCCACGTGAGCTGAAACGGGAGGACCGTAGGACGAACCGAGTTTAAACGGAGAAGGCCGTGACGGCGCAGGAGAGACTGAACTGGACGGAGGTATAGCCGACCGAACGGGATAAAAGTGGCGGGCCAGTTGAGAGTGCCGGGTAGAGAAGCAGCGGTCCGAGAATCGACACGGCGAGACGCGAAAGGAACGAATCTGCTGGCGGAGTTTGAGAGCAAAATCGCGCGGGAGAGACGCAGTGCCGGACGCAAAATCGAGCGTCACACCCAGAAACTGCAGGGACTGGGTGGGAGTGAGCAGGGATTTCTCCGCATTGACAATAAAGCCAAGGTTCTGGAGTAAATCGAGAACCCGGGAGCGATGAGTCAGTAAGAGAGAACGATCGGCAGCATGGACAAGCCAATCGCCCAGAAACGGGAGCACAGAAACGCTCTGGGAGGGGAGGTAACGCGTGACCGTGTGATCGAGCATGGTAAAAATCCAGGGGGTCACATTGATCCCGAACGGGAGGGCCCGGAATTGATAAACGCGGTTCTGATAGGCGAACCGAAGAAACGGTTGAGACGATGGATGGATTCGGACGTGAAAATAGGCATCCGTAAGGTCTATTTTGAACGCCCAACCCATCCGACGCACAATGCGGAGAACCGCATGGATATTGAACATCCGAAACGGCGGCGGGGCGATGAACGAATTTAGGCGCTTAAGATCTATAGTGGGGCGCCACCTCCCGTGAGGCTTGGGAACGAGAAATAGGCGAGAGTAAAACCCCACGGTTGATGGGAAAACCTCGAAAATCGCCTTCTTGTCGAGCATAGATTGAATCGCCTCCTCCAGGGCGAGACGCTTGACCGGATCGGACGGAGGCGGAGTGTAGAACGGATGCAGGGTGACGGGAGGAGCGTGCAAAAACGTAAGACGGAAACCGAACTTGATGGTGCTGAGAACTAAACGATGTGACGTGATGCCTGCCCAAGCGGGAAAATGGGCGCTGAGACGAGCGCCAACCGGACCGAACGAGTCATTTCTTGGTCGAACCTCGTCTCGAGGAACGACCACGAAAAGGCTGGGACCGGGTGGTACGGCCGGAAGGACGGGTATACTGAGCTGGGGCGCGACGAGTCGAAGTGGAAGCCGCACTAGAAGGGCGAGACCGCGGAATGCGGAAGGACAGCCGTGGAGCAAGAGAGGAACGCTACAAGGCGCGGTCAAAAAAGGGGCCGCAGATGGCCGCCAAACAGAAGGAACCAGGTAAAAGGCTGAGAGTAAAGCTCAGTCAATTCCGCCTGGGTGAGTTCCGGTTTCAAGGGACGTAAAGAATGAAAACAGGCCGAGCGGCGCAATAAAATACAATTTTCAACAAGACGCCAAACAACCTTTTGCAGCTCAGCACAGGCATGTGCAGAAGCTTGCCATATATCATTCAGTGTGGGCGGGTTGGGAGAGACTGCGAGCAGGCTAGTAACGGCCTGCAAGTTGTTCACCATCCCAGCCGCTTGACGGCCGAGCCCCTCCAAATCCGACAGTTGACGGTCGGAGATCGGGGCGGAGGAGGAATATAAGGATTTACCGTCCGCGAACGGCTGTTCGAGGCTGGACTCAAGACGCATCGGTGCCGAAGGAATAGCCGGATGATCCGGAAAAGGGATCACACGATCAAAACAGGTAGCGCGGTACCCTCTGGAATTCCTCTGGACCCTGGCGGAAGCGGGGCCCCTGTAGAGGTAGAGCGCGACCCCGAGACTACGGCATGGTGCTCTCGTAACAGCTCAACCGTGTGATCGGTGAATTCCATACACACGGCTGGGGTGGAGGAAGGCAATTGAAGAGCGGCCGGATTCAAATAGGAACCGCCGGCCGACGCCGTGGAAGTCCGAGGTTGTAGACGACGAAACTTCGGACCGTTAGGTTGCGCCTTCTGAGTGGAGGTAGCAACGAGGTCCAGCAGCGCAGATTGCGCGCACGCCAAGCCTGGCGTTGCAGCGCGACCTCCGACCACTGGTCGATTGCCAGGGCGGGATCGGCAGCGTGAGATGACGGGGACGCCTGAGAACCCCGGGAAGGGGGATCCAGGGAAACCCGTGGAGCCGGAACGACCGGAGGCTGAAAAAAGAAGCCGAGGTTCGGCTAGCAGCAGGAGCTACCCGAGAAGGCACCGGAACCAGGGCCGCAGACGGCACAGCAGATGGAGACTGAAAGAAAGAGCCGGCCGGGCGGCCGGGATACGTAGAACGGTCCACTGTAGCAGCCGGTGTCACCGGAAGCGAGGGCGGCTGAAAAGAATGGGATGCAGGAGGGCCTGAAATACCTGCCTCCGCACCAGTAAGGCCCGGGCGATCCAGCGGGACGGCCCCGGCCGTCTCGGGGGATAAGGAATGAAGCCGGCGTGGGGCCGGGGGTGATGACAAAGGCCTTAGGGAAAGCACCGGGGGAACAGGGGAGGCCTCCGGACGAACGGACTCGGGTCTAGACGGATCGTCTAGATCCGACATCAGTGAAGAGCAAAACCGTGATAGTTTATGCAAAATGGAATAAGCGGACGGGGCATCGGAAGGGGGAGCCGCGTGAACCGGGGAAGATTTCCGCGTACGGGTAAGGGAAAGTAATGACTTTGCTGTCGAAACGACCGGGGAGGTAACGGGACCGGTGGTAATGGATGGGGAACGTAACACTGCCGTGTTGCGTTCACCCATGGTAGCCCCCCACCCCCACCCCCCGGAGGTGACCGCGGGACCAGATGATGGGAGCGTGGAAGGGGGAACCCCCAACTACCGGGGAATGGGACCAATCGTGAAAAGGCCCATTTGTCAGAAGACCAAGTCTGACGATAGAAACAGGGATCCGCCAGACCCCGGCAGGAGTCATTGTGAGAACGGCAGGGGAAACAAGTGGGGTGAGAATCCCAAGCAGGGATAAATGAACCACAAGAAGCACAATAAGAGGGGTTCTCCATGGCGGAAAGGGAAAAAGAAACACAACATACAGTTCAGTTGGCAATCCCGACTGTACAAACCAAAACAGTAGACGAATCGCGCAGAGCGTGATCACACGTCCATCATAGCTGACGCCAGAAGAAAAATGTGATTACAGGAAACGGAAGTGTGACCTAGATACACGGGAACGAGGCGGGATGGGCGATAATAGGCCCAATAAGGGAAATTTTCGGTTGGCTTACTCTGGCGTATAAACTTTAACAGAGAAAATTCTCATTAATAAAGAAACAGCTCACAATTATGTTTACATAATAAAACTTGAGGAATCGTGTTAAACCTTTGACAGCATTTGAGATATTCACGCGATCGGTAAGCTGTGAACCATTGGCAGTGAGATCGTTTATTGTTAATAATAAATGCAAACAGGTAAATATACAGTATTTTTTTCCGTAGAAGGTGTAGAAATTATAATTAAATAAAATATATAAACTTATGCTTAAACATCAGAAAAATTAAGAAAAAAAAAATCAAAACAGATAATACGAGAAACACACGCAAGTAAAAGTAAAGCCATCCGATAGGAATTCATAGTATTGTATAGTGACGGCTACAAACTTGAAAATTAACACCCCGTTTATGTTAAAGGCCGCTTAAATGAATATAATCGGTTTACAAATATGATATTCAATTAAACGGGACCGACTGTAATGTTATTACAAAGTCGACATTCACACTGTCAGTACTCGTATTAAGAACTATACAATCGCGGCGAGCACTAAAAAAGTTTCCCCTTGTGTCGAAAACGTTTAGCTCATTAGCACATCATAGTTACTTGAGTAAGTGCCCTCTTGCGAGAAGTATAGGCATATCCGCCATTGCTGGAAGAGGCCACTGGTCAATCTCATTCTGATGCCAGAAAGCAGGCAAGGTTCCCCTCTGCCGAAGGACAGCCTACGTTTTTTTCGTTGACAATGTTAGTATTGTTATTAATATTTTTGTTGTTGTTTTTATCTTTGATTTTGTTTTTTAATGTTTTGAATATTAGGTCACGTGACTATGTATTAATGCATTATGTGAACCATTCTTGTGAAGCTATGGGCCTGAGGCCTATATTTTCTGAATGAAACTCATTAATTCATTCAGGACAGCCTACGTTACCATGGGGGTATCTATTAATTGGCCTGTCTTCTAAGTTAATGTCTCAAAATAGTCATAACTATATGATATGGCAACTTCCACCACAGGTGGTGACGACGGGGAATAAGTCGCGCACAACTGCACTTGTGGATACGCAAAATAGAATACGGGACCCAATCTAATAAGTACACCACATAAACCTATAGAATAGCCCGACCTATGAGCTTTGAGTAAACTATGGGGAAATGAAGGCGCCATATTTGGGCCTTATTAATAGATTATAGGTAGAGTTTTTCTTATTCGTCAAGCTGGTGACAGTTATGAACATCTGTAAGTAGTTTAGTGTAAGATGACATTTACGCTCAGAACAAGGTGTATAGGAATAATGTTTTCAAGATAGCGTTTTATCTTAGAATGCAGGATGACGCCTTTCTATTCTACATAAAAGAGTTTACCGAAAATAACGGTTTAATCGATATTCAGACAAACGATTAAATTTCCTTATTTTTTATGTGAAGAAAATATAAGCTTTCCGACTGAAACATATATATATATATATATATACATACATATATATATATATATATATATATATATATATATATATATATCGAATGTTGTTTAAGTTTTACGGAGAGGGATCAGTAACAGTCCGTAAAATGATAGACTGACACGCGGGCTTCACGATTAAGGTCCCTAGGTGGCGCTACCGAAGATCGCAGAAATCGACCCATTGGTCGGTCTATTCTATATTTCCATGGTCACCCCTTCTTTGGTAACTATGTATTGTATTCTTACCTTATCAGCTTCGGTTGTATCAAATGTCGATGCTTGGGTGATGGTGAGTACAAAAAGGCACAAAGCCAGTCTATAGCCGTCCAATGGCTTCATGGCCCTGGTATAACCCTGCAAAGGGAACAAACAGAGTAAAGCACTCAGAGAGCGCAGGCCTCCGTCAAGGCGGTGAGCGATGAAAGGTACGGGGCCAGTCTACAGCGGTCGACTTACTTAATGGTGAAAGTATAACTCTCCAATGGAACACTAGATGTGTCGGAACGACACGAATGCCCCCGCCTGGAGCAAATTAGAAATATTTAGGAAATTTTGTAAAATTTTTCAAGTTCAGGAGCTGTCATATGGTCACAAATCGGTCAACGAGGGCAAAATGCAAACTCGATCTGTAACGGGTCATTATCAAGCAAAACACCAAAAAATCAGGCCAGTATCTACAGGCATTGTAAAAAAAAAGTCCATACATGTGCATTTTTTTTTATTTCTGTTTTGCATGAAATTTTCTGTGTTCAGGAGCCGTAAAACGGTCAAAAATAGGTCAACCAAGACGAAACGCGAACTGGATCTGTAACTGGTCATTATCTGCCCACACACCAAAAATCAAGCCAATGTCTGCAGGCATTGCGAAAAAAGTCCGTACAACTGTTTGTTTTCGTAATGACGGAAGGACGGAAGGACGGAATGACAGAATGACGGAATGATGGACATGGGTAAAACTATATGCCCCGGCCACTTTGTGGCGGGGGCAAAAAATAACAAATAAATAAAGAAACTAAACAAAAATAAATCAAATAACTCGAATGCAACTCTCAATCCAATTCATGGATTGAAACAAGAGCACCGCAAACGTGCATAATGCGCCCGTCTTATGTCTTGTGACCTCTGATCTCATTGAATATACATGAATTTTGATAAGAATCAAATTCAGGTGATAGAACTGTATTGATCAATATTTACAATGTGTTAAGTCACCAAGGTGCAACCAAAGTCTGGTACCTCTGACCTAAATAAATATGCGTGGATTATGCCGGAAATCGAACTTGGGCGAGGTATTATATTGATTAACATTTCTGTGTGGTTAACAAAATCCATTGTGTTCCTCTCAATTTATCATGTTGAAACCACAAAGTAGCCTAGTGACCTCCGACCTTGTTAAATATGCTTGGACTTTGCCTATAGTTCAACTCGGGGGAGATAATCTATTGGTAAGTAGATATGGCGATTTTTGTGTAAATCCATCAAGTCCCCGGTTAATTATCGCGGCGACACTAAACGTTAACGGACGGCACGACGCACAGACGGACGGGCGGAGGGTATACCATGATATGTCCCGTGTAGACGGGCGTATAAAAACGTTCGCTCTCTTTCAGGCAGACATTCTCCCCATCCCAGTGGCTGAGACTTGTTTTTGGCCATGGCTTTTAAGATAAAGGTAGAGGTTAAAAGACTGATTTCACCCGACTCAAATAGTGCTGCCACCCTGGATTTAATGGAAAAAAAAATAAAAAGTCATACAAGAAAAAGTGTTTTCTGAAAAAGTAGGAAAGCGGTAACCATCAATGCTAATAGTGCAAATTGTGTAGAATTTTGAAGCATGTGATATTCTAAACAAGCTTATTGTATGAAAATGGATACATACATACATACATACATACATACATATATATATATATATATATATATATATATCATAGATATACACACTGACACACACACACACACACATACATATATATATATATATATATATATATATATATATATATATATATATATATATATATATATATATATATATACAGTAGAACGCCTGCTAACGGCCACGCCTCTATAACGGTCAATACGTGTATAACGGTCAGATTTTCCGGTCCCGAATTTTCGACCGTTATTTTTCATTATCATTTTGTTGTCAATTACGGTCACTCCTCTATTCCGTATTACGGCCAGGTCTCTCGGCCCCGCTGGCCGGGAAACGCCTCAATTACGGTCAGGGGCAGTGACTCCGTCACATGGGCTCAACAAATCGAGCGGCCGCTTCTGACCTCAATATCATTACACAAGCGTCCACTCTCACACATTCCTGTCTGTTAATGAGTGCCTGGATAAAGGTAACCACTCGACCGTGACTGAGTTGTTTGACACTTAGCCAGCGTTGTACTACCCCACACAGCCTCATTAGTATGCACAATAGTAAGGCCTGTGTTCCCACCTGCGTGTATTTTTGGGAATCAGTCGTGCGAGCCAGATCTTAATCAGGCTGTTTGTCATTTTTTTCACGAATGACAACCAGCGGGGTCCCGATGATTATGTCATCAGAAAAAACGTTAGGCAAGCTGTGGATCTTTAAACTTTCTTTAATGTCCTTATGAACACGTACATCAAACGAAAACTGTGGCAAACACCGCACAATTTACACATACATGAATAATTATGAATACAAAATAAACATTGTTACATGTGTAAAATGTTCCTCATACTCTGTCCCAATCACTTTGACCATTATGGTGACCTCGAAAAGACATGAACTTGCTCTTAAAAAAGGTAGATCTAATAAGGTAGAGTGAGGGATAAGCAGCTGACAGCTAGCAGAATTCTATGGTGCCGGCCGAACTCGAGTTCAAACCATATTTGTACATATTGTTGGTAATTGTTATAAATAGGTTTGACGTAAATATTTTATTTTTTATTGATACTAGTAATTATACTAATACTTTGTCTATACGTTTAATTTTTTGATTTTAATAAAGATTTGAAATTGGTTCGTGTTACATTTAACCCCCCCCCCCCCCCACCCTGGTCAAGTCCTGTATAACGGCCACTCCTGTATTAAGGCCACTTTCATCCAGTCCCGACGGTGACCGTAATACAGGCGTTCTATTGTATATATATTCCAGTATACCATGTATCTAGTGATTTGTTAACCACTGGAAAATAAAGGTCCACGGGGCAAACAGTATATACACTGGAATACTTAACATTGCGTGTCTGTATATAATTTGTTAATTAGTAATTGATCGCCTAAACTAAAACAATATCCATTGCTATATAAAGTCAGTCATTTGTAGGATTGTTATTTGCTGTACATCTATGATGCTTATTTGAGACTATAAACTTTAACTGAATTCAGAAAATGATTATTTGAGTCATTATTACCTACACCATACGTTCATCTCCGCTCGTACATGCTTGTGTGTTTGTATGTCTGTTCACAAAATAAATCAAGTAGTCATGAACGATATATCATGAAATTTTAAAGGTATTCGGGAAGGGGCAAGGTTGGATCAGATGATATTTCTGTGTGAATCCGGCACGTGGTGCCACATCAGGAACTTATCAAGTAATGTTAACAAATGTTTAGTCGTTTATGCAGGAATAAACCTGAAAATATGGGCCGAATAAATGAATGCCCACATCACGGAGGCTTGTTTTCATTGGAGTGTAAATTTCCACTTCACATCGTTTTATACATATACATATTATATATCATATATAAATATAAATTATACATTTATACTTATATATATATATATACATATATATATATATTACATATATATATATATATATATATATATATATATATATATATATATATATATATATATATAGACAGAGAGAGAGAGAGAGGGAGATAGGTTACTTGACACAAACCAAATCTTACGTGAAGGAGGTACATATGTGTTATTTAAATTCTGTCTGATGTCAACAATTTACACACTGTACTTACAAATCTCCAAACAGGATTGCAAGAAAAAGGTCTGGTTTAATATAAAACGGCTGATGCACTCACCTAGCGCTCAAGTCCAGATCAACTGCCCTAGATTCAATGTATGATTTACCTGTACGACGCCAAGTTTCATTAGAATCTTTCGAAGTAAACCATCCTTGTCCCCAGATACTTTGTCATGTGCCGTCCAAGCCGTCACGCCTGACCGTCGCTGAGCATACGGACGGAATAGGGTTTGCGTTTTCTGCATGTGACCGCGATGTGAACGGGTATGGTGACTGAGAGGACGGTCGGTCACGGCCGATTAATTCCTTGTTAGGCTTGGCAGGGGAAATCAGTTTATTCATTCAGACAGAACATCGTGGTAATGATCACCCTGTTCAAGAGAAAGTTGACAAGTCTTGTGTTTTAACTTTAAAAATAAGACCACAGATGGCGCTCTATCCTGTTTGCCTGCGCCAGTGTTCTGTGTTGGCACGAGTCTGTGTGTCTGTTGGTGTTATAATAGCCTACTAGTAAGCCTCCAGATGAGGCTTACGAGCACTCTATATAAAATATTGGTGTGCGAGCAAGGACACAGATCTTAAAGATAAATCATATCATTAGCTTAGAATAACAAATGTGGGTCTTTACCAGGGTGTGTGAACCATTTCCAATAAGTTAAAACAAAAAAAAATGGTAGGTGGCTACTAGCCTCGCTTGTTGATTCGACTTTCTGTTTTAATCACTAGGTGGCACTATTTTAGGGACTAGCAGTAAATCTCATGCTTGGATTTCCTTAATGAATGAGCCTGAAAACTAACAGCCAATAAGAAGAAGGACTTGTTTGTTTAATAGAAAGTATTGGGTATCACATTGACACTTTTAAATAGATCATGCATTCATTTGCCGGCAGTATAGCCTGTCGGCTAGATTACCGGCAAGGTCAATTTTTCCTGCCGGCTGTTAAGCCACTGGACTAAACTGTCAACACCCACTTCCAATAAGGAACGTCATGAGGGAATATTCACAAATGAGCACTTATGCTCAAATTAACCTGGGAATATGGGCCGAATAAGTGAACTCGTGAACACGGCTATAAGGAGTAAGGGGTATTTACCATGGAACATAATGTTACTCCATACCTTCATGGCACCGCTAGTTTACTGACACTATTTGGTAGATTTTATAGAGCGGTTATTGACTGGTTTCAATTTTTAAGAGTATATATATATATATATATATATATATATATATATATATATATATATATATATATATATATATATATATTATATTAAAATTATATATATATATATATAATACCTGTCGCCATGGACCAAGGGTACCTAACCGTGCTAAAAATAAATGATAAAAACCAATATCGAAATTATCGCAATTAGTTGAACTTAAGTCACCTGATGAGCCGATCAGGCGAAACCGGCGGAAGTGATTTAGATTCATCACATACCTTAGCATGTATATATATATATATATATATATATATATATATATATATAAACTAGTCGTATATGAGTGCTAAACGAATCCTACAGTGCCCTGTTAGCCTGATGCTAAGGGATGGTACAAAGAATATATATACATTAATATATATATATATATATATATATATATATATATATATATATATATATATATATATATGAAATTGGGCCAGCTTGGGAACATGTAACTGTGGATATTGTCGATGTTAAAACGGAGCATATTTTTCATTATTTTTGTTTTGTGATATTTTTCATCATGAATGCGCTGAATATGCTACAACAAGATAAAATAGGCACATCTGTACACTAATTCTAATCATTGCGCATCAATCACCAAACTTATTTATTCTTTGCCACACTTTATTCATTCCCAATACATAATATGACGTTATTTATAAGTATCAATCTTAATTTTTATTAAGAGTTTGTCTCTATAAATTTGAAATATATATCAATTAATAATATATATTAATAAAATATATTGAATATTAACATAATGGATAAATGCTCAAGTGATACTCGAAATTTAAGACAAATAATAAAGGTGTTCCAGAACTTCGAATAAGTATGATATCAATTAATTATTGTCATACGCAAAACATGTTTCAGAATTGAAAGGAAAATTGCAAATATTTTCCACATTTAAGAATATTTTTTTAGAGTCTAATAATACAGGAGAGATATTGTTACGAGGTGACATAAAAAGAGGACCGAACTGCCTCGCTAGAGAAGCTTGCTTTGCTAGCGAAGCTGTTGGTACGCCGGACTTGTGCGCCACCACAATGGGTTCGAAACCGGGATCGGCCCAATGTTTTACCCTGAGCAATTTGGTCTTGTAACAAAATTTATATATTCAAAGTTAAATAGTGATTAATAATTAAATGAGTAAGCAAGCATATGGCTTCTTATTAATTCTATTTAAAACGTACCTTTCTATTAAGTGTCATATCATGTATTGCTCATGTCAAAAGTGTTCTCATCTATCTGTAAAGGACGCGTTAGTACATTTTAATTTAGCTATCTGGGAATCAATGGGATAACCGAGAGAGACAAACTGATTTTAAAGGACTGGGTAATTGACCTATCCATGAACTCTATGTGACTTTAATCGCATATTCATTCAATGAAAAATCATAAGCATTGGACTAACGAACAACCAATCAGGTGACCGTAAACATTGTAAAGCGTCAATCATCTGACCAAAAAAAAAAAACATTTGCATAATTTGACAGAGCTTTGACAAACAGAAAACGTGTAGTCTGTACCAGTAACCATGTCGGTATGTTTTGGGCATATTTTTTATACAAAGAAGACAGTATTAAAAGTTCTAGGCTATAGGTTGCAGGAGCCATTCTTCCGATTACCGACAATAATAATGTCTTACCTGGCACGTAATTTGTATGAGACAAATAATCCAAAATATGGCAAGACAGTACATAATGACCGCGATATATTCAACAATGGAGAATAGCGATTCCAGTTGATGACGTCAGTCAATGCTACGTCGTGCGTCATCGCCCTTTGTGACGTCATTATTGTCTAATAATCAGCTGTTGCAACCATGGACATGGAAGACCTGTGTAGGAGCGTACTAGGGGCTCATTATAATAAAGTTACAAGGTTAAACGGGCAGAGCTTATGGGCTGTGGTGGATAGGTCAATTTCGTAGTGAGACGCAAATGAACCTCTCTGAAGAGTAAATGTCCTGTATCGGACAGAGAGTATATGTATCTCTCTAGAGCTCAGACCATGGACGTACCATTCGAGTGATGCAAAATTTACTCTGGTCATTTTTGGTGTGACAAATATTGACTATTTCATGTGATAACTACATAGTCACTCGAGCGAACAATTACAAAACACTAGCATTCCTTTCGTAGCTCAAAGTGTTACAAAGAAGCAGAATTCACCTTAAAACTTTTATATAAAAAAAAACAAATGAGCGTTTTCTTGCTAAGACATCAAGGTTAGCTTTATCCAGAATTTACGTTTATTACCATTCAGTGGTAACCTATGTTAAATACAGCATTTTTTATCATGCTTTTGTGAAATACACACACTTGTTCAAGGTTGTCTGTCTTGGAGGTAGGCCGTTACAAAAACATACACAGACACAAACACACACATTTAAATACTGTAGACTCGGATAGTGTCATGGGCTTAAAAAATGTGTTTTTTTGGTGCAAAACACATATCATGGAGCAGTTAAATTCGTGAAAAGATAATAAAAATGTTAGAAATCTGTCGTTTATTAAACATATAGGTAATGAAAACGAGAACAAATGCACAAGGTAATAAATACACCAGTCTTACGACTGAGATGCTTATCACACGGAACGCTTGCACCGTGGTCAGTCAATCAGTTTTGAGCAAACTATTGAGCCTCGCCCGGCCGAGCCTAACAAGGGAATTTATCAGCCGTGACTGACATCGGCTCTCAGTAACCAGACCAGCACACAGGCACCCGTCGTATCAACTGAATCTTTACTTGAGTACAGATGCTCAAAGCCACTGACTCTCAAGGTACTAATTATAGAGAAAGGCACCTAACTTTAAAGGCTACCAATGTGACCCACCCACTTCATAAACTTACTTTTCACATGTTGGCCAGTAAACGACACCAAAAGCCTTGCTTATTAGAAAGGAGACGGGTTCAGCGTACCTCAAAATAGCACCGGGCTTAATCACATGCACTTGATCGGGGGAAAAATGAACGAGACTTGCTGCATCGAGTATGAGGGAAGGACATTAGAACAAGGAATTGCCATTATAAACGAGGCCCTCTTACATGTGTCACGAAGACAAATTACTAAGGGGACATTTTTTGGCTAATCCGGGATTCGAACCCATGTGGGTGGCGCACAAGTCGGGCGTACCAACCGCTTCGCTAGCAATGCAAGCTTTACTAGCCAGACAGTTCGGTCCGCTTTTATGTCACCCCGTAACATACCCCTCTTAAGAGCGTTCTACTATCAAAGCAAGACTAATTATCCCAGGAGTCACATTTTAGTGAGCTTATTCCCTTGGCAACAATGTTTACCTTATTCCGGACGAGCCCCTATTTTCACCCCGTAACACATGCTATAATTACATACATATACATAAAAAAATACAAAACAAAACAGAAAACACAGAACAAATATGTACCTGTTCATTAAATAATCATAACACATCATTCTTTTTTTTCTCTAAACAAGGCATATTAATTGAATTCCACAGCTTTATCCATTATTTGAATATATTTTTTTTTCTGTTTTAAAGTTATTTACTAACATTCTTAATACTTCATATGTTTTAAAAAAAAAATACAAATGTTCCATAATCTGGTATTATCTAAGCAAATCTACTGTTATATATATAATATATCGAGCATGGATGGCTAACTTGTTCAGGCTTGCACTCTCCAGTTATCCTAGAATATGAAATTTTTCATTCCTAAGGTCATGGTTTAGTTTAAATCCTTCGTATACATCATTCCAAAACTGTTTCACCACTTCCCAGCTAGCCAAAAAAGGTTACCTGAACATTGTTAAAACATTGCGCTTTCGTAACGATAACGTTTTTCAATAATGTTACGCTCACGGCAAAGTGGAAAGTTTTTTCGACGGCGTATTAACGTTTTTCCATTAAAAAACATTAAATGAACGTTTACACAACAATTCGAGGATACAGTGAAATGTTGGCGAAACATTGACAAAACGTTTTCTGTTGCGCTGAACGTTAAAGTAACCAACTGGCAACGTTCTGGACAAGTCATGCTCGGAAAATAACATGCAGTTATGTCCCAAAGACGTTTCGGCAGCGTTACCTCAATGGCTTTATAGGGACTGAGAAGGATATTTGGATATTTTTAAACGTTGTATTAAGGTTATAAGAACGTATCAAAAGAAAAACGAGCCAGTCACCAACAGATAACATTTATACAACGTTTTATATTAGTTTTCGAAATTACGTTATTGCAACGGCAAAGTGGAAAGTTTTTTAGACGGTGTTATAACGTTTTCCCGATAAAAAACGTTGAATCAACGTTTACACAACAATGAAGACGTTTCTAGAACGTTCTCACCATGGTACCTCCGGAACCAGAAAGGTAGTTGGATATTGCTGAAACGTGTTATTAAGGTTATTAGGACGTATTTAAAGGGGAACGATCCATTCACCTACAGGAAACATTTATACATTTTACATTAGTTCCTAACATAACGTTACTTGAACGGCAAGGTGGACAGTTTTTTAGACGGTGTTATAACGTTTTCTCAATAAAAACGTTAAAACAATGTTTACACAACAATGAAGACGTTTCTATAACTTTCCATCATGGTACTTTCGCGACAAGAAAGGTTGTTTGATATTGCTGAAACGTGTTATTAAGGTTATTAGGACGTATTTAAAGGGAAACGATCCATTCACCAACAGGAAACATTTAAACAACGTTTTATATTAGTTTCAGAAGTTACGTTATTGCAATGGCAAAGTGGAAAGTTGTTTAGACGGTGTTATAACGTTTTCCCAATAGAAAACGTTGACTCAACGTTTACACAACAATGAAGACGTTTCTAGAACGTTCTCATCATGGTACTTTTGGGACAAGAAAGGTTATTGGATATTGCTGAAACGTGTTATTAAGGTTATTAGGACGTATTTAAAGGGAAACGATCCATTCACCTACAGGAAACATTTATACAACGATTTATATTAGTTCCGGAAATTACGTTATTGCAACGGCAAAGTGCAAAGATTTTTAGACAGTGTAATAACGTTTTCCCAATAAAAAATGTTGAATCAACGTTTACACAACAATGAACGTCATTTCTAGAACGTTCTTACCATGGTACATTCAGGACCCGAAAGTTTGTTGTATATTGCTGAAACGTGTTTTCAAGGTTATTAGGACGTAGTAAAAGGAAACAATCCAGTCACCTAAATAACTAAAACTATTGAGTATTGCCCAATGATGACCAAACATAACGACGTTCTGACACCGCATACAAATGTTTATAATAGTATAAGCAATATAATCAACATAACAATTCCTAAAATTTTGAAAAATATGTTTTATTTTTTCTAGGGGTCCAATATTTCTCAATTATGCAATGACAGCTTATTTATAATCTAGTCACACGAAATATGGAATTACTAAAAACTCATTGGGTTCAACTGAACATATAGGTCTATTTTATGTAACCCAGCCTTATTTTACATAAATATACTTTACCAATGTACTTGCCAACACAGGGTATGATAGATAAATGTAACGATATACAACCTATACACGTCATCTACACAGTAGAACAAATAGCAAAGATGAGTGAATTTGATATTTATCATTATTTATTATAAATATCGGTCAATATATGATACTAATGTGAATGTGATCAGTGCTACTTACGTTTAGTTCCAGTTCAGAGTTTTTAAACCTGTGAAACAACTGACTAATAACCATATATATACCATTCACATATAAGTGGTTGGTACAGTAATCGATCCATATGTCACAACGATTACACCCTTAGCTGCCTCTTCTTAAATATTCCCTTTTCCTCAGTACAATCACCATATAATATATTTCATGTTACTGAAGCTTTAAATGCAACGATAACAATGTTCTGTTGTTGCATAAACTGTTTGTAGGGGTAAGTATTTGGCAAACTATGGCCTACCATTAACTATATCAATGTACGATTCTCTTGAGGAAACACCACTTCTACTAGTAATGGATCATTTGTGGTGCCTTAAATCCTTGGTGATATTTCATTGTCCTGGAAAACTGGCCCATTTTGTGATTTTCGAATTACACTTCTTGATTAAATATCCAAGACAAACAGAGGAAAGTTCAGTCATCTTCTTCCTGACAGTCCAACTGGTCCCCTTATGGCTTTCAGTATGCTGTCTTCTTATTCTGTGAAGAAACATTAAAATTTTGATAATATTTGCATGCAATAAGAACACTTTCCAAAACTACCTGATGATTTATAATGATTGGTATTGACAAATGACACAAAGGTCACACACTCATCCTATAAACATGGCCAATGTCAATAGAGGCTGAAATTCACAACTTTAGGTCAAAATTTTGAAGGGCTTGTTTGCCAACTTTAAACTTTGTAAATGAATGAATATATGTGTCTGATTAAAGCATAGTTACTTGATACACAAATATTTCACTATTGTACTAATAGGGGCAACATTTTTGGGGATAGCAGATGCCATACTAGTATTCTCTGACAACTAACCCCCCCCCCCTCAAAAATATACTCTTATCTTCAGAAGCATATACTGACACTTGGCAAAGCCACCAGCACTTCTTCAGGTGTGACCTTCAAAACCAACTTCAAGGTCACTAGTCTCTTTCAACAACTTATCATCTGACAACATTCATTTTGATTTAGAGATAGATACATCTATTGACTTGAAAAAGCAACTTTTTTCCACCACATATGGCAATTTTCAAGGTCAAGGCCACTCTAATAGAAAAGGTCATGATCCCAATTAAGATATACCTCTTCCCATAATCCATATATATCTATGTATATGCATAATATGAAAGAAACCTGTCCATTAGTTTTGATTTATAAAGCTAACAGTATAGTAAAAGCTACCAAAGATCTTCAGTCCATAGGATTTATTTACCAATTCATGCATCTTTTATTTAGATATGTAAGATTTTGTGTGATTTTCACCAAATATAGAACTATTCAAGGTCAAGGCTACACTCATGGGAAAGGTCATGACCCCAATTTAAATATACCTGATCCCATTACCCATATCCATATTTATCATAATAAGAGATACATGTAATGCTCACAGTACTGTCTATGATGGGGTAATAAAAGGGGTGAAAACAAGAACAGATAATAGGTGGCACCACCATTTTCCAGTATATGACATGCTATGCAAAATCTTCAGCCAATTTTCTAGATATTTCTCAAGATATTTAAGAAATGTGTGTCACTGTCTCCGAAAATGGACCTATTCACTCTCCTAGTAAAGGTATTGACCCAATTTAAAGAGGCTTTGTCCTCTCACCCATATCAATGCATACATAAAGTTTGGTAAAGATCTTTGAAATAGTTTATGAGTTATCAGGCAGACAAATTTATTTGCGATGGTGTGGGTGGTGGCAGGACCTTCATGAAACCATGCATTCCCTGACTTTGTCTTTGGATACAATAATATTGCTAACAGATAAACCTGATAATATTACTAACAGATAGACACTGGCAAAAACATAGCCTATGCTTGGCAGATGCAAAACTGTTTCAGTGCTGTGGCACATTGGATAAACATGTAGCTATCATAAATCTACATGAATAACTAATTTTCCATTATTATTATTCAACTTCTTTATCTATCCATGATCAGTATGGAAACAAAGTTTTCGGAGAATATATTAATTGTCAACTTGCGAGTATGGGGTACCTATGAATTGTCTATAGAACAAGGTTTGTGATGAATTTGTGATGACAGAGGTCTATTGGTACTTTTTTCTAGGCCTACCATATACAATTTGTGCTATCTGACATACAGGGTGCTCAAATCATGTTTGGGTTTTTCCCCATAACTCCCAGAATATAGGTGACACTGACCTATTTTCAGGTTCCCAAGGACATTTTGAATGACCCTTCAAAAGACTCTAGGCCTAATTTTCTGGGTGTTAAAACTCTTGTTTTTGCCCATAGCTTACAAAATATAGGTCACCATGACCTAATTTCAGGCTTGCAAAGATACTCAGGTTTTTTACCTCCCTGAATGTCACAACATGATATTCTAGGCCTAATGGAAACAATGTGTGCCCTGTCTGACTGTTTTTAAGCTTAAAATCATGTTTTGACCTGTACATAACTTGTAAAATATAGGTCACCAAGGAGATTCACCTTGGACCTCTCTTGATGGAAAGTATATAGGTCCAGGGGTTACATTTTGTGCCTTGTTAACAGAATGCTGGACAGAAGGACAATGGGTAATTGCTACAGTTCAGATGACTTAAAGTCAGCTTAACTAAAAAACAAGGGACCCATAGGTGATTGTGCTGAGCTGAAATTGACATGTAAATGTAGGACCTGATAGTGGGTGTGGTTGAGAGGGGGGGGGGAAGGTTGAAGTTGATAAATATGGGAGTTACAACACCTCTGTTCCTCTGTATATATTTTCTTTTTTTTTTATAAAATTTTATGCAGTTGCAATAAAACCATTGTTCCCCAGTGCTCAGATGGAAGGACACAATGGCAGGGGGAAGGAGTCAATGGCGATGGGGGGGGGGGGGGGATGATGAGAGTTACAACACCTTTGCATATACATACAGGATATGAAATTTAATTCAACAGTGCTTACATGAAAAACAAGTGAATTCATAATTATTAAAATTTAAAAAAACAGGCAAAAAGATGAAATACAAATCAAATCACTTCAATTCCAATTCCACCGAGGCAGGAATATTATGAACGAATCTTTGCATGAGATCCTCCTTTTTTATTACATCAATTTCTTTTTTCAAGTTTATAAAGTTAACTGTACATTTACAGCTTAACATGTTCATCTGAATATTTAAGTTAATTCACAATTCTAAATTGCATCAGAATCTATAGCCGAGTTATGCACACAGATGTATTAATTTTTTTATTAGTTATATTTTTTAGAATTTGCAAAACAATACATATCTAAAAACAACAATTGATTCAGAATTTTCAATTCTATATTGCACCTTTATTTATCCATGATTTGGCTCATATATTATCAAATTATGCCTACTGATTGGTTTAATTATATCTTAATTAAATGATTTAAATGTAAATTAATTTCTTAAAAATTTTTACCACAACATGGCATCTCTTGGATTACTCAAGAAATGTTTTGTACATTGGAGTGGAAACAGCTTTACAATTAAAGAAATACAGTTCAAACAATAACAGTTATTGGAATAGACTTGGTGGGGGGGGGGGGGTTGGTGACATGAGAATAACTGTACACCTGTGACAGAAGGGGTGCTGGACTGGTGTTGCATCACTAATAAGGTTACCCAGGCAGGGCAGTAGTAACCAGAAGTGAGTGGCCTTGAGGTGCAAATGAATACAATGGAGCCTCTGAAAGAAACTTAATAACTAGCCTAATGTTTTAGCTTTTATTTTCAAATTTAAGAATTTTACAGATTAATTATTTATGTATAAATTTAATCAAATGTACTTACAGAAAAAAAGTGCTATGGTCAAAGTTGGGCAAAATTTAAGGTACTGATTTTATATTAATGCTAATAACTTAAAGTTTGACTTATAGTCCTTTGAGCTAAAACTGAGCTAAAAATCAAACAAGGGTCACACTGTCTATGAAAATTTATGAAGGACCAAACTTTCCATCTGTAGATATGACATCTCTTATTCTCATTTAAATGTATTTGCTTCAGCCATTGTTACGACAAGGTATGTACAAATCTGACTTATATGTTCACACAGACCCTCCAATGGACATACCTGATGACTGGCAACTTTTCCTTCCCAAGATTGATTCTGAGGTATACTGGGATGTAGCAACTCTGTCAAGTAAAACAGATGGGTGACAGTTTTACAATGTTGCTGGGTCTCATATATTCAAAAATACATCCTTCTAATAATATTTAACTCAATATATTAAATTAGTTGGACATTCATTGCGTACAAGTTCCAATAAATATTTTAAACACATTTCAAGTTGTTCAGGATAGGGCAGTTATATCATCTACTTGAATTCCTAGATACCACACTTCAGTACAGTGTGTTCCATGTGCCTGTACTCAGTTAACTGCAATTCACCTTACTGGTGTGCTCTATGAACAGTCTTGTTCCAGTTTTATGGTCCATGATCTCTTTTTCTGTTAACATTTAGCCTTCATGAAGGTTCCCTCTGTCTGATCAATGTCCAATATGGGGTTCATACTGTTTAAATCAGATTACTATTTAGGCACACACTTTCACAGCTGCACAACACACACATACCACCTTGCTTGACAGTGAGGAGACAGGGTCTTTAAAAAATTCATATTACTATTTAAATAAAAACCTCAAATATCAAATCACACATGATGAAACAAGATAACCTATCTTTAATTTCTGAAACCGTTAAAATTTTTAAGTAGATAAACATTTCAATACAGCAAAATTAATGGTTGCAAGATGTACAAAGGAAACTTGATCTTTAACATTTGTAATAATTGCTGTTACATATAATTTTAATTATTTATAAATATACAATAATGTTTGTAATCTTGAACCATTCTAGTGACTTCTTAGAAAACAAACACATTTCTTAAATTGCATTTTTAAATCTGCTACTTTTTCTTAACTTGAATCAAAACATAAAAAATAAATGCTTACATATTATAATAATAATAATAATGTTATATGACATCATAAATGTGAAAAGGTGAGCAAATTGCAGGAAAGTAAATTGCAGCAAGAGATGCCTTAATTATACACAATTTCATGTGCAACTACTGACCTTTGACAAAGAGCCATCAGTAAATCAACCTGATTGATTTGGTACTTTCTGGTCAGAATAGTAACCTCTGCTTCCATGAAGTACATCCCTAAAGTGCTTTGACTAGGCACTTAACTGCTGGGGTTGGAAGCACCTACAATTGCACAATGAAAACCCTTCAGATAAACAAGATATATTCAATGTTTACATGTGGCTTTAATCTAATTTTGTATCTACAAAGATTTAATTCAAAATATGAACAAATATCACCTTGACATGGATACAAATAATTAGCCTCAGTTTGCCAAGTGCACTTGTACTGAACAGTTTGTTTTATGAGAACCAGTACTGAACAGTTTGTAAACTGCCAATCTATAGGAGGAGGTTTGGGCTCCTGCTCAGACCACTTAAAACTTTTTTTATTTAACTTGAGAATAATATTATAGAGTTGCAGGAAAAAAGATAAAAAAGCCAGTTGCATTTCTTGTTATCTAAAATTGGCAACAATACATTGCAGATCATGCTTCCTCACCTGTCCTTATAAAATATATAATTTATCAAATCACATATAATGTTAAGGGGTGAAATTTGACATTACTTTTAATCAGAAGTGAACATTTTCTTATGGTAAGGCTGAAGATTTTTGATATTTCTAAAAGGCCAAAGCTTGTTCATTCTATTCGTAAAACATGTAAATCCTGTATCCATTGACAGTTTAGGGCTTGACATTTACGTTTAACTGTTCAGCTGCTGCAAGTAAAAGTTCTCGAAAATGGTGGCAGCTAGGTCATCCAAAAGTTGGTTCCTATTTGCCCGACTGGGCAAATGGGTGCAACATAAACCTTTACACACAGGCCTGAATCTTGACTTATCTTTAGTAAGCCACTTTCTCTTTCAGGAGATGTGAAGTCATATGGCAATACCTCTAGCTTAAATTACCTGCATGTTTTTATATGTGTAAATGCTAAAAATAATTATCATTAACAAACAAATGATTGCATATGTATATGGTTGCAAAATAGTCATATGGATCATGTTTTTGTGGTTGTGGCCAAGATCACTGATGTTTGTGGGACAAGTAAATATTTAATTATGGGCAAAAAAAGCTAATTGCCACTTTCCCTACTTGGCAAGTACTTTTAAAAGAAAATGCCAAGCCCTGAAGTTACAACTTCTTTTGTTTATTTTGGCCAAAAGTGGTCACTTTTTTAGTTTGTCTGACTGAAAGTCAACTGAGATTTAGGAATGGGGCTTTATCCGTCATCCATCCAGCCGTCCTAGAGCAGGGCACAAATTGTTATCACTTATAATCCTAGAAACTTGTAACTAATATCCAGATAGATAAAATATCTCCTCAGAAACCTGAAATTAAATCACTGCAACCTAATTACTTTGGTCGCCGATTGGTCCGGACAAGATGCCGATCAGGATTTGGTCCGGCCTAAACCTCAATCATTAACTTTTAGGAAAGAGAATGAGTTCCTGTCTGAACTTATCAAAGTTCAGGTTAGCCCAGACCTAGATTCAGAGCATAACTATATCCCTGACAGGATGTCTGAAATTATAACTTAATAAGTAATGATAAATGTTAATTTAGTTTGTAGTCAGTGTTAATTACTCTATCTTAATAACTTAATTAATATATAAGTTTGAATTAATTGAGTGATTATATTTATTGTAATTATTTTTCAAGTCCTTGTATTATTTTTCAAGTTTAATTATTATTTCCAGTATTTTCATCAGATTGTTTATTCATTTTTTATATAACAATTGAACTAGTTTAAGCTGACTCACTGTGTAAATAAGTGTATATATTTGATGCGTTTTGTAGGTAGAATAAATTGTTATATGGATGACATATATAAGAAGTTAAGTATCATATGAAGTTTTCAGTCCCCTGCTTTCAAATATGGATATTCTTAACTTGTATCAACTCATAAACAGCTTACATTCAAATGAAAAGTCCTGATTTCATGAAAACCAACATTTATAACTTCTCTTATCAACATTTTCAACTAAATATATGTATATATTCATGTTTTTATTACATATATTAATATAAATAAAATTATATTTTTTACTCAAATTGGTTTATTATTTTCATGTCTTAACCTTATGAAATAACATTTAGCCAAAAGCCTGCTCTAGTCTGCCATGGAATCTCAATCAGGAACTGGTCCAGACTAGATCCCAATCGGGATTTGGTCTGGCCTAAACCCCAATCGGGATCTGGTCTGGACAAGGGCTGGACCAGATCCCGATCGGGGTTTAGGCCGGACCAAATCCCGATCAGGATCTTGTCGATTGGTCCAGATCTGGATCTGGGCCTTGACATGACCTTGATCTGGGCCTCCGAAATTATGGGCACTGACAGGACCGGAAATTTTTATCACAATACAGAGGACTTACTTATTTTCAATCTGAGGGCTTACACTAAATATATATAAATTTATATGTACATTCCATGACATTCTACTAGAATTTAAGTTCAGGTAAGTATGTATGAAAAGAAAATAGAAAACAGCACTCTTTGGAATAGACTTAAATGTGTATATTTGATTTCAACTACTAAAACATTCATATAAATTATTAATTATTTTCGTTCATGCCCTAAGTCTTCTGGAACCATTTCAACACAAGCAATATGATGTTCTCATTGAGTGTGCACACACATAGACATTTGCCATCACTTTTCACATTCACAGCTTGCTTGTAAAGAATGTTGTCCTTGTTCTTGACCATCTGCCCTCTCCATGTTTATCAAATACCAATGCACAACACAGGTAAAATCCAACAATAATAAGAATGGTAACAGAATACAAACTCAATTGAATAAAATTAAAAACAAAAATAAAGTTGATTGTTATATAGTGGCGATTTGAGAGCTATTAGAAAGCAATTTTACTGAGTCTGAATTTGGCATTCATTATGTGGTCATTGAAGTAGTTATTTAATGAACCCACCACTGAATTTGCAGACCTGCCCATAAGATTTGCTCAAACCAACATCAAACATCTGACATCAGCTTAAGTTGAGTAAATCAACTAGTTCAGCCATCAGGTGGACTGTCGCCCTGTCGTAGCCACTACACAGAAATTAATAAAGGTAGCCACAGGGAGTGCCAATTAATAGGCCCGTAATTTTCAAACCTGGTACCTAAATGGCTCACCAAGTACCCATGGAGCCATATCAGGGCCAAAGCCCTTATTAACGTTAGATGAAAATGTTCACTGCACAAGCTTCACAGATCAAGGAACTCCAGAGTTTTCATGTTTGCCTCTGGTTCTCCTGTCACTTTGCCCATAATACAAAGGTGGTTTGACAGCTCTGATCCTCTATAACTGTCCATAATTCAGAGTAGAGAGATGCCCGTAATTAAGAAAAAAATATATGACAATAAGGAGTAAATTTTCAAGGGACAGCCATGTTTATAGTTTAACTGTTAATTCTAATAGTACTAATACAATAACATTCTGAGCCTCTCGCTCTCTTTTCAGCACACAAACATATAACCATCTACCTTTACTATATTCCTGTTACATGAACTTTTTTTTCAACATCCTCCAAATAACACTCATGTGCCATGCATCAAAATTACAATATATAGAAATGTGGGTTTTTTTCTTGCCTGTGCTTCAAACAGTTTGATTTGAATTAATTAATGCAATAAATTTAAGTGGCATACGCTTGTCATTTTCATCTATTTTTTTTCAAATAGAAATAATTTTCTGTAGGTAGTGGATCAGTGAAGATTTGTTGATTCAGTAACACTTATATGACAGTAAAATATATGACACCTCTTACAATCATATGTTTTTATGATACAACATCGCTTAGCTTTTTAATAAAGTAGAACCAGTGCTTCTATGATTGACACATACTTCCATTAATGGAAGTGGCAACCAGGGTGCCCCCCCTTCTGTTTATGGTAGAATTATTTTAATGAATGTTACATCTGAAAGATATGACAAACATAAATATTGTATTAACACCAAATTATATATCTGGTGCATGGTATTTCAGTGATTTCTGCAGTTGATCTTTTATATAACTTCTGAGAAAGTATGTATTCGGTACATCAAAGGTACACATGCATTTGCATTTGGTCTACCCCTTTAACCCTTTACTGTACAACCTGTGGATTGTCACACTAACTATTCAGATCAATTTTGCATTTTTTACATGTTTAAACATGACTTTGTACAAAATACATTTACTCAATAACTATCAAAGATATCTTCGTCAAATTTTCAGAACTTACTGACAGATAAACATGCTTTCTGATCATTATGTGATTTTATGCCTGTCACCTGTGACTAATACATCCCTCAAGTAAAAATATAGAACTTCTCTTTCCTCTAATTGATATTTCATCAAAATGACCCCTCCATCTCAGTCATGAGAATTATATGCAATAAACAAACCAAATTTTTTTAATGATACCACAAGTGACATCCTAAACTAAATATAAAATACATATAATTAAGGGTTTGTAAAATGACTTTTAGAGGGCACATTTAGGCACCTTGAACACTAGACCTGTGACAACATCTGTATATGGCATTACACATTTTGTTCAGCAGGAACAACCAATGGCATATTAATCAGAGGAGACTGCTCTAAAATCAAGTAAAATTGCACTTTGTTAACATCTTTATTTCACTGCATATGAGGGTGCCTCAAGAATTAGGTACAGCATTAAAATACTGAAAAACAATAAAAAGGAAAATGCATGCTGAAAAAGGAGTATACAATTAGAGAGGTTCTATATTCCATATATATATTAGCTTTGTTCCACTGCATTTTAGTGATGTGATATCTTACATTGACATGTCATCTTTTAAGTATATATAATACTTACAAATGTGAAATTGCCCATTACATGAAATGGGGACCACTTTCCCCTTTCATGAAATGGGCAAAAATCAATGAATTCTCCTTGCTCATCATGAAATGAGCAACTTAGCAATCAGCAAAAATGCCTTATTTGCCTAATGCCTAAAAATCCCTCATGCCTTAAAATTGAATGTTTGAAGGCCATCTAGGACACCCTGGCCTACTTTGATGTAGTAGTAATTGATTGATTGAAAAAAGGCATAATTGCAGCTTACACTTTACTAGAATAGTTACATTTATATATTTGTATAAATCAAGTTTTCAATTATTAATATATTAATGTACATGATAATTATACTGGTATATATTATTTTATCATTTATTACCATTCACATTCAATTATTTAAAAAAATATGAGTAACTTAATAGGTATTGGTAAGTTTATCTGATAGCAATGGCCCAATAAAAACTTAATTAATTTAACCTTCAAAGTACTGTATTTACACATGTATAAGACGACCCCATGTATAAGACGACCCATAATTTTGAGCCTCAAATTTGGTACAATTTATTTTCGGCATCTTGGAGCTGCCAGCTCCTGAGGATCCCTATATCAGCATAATGATCACTTTAAAACTGATCATTGAAATTGGATTTTATGATATTTGATTCTCAAAAATGGTCAGTGGCATTATTTATATGATTCTAAAAGTGAAAACAGGAAAATTATATAGAATGGTATGGAGCAGACCAAAGCAGAATTTATTAAACATATCAAAGAAAGTGTATTATACAACAATTCAAATGAATATCATAGGAGACAGCAGAGGGTCAATTTCAGGGCCCAAATTTTGGTAATAAATTATTTTCGACAAATGTCTAGAAGGTGGCACCCACTAAGAATTAGCATTTCAAGAGGCTGTGCATCACAGGACATTGACACCTTACTTTTTAAAAAGATAAAGTTAGTTCAAAGAAATGTCAGTCTTCTGCATAATGTGAGGGAGATCAACCCACACACACCCTGCATATCATTGTCCCCATCCACAAATGGCTTAAGGTAGACAAGTGACAGCGCACAAAACCAAGGCTACCATGATGCTCTACTTAACCAGGCTTCCTCATTTATTATTTCTTGTTAATCTTAAACTATCAAAATTACTTCTTCCTGTCCTGCCCATAACAATGTCAAAGTCACCAAATTTTCCCAAAAATATATCACGTTTGCGTAAATGACATCGGTCAGGTTCAAATTTATTCTGTTGTAGCAGTGAGGAAGGAAAAACGTAATTAGGTTTTGACCAAGTAGAACTGTTGTGAACTATGTTTTTTACGACATTTAACTGTGTGCAAGTTCAATGCTATTGTATAAAAACCAGGGTCATCATTCGGTTACCATTTAATAGATCCATTTCTTAAGAAGGTAACTGCACTAAATCTGGGGTTTCGTTTTAAAATTGTGAGAAAACACAAGTCCCTTTCTTGAACTTTGTTGACCCGTTATGATACATTCATTTCTTGACTTAGTCCAATAATACAAGCTTGACAACCATTGAGATTCGCGTAACCTGAGGAATGGACACTTCATATTTATAATTATTATGTGCTACAGGTTGTCTTGTAATCGAAGTGCTAGGTGCGAGTCTCCCTGTATGTCAGTTTGCAAGCCAGCTGACAGTGTCTGCATTCACTGAACTAGTGAACATTTTATGGCAGTAAATATGGCACCATATGAAAAAATTATCCTTGTTTCAATATGCATATTACGTGCTACTGGATGGCATTTAACCAAGTAGACAAGTTCCAAGCATCCCTTGCGAGAGCGCTATATACACACAAATAAGCCAGGGCTTTGGGATCTTTACTACATGGATAAACCCCGCACGCTGTCAGTGGCATCAACAATTATATCACTGCATACATGTTTCAAGTGAATTGCCAAGATATTATAGGTAAAAAATACATTAAAACTTAAATATTTTCAGAATTGGGAATTGCGTTTCGGTCTGTCATTTCCATGATTCCAGCCTTTTCAGGAATCGCTCATGCCAGGCATGAGTAAATCAGTTTATGATTTTCTGTGAACCTGTATATCAATTTTTCTTTTAGAGGCTTTTCATTTAAAAAATAAGTGTGCTAATGAAATTTTTTTATTTTGTTCTTGTCTGACCTTCCATATGAAGCAACAAGCTAATAAATCAATAATCTGAAGAAGATCTTTCAACTGGGAAGATAAGTAACATACATTAGTCTTTCGTTGCAACAGTGTGTCGTTAGGCATTAGTGTTAAGGAAATAAGATAACATTGTTTTCCAACATCAACAATCATAATGTTTCAATAGTTTCTGGGAAATATGGTTCCAATTTTTTAACATCAGAAGCTTTTTATGATAATTTTTAAGCACAATGAACTGACAGGTTGATTACGAATTAGAACACGGACATAATCATGTCTTGCTGGGTGAGGACAGTTGCATGGTTGATAACAGATTGACCAAAGCAAGAAGAAACGATATATAAGGGTTACAAGATGTAAGAGTGCAGGAGCCCTGCTATTGATTAATTCTTCTGAAAATTAAACGCCACCTAGAGATTGTGAATTCTCAGTGCTGTTTAAAATGGGGGTTCTTTATTAGTACTGACTGTCTAGTGGGATTTTATATAGGATTTGGAGAAGTCTGGGTGTGGTTTCAAATGGATGTGCGGTATAAATAGAAGAAATACAGCAGTTATTATTTTCACAACTTTACACAACCATCGATAAACATTGTTGGTTTTTCTGATTTGCGGTAAATGTGCTGTAAAGTTAAACACATGTACACAAGCTGCTGCATTGTTGGAGGATCGTACAGCACTTTTGAAGTTGGCAGAACTGGGTTGGGGTGGGGGGGGGATAGGGTATAAAAAAGGGTATAAGAAATATTTGAAAAATTCAATTTTGATCTGGGTCAGTTAAGAATACAATCACAATCTGGGCAAGCCAAGATTACAATCCAGTGCTGAAGACTTCATGATTGAAATCTGGTGTTTTCAGATTAGAATATTTTGAAATCATAATCTACTTCTTGGCTGGCCTGATTCTTATAGGCATATGAATCAGAGGAACTGGAATTATTAACCCATTATTTTAACTTTATGAAATTTCATGTGTTTTATTTTTACCCACTGTATACTGCAAAAAGGTCTATAATAGCAGTCTTTATGATTTGACCTCACAGCAACAATAAGGTTTATGTTGTATGTGATTAATGTAATACATGTGGATTTTAATTATGTAGTATTAATCACAAAAAAATAGTAGAGTTTCATTTACATTTAACCATCTATTATTTTTCTTGATATTCTGACATAAATTAGATATTAAAACATTTGTATGCAGTGTAACTAATCAAGACCTTGATTCTTAGCAGGTATTATTGCCATATTGATACATATTGCCTCACTTTGGGCAAGAAAACCATGTGTAAAAGATGAAAAGTTTGGGATGAAAAGTTTAATTTACAGTGCATCCACAATCTTTTTAAAGATGTGGCTCCTGTGACCTTCACCTTTGATCTCTGCACCCTGAAAATCAAAATGATTCTAACTTAAGTGGTGGGTCATTAATAAATTAAGTTTGAAGCCAATCTGTCTATCCAAAGCAGAATTATCAGCCATATAAACTAATTTGTGAATGGATGGGCCCTGTGACCTTGACCTTTGACCCACTGACCAAAAAATCTAATAGAATCTTCCCCTATTGGCAGGTAAGCAATATCTAGATGATGGAAAATTTGTGATGAAAAGCTTGGCTTGAAATGCATACACATTCTTTTTAAAGAAATGGGTCCTGTAACCTTGGCCTTGGCCCCTAAAAATCAACAGGGTTCTTGCTTAAGTGGTGAGCCATATATAAGTTAAGTTTGAAACCAATATGTCAAACTAAACTGGAATTATCATCTGGAAACTAATTTGTGAACAGATGGTCCCCTGTGACCTTGACCTTTGACCTTGTTACCCTAAATTTATTTATGCTCTCCCCATACTGGCAAGTTAGCTAAATGAGCAAGATGGAAAGTTTGGGATGAAAAGCGCTAGGCTATAAAAATGCAGCCATAATCTTTTTTAAATAAGTGGGTCCTGTGACCTTGACCTCTGACCTCATGACTTAAAAATCATAAAGTTTCTGGATTTAGTGGTGGGCCATATGTAAGTCAAGTTAAAATTCCATGTGTCAATCCAAACTGGAGTTTTCATCTGAAAACCATTTGTGTGGATGGAGGGATGAAAAGACAGACAGACAAAAAGACGGACAGGGTGATTTCTATAGGGCATCCACTTGTGATCAATAACACACCAGGTTGTGGAGCACTAGATGTAATCTCAACTGAGAAACTGACATGATTGTTGTCATTTTATAGTAAAAAAACATAGAATAATATTCGCTAAAATAAGAAAAATACAGATGGCATCATCACTCTTTGGGATCTGACAAAACTAGTCATGGTCAATATTCAAGGCAAGATTCATGACAATCAATGCATTAAGTATCAAGATAATGGAGGTTTTGTATCAAATGTTTTATTATTCTGGGGGTACTTTCAAGCCCAATACCTTGGAGATTTTTTATTGACCTCCCTGGATGTTCACTTAGGAGTTTCTAGGACCAGCAGTTACGATTTGTGCCCTGCTAACAGACCTCGGACGGCCAGACGCCCCGAAGGCCAACAGACAAAGCGCCATTCCTACACCTCAGTTGACTTACAGTCAGCTGAGCTAAAAAATGTGGCAGGTCGGACGGGTGGCCAGATGGCATGACAGACTGACAGACAGACAGCCAGATGGGGGACTAATCCTACAGTTGGGGACTGATTATCATGTTTCCCTAATAAAGGAGGTCCCAATATCTGAACAGAAAAGTATGAAAAATGTTGACCTTTGACCCAAACTCTAAAAATTACATATCAATCACATGATGAACATGTATGCACAAGGGAAAATTAATTTGAAGCATCAGGTTTTCATATTTATTCACTTACAAGTAAAAGAGTGGAAAAGACCCTTTTGGATCGTGGAAAATAGTGTAACATAGGTGGCAGCACCTGCAGGTGGTGACTATGTATGTAAATAAAATTTTGTGGGAAAAAAATGGGTTTTGAAGATATTTAGTAGAGAAGGAGGGACGGACAGATGTGGACCATTTTAGTATTCTCCATCCTATGGCAGGGACTAAAGATTAAATTAATCCTTTATCTGTTTGTTCTATGATAGGTATTCAAGTCTCACCTGCATTGGGCTGTCTGGTCTGCCAGTGTGTCTCCTCACCAGTATTGAACTATCGGATCTATCAGTCCTTGAGGGCTCTTGGAAATCATTCTTTCCCATGTGGCCAGTATGTGGGTTGTCTTTTCCTGTGGGCTATCCTCCAGGGATCATTCTATCTTGAAGGCTTCAACTGCTGCCTGCAAACATGTAACATATGAAATAAATCATCCATTTAACATGTGCCTTATATATACCAGGGCAATATTTCTTTCTGTAACATTGAATATGTAAAGTGGCCAACAGTTAATTGAAGATCCATAAATTCTGACTTGTCCTGTTCCTTAAATTATTCTGAGTAAAGTGCATTTACCAAACTGCTTTATAAGATTTAGTCTAATGATGAATACCAATTATTATTAGTTATCTGATCAGTTTCAATGTGCAGTTCTTTAAAGAATAATAATCAAATGCCTTCAACAGTGCATAGATATTTAACAATTAAGAAAATCTTAATTTCAAAACTTATTGATTACCCTGACACAAATGTCAGAGGCAATATTTCAAGCTCAAACAAAGAGATTTGCTCCTATCAAACTGGTGGCTGGCATGAAGTGGTCAAGTTTGAGATGGAACATTACGGCCACAGCCTGGCACACCTGCAGAGAAAAAGAAGAAGCAAAATTTTTTCATGCATGTATAGATGATGAACATTGCTGGGGGTCCCATAAACTTAAAAAATGTATGTACCAGTATATTAGGTAGACTAAGATTAGATACATACTGCATAAAGAGCTTTACTTTGACAATGATGCATCAGTGGGATCATCAAAGTAGAATATATATAAATCTATATAAACGAAATAATTTTATTTGGCTATATTTTAAAACCAATATATACAATGAACTGATCTACATCCAAGGGGCATGTTTCAGATAGCATTTAACTGAAATTAAATCACTGGTAAAGATAAATTCAACAAAACAAGGGACCCATGGGTCACGGCGCTCAGCTGATCGTGATTGGACTATAAATGTTACTCCACTGTGATACTATATCGAGTCGATAAAGCTTATGAATATCATGGACATGTTGGGCTATTATAAAGGAATGTAATGTAATATGTGAGTAAATGATAAATGAAATAACCTGACTGATGGATTAATAGAGTCAAATATAGTGGTTTATTTTTTATTTATTTAGGAGGGGTTGAAAATTGTAATATATTTGAGCAAATATGAATGCAATGACAGCAGTAATAAGCAGTAGTAGAATGATGATAAGGCTATTTTTTGAAGGATCTAAAGTGTATGGTAGTCTGCAAGCTTTCAATTTGACAGATATGATGTTATGATTAACTATGCTGATGAAGTGATTTATGAATTTGTGACTGTATGACACAATATCTCTTTAGTCTTGACAAGGTACATTATTGTGATGCCCACTATGTCTACATATTACACAATATTGACATAATTTCTGGCATGTACATAGGTACCTATGGACGAATAGTTATACAAAATATTAAAGTATGAATATATATGATTCATCTTGTTCTTGCTTACTGAGGCTGACTTTGGGATGGGGCTCGGAGAAGGGAAAAGTGAGGGCAGCACGAAGGAGGATGTAGAAATATTCTATTGTAATGTTTTTCATTTATATAAGAATATGAAACGCTAAGAGGAAAGGGGCCCTCCTACTTGGTTATAGTAAAGTTCTAAATATATGATTGCAAACTAATACTCTGACAAGACTGTCATGAAGAAAAACAGTAAATGCAAGCTTTCAATTTGACAGATATGATATTATGATTAACTTTGCTGATGAAGTGATTTATGAATTTGTGACTGTATGACACAATATCTCTTTAGTCTTGACAAGGTAAATTATTGTGATGCCCACTATGTCTACATATTACACAATATTGACATAATTTCTGGCATGTACATAGGTACCTATGGACGAATAGTTATACAAAATATTAAAGTATGAATATATCTGTTTCATCTTGTTCTTGCTTACTGAGGCTGACTTTGGGATGGGGTTCAGAGAAAGGAAAAGTGAGGGCAGCACGAAGGTGGATGTAGAATTATTCTATTGTAATGTTTTTCATTTATATAAGAATATGAAAAGCTAAGAGGAAAGGGGCCCTCCTACTTGGTTATAGTAAAGTTCTAAATATATGATTGCAAACTAATACTCTGACAAGACTGTCATGAAGTAAAAAACAGTAAATGCAAGCTTTCAATTTGACAGATATGATTTTATGATTAACTATGCTGATGAAGTGATTTATGAATTAGTGACTGTATGACACAATATCTCTTTAGTCTTGACAAGGTACATTATTGTGATGCCCACTATGTCAAATATTACACAATATTGACATAATTTCTGGCATGTACATAGGTACCTATGGATAAATAGTTATACAAAATATTAAAGTATGAATATATATGATTCATCTTGTTCTTGCTTACTGAGGCTGACTTTGGGATGGGGTTCGGAGAAGGGAAAAGTGAGGGCAGCACGAAGGTGGATGTAGAAATATTCTATTGTAATGTTTTTCATTTATATAAGAATATGAAAAGCTAAGAAGAAAGGGGCCCTCCTACTTGGTTATAGTAAAGTTCTAAATATATGATTGCAAACTAATACTCTGACAAGACTGTCATGAAGAAAAACAGTAAAAGTTTTGAGATACTGTAATGCATATGAAAATTTACAGATGGACAGGCAAGTGGACAGAATGGACTAATACCTTTATTTCACTTTCAAGGGAATAATGCATTTAAGTTTATATATAAGCCTATTTTTTTAAGCATATCCACTTTTTCCATTAAGAAGTTTTTATCTGAATCATTTTTTTTATTTATAGGTTTTATAAATTTTTAATAAAAAAACCTGAATATATAAGTTAAAATATTAGAATTGTTGCAAAAGTTGCAATCATTATATATACAGAGTAAAAAACTGAAACTATAAGTTAAAATATTAGAATTGTTGCAAAAGTTGCAATCATCATATATCCAGAGTGTAGCTCATATTGGGTCATATTATGCATACACATATATTTTATTATTTTAAATCATAAATGTTTAAACTGAATTTAAAAGAAAATAATGCCACAACATGGCATCTACAAGAATATTCCTTGAATCACTATTAAAAAGTTTTGCACATTGGAGTTTTCAGTACATTGCTTAATTTTATTCACCAAAATAAAATAAAAGATTCAGTAAATTTGATAAAAAAAAACATCTTTTCAAATAAAGTATACACACTGTTGGTTGAATGAGGGACAAACAATATCATTGTGCTAATTACTATCCCAGTTTTAATTTATTACTGGAATTAACAGTCAATTTCACACCTGGTGAAGTTTTTACTCTTCTGAAGTAAGGAATTACTTATCTCATTAACATCCACACTTTCATAGCAAAACACCACTTTGTGGACACAATTAAATGTACACTTTAATCATTGTAACCCTGGTGGTACAATACAAAATCTAAAATGTAGCATAGCCTAGAATAAGAATGAATCAAATACAGAAAATAATAACATTCATCTAGTTTATGCACCATCTGGGGGTGGGGGGAGTGCAGAGGGGAAGCCTGCTGGTAGTGGCCAAGCTGACACAAGGCAAGCTGCCTGGGGTGGGTTACATAATGCAAGTGAAGGCTGTACTACTAGGTGGACTAGATGTAAACAACACTTGACATGGTGTATGAAAACATGAATAAAAGCTATTCTTTCCAATCAATTTCTTTGAAATTTCAGATTTTAAAAGATTAAATCCTTATGTATATATGCTGTGAAAATTAAATCAACAGTGCCAAAGTTGGACAAAATTTAAGGTATTGATTTTTTATTTATGCTAATAACTTGAAAAATTTGCAAAATTCAGATCTAATTTTGGGTAAACGATTGAATCTTGATTAAATAAAGTTATATTCCTTAAAAAAAGTCTCTAGGTTCAGCAATTCTCATGTTAGGTGAGTAAATATATTTCCTGATTTTTCAAAAAATTGCATTATGTTTTGGCCCATAACTTCAAAATATACCCAATTTTTGGTAAGTTCATAGAAAATGTATGAAAGAATGTGAATACTATATACGATCAAAAACAGATCAGTGGTTTTGATATTAGGCAGCCTTGAAGTGTAACAATGGCTTTTTTTTGGAAAATGGAGTTTTTTTCATTAATATCTTGAAGGAACGAAGTCCTAATGACCCAATTTTCGGTATGGTAGGAGATTTTGGGGACATCTAAAATTATGCCAACAGCCTGGGGAGCATAGAGATGTGCACTGAATGACCTACAGTCATCGAAGTGGACTGCTTGACAATGTAAGGGAATACAACAAGAGCCTCCAAAAAATTCAATAACTAGCCTAATTTTGCAGCTTTTATTTTCAAATTTCAGATTTGAACAGATTAAATCCTTATGTATACATGCTGTGAAAATTAAATCCACAGTACTTACAAGAAAAAAATGTGCCGTGGCCAAAGTTGGGCAAAATTTAAGGTACCAATTTTATATTTTTGCCAATATTTAAAAAATTTAACAGATTTTGATCTAATTTTTGGTATACAATTAAATTTAGATTAATTAAAGTTGTATTACTGGAAAAAAGTCCCTACCTTTAACACTTTTGGTCTTAAGTGACCAAATATCTTCCTGATTTTTTCACAAAGTCCATTATGTTTGGGCCCATAACTTTTTTAAATTTTATAATACTGACTTAATATCTGGCATGTACATAGGAACTATATAGAGAAACATTTATGGTAAATATGAAGAAAACCAGATGAGTGGTTTTGATATTAGGCAGTCCTGAAGTGTGAAAATAGATTTCTAATAAAAAATTGAGGTTTTTCCTTAATATCTCGAAGGAACGAAGTCCTATTGACCCAATTTTCGGCATGGTAGGAGATTTTGGGGACATCTAAGTGTATGCCGAATTTCAGATTTGTAGGTCCAACTGTGTCGAAACGTGCCAGTCTTAGGGACGGACATCCAGACGGACAGACAGACAGACGGACCCTAGATCAGACCAATGTTGCAAATCTGATAATACAATTAGCTGAAAAAAAGCTGTAAAAATTAAAATTTTCAATTTTCAAATCAACATAAACTTAAGTTAATAAGCAAGTAAATAAGCAAGCAGTTAAATATATGGCCATGTTAGTTAAAAATTAAATCCCATGAAAGTTGAAAAAAATGATTGAGTGGACTAGTTTCAGAGTACCAGCGTTACATACCAAGGTCTAGCCAAATTTAAGAGATAAAATGAAATGCTACAAAGTATTTACACCTGATTATATATTGAAATATGTCATTGAGCATCTAATGTCATATCCTAATATTTAATCACATTTGAATATAAACAAGTGACCCAGGGGCACGGTACAAATTAGGCTAAAAAATTTACATGCTCCCTTGAAACAAAACCTACAAGCATCTAAGGTTTCAACATGCACCTAAATGTAATACTAATGAGAAAATTTGCTTGTTAACCCTTACGAAAATGGAAAGTACTCACATATATGTGCCTTATATGTCCCTTATAAGGGCCTTATATGTCCCTTATAAGGGACATATATTTCCCATATAAATGCTATGTATGTGAGTTATATGTATATTGCAGCTATATGTTTAGTCAGGCATTGTTATATGTGAGTTATAAGGGAGTTGTATGTTTGTTATATGTCAGTTATAAGGGAGTTGCATATGAGGCCATTCTGTACATTTCATTTATATGTGACTTATATGGGAGATATAAGGGAGGTGAACGTGAAGGGGTTCTGTATATGTCAGTTATATGTCAGTTATAAGTTTATATACTGTAAGCTAACTGTTCTACAAGATAGGACTTAGACATTTTCCAAGGGAACACAAATGCTGCAGAAACTTCTAAGTCCCAGCTCCATTATGGTTTTAAGAAAATGAATTATAATTGAATAATAAATACTGAAGAAGTATGTTAAAATGGGTATCAAAATAACCAGCTTCCTCAGAACTTTATGTATATTAGAAAAATAATACTATATTATTTTTTCATCTGATTTATACATTATGAGGTGTAAACTAAAGTGATCATGCATGCAGTAAAACATCATTTACTCAAAACACAATACAAAAAAATAATTTGACTATATTTCACACTGGTTATAATTTGTGCCCTTGATAATTATAAGAAAAAAATAATTCTTTTGGAATGTAGTGTATATACATGTACTTCAGCATGTAATTGCAATTGATAACTACTTCATAAATACAGGACAAAGGGTATTGATGTAGTGTGCCACTGACCAATTATGGGAATACATATAGGCATTAACCTAATATCATATTGGTTTTAGAAACAGCTCAACACCCACGCATTCCAGCTGTAAAATATTGCCATTAAAAATCAACAGCATTGATAAAAGCATAGGTACTTAAAAAAATAAGTATCTGCATTCTTATTGTGACAATAATCAGCATTCTAATCAGTAAATTTCACAAGTATATGTAACCCCCCCCCCCCCCCAGCAGACAAGCTTGCTGTACAAGCACTCTCTACAATGGATCTTTGACCTTACTGTACCCTGCCCTGGAACAGTGGTGACGTCACATGATTACTGTACAGGCTGTGCACAACAAAGGCATGCAGAGTCAGTTTACATCTGAATGATAACATCCGGTAACCGGTAACCGTTAAAGGAGTACACACTTTGAAGAGAAGTTCTTTGTCAAGCTGCTCAAGCAGAAGAGGAATGTATAGCTGAAAAATGTCTCATTGGTGAGTAATGTTGCATTATTTAAGTTATTTTTGCAAAGTAAACCAGTGATTGCATTAAGATGACTTCACCTATCTTGGTTTGCCCTACAAAAACAGAATTTGTGTGTTTCAAGATAACATTTCCTATTTGGTGGCCCATTTTTACAAAATACCACATTTTTGACAAAAAGCTGATGCTGTTTCCCCTATATAGTGACAATGTGCATGTTCAATGCACCAACAGGAAGTTTAGAACATATCCTTTACAGTGGTGCTATTTGCAATAGGGTGTGTAAAAATCAAGAGTCAGCAGCAGGCCCCAAAGTTACATATTGATGTAATTTCTGAATGTCCCCTACCTGTGAAGGGATGATCAGTTAACCTACATAAAGCTTAATCAGCACACAAATGCTATGAGTACCACATACTACCATTTTATTTGTTGAACCTATGGCTATTGACCATGTTATAATTTAGCTGAACTCTGGGTCATGAAAAGAAAAAGCTGCTACAAGGTAATGATGTTCCTTTTCATTTTCCAAATTGACTTGAATTTTTCTGTCTTGCTAGAGTGCCCAAAAGTTATAATTTGGTTAAAAATTGTTAATTATACAATGTTCATAAGTTTTTCTTTCAGGCAAAGTAAACATTAGACACTATTGATCATTGCTGAATTTACAGCCACTGTCTCAATTTTGGTGAATGTTTTTTTTTATAAAATTGAAGAGAGGTTTGCTGTACTCAACCAAAACATTTCAACTAATCAAAATTTTTTACTATTGGAGTCTATCACACAAAAGCTCCTAAATTAAGCTTTAATTTAGTAATATGCCCTTCTACATGTCATTTACATATACTGTAAACACCAATTAATTAACAATTTGATACATAACACACTATGTTTCATAACAATCCATAAACCATTCATAATCATATGTATGAATTTAATCTGAATTTGACATCAGAAGGTCAAGAACACTCTTATAAAGGTCATGAGCACTTTAACTTTAATGGGCTTGGTCCTTTGACCTTTTTTTTCATTTGAGGTTTTTTCTGACATATTCACTTTCATTACAAAAGAAAAAGCATAATAATTTGGGAATTTGTTTCACTAAGGATCAGATGATTTCATTAGACACTATTTTGATTCCCAAAGAGAAATCAAATCTGGTTCAATTTACAGGTTAATCAAAAGTGGATTTTTAGTCCACCTTGAATTATTTCTTTTTATATGAACATGTAGTAGTGCCATTTAACCAAAAAAGATCAAGAAGTCATTTTGAACATTACTGACCACCAATATATCATTGATGTACTGTTTTAGTAATATTATTGATGCGAGGCCCTTTTTTCAGTCCATTTGTCTATTTAAATGTCAAAATATGAAAGACTCCATGTTCCTAATTATTTATTTCCAACAACCTTTGTTTCTATGATTTGTAATGGTTTCTTTACTTTTCTTAGAACCAGTATGAAGAAATGGTGCTGAAAGTATAAGAAGAGCCTAGATATCTCCAGCCCTTGCAAGAATTGTCTGGTAAGCATATTCAGTTTATCATATAAAGTTACATTTAAATCTTTTAGCAGTGGGAAATGTTATGAATTGTAAGGTTTTTTTTTATCAGATAGCGGAACTCACCATATTTGAAGTGCAAATTTGGTGGTTAACATTTATTGTGCACATGGGATATCAATATAACTGCTTACATGTTAAAATTGCTTCAACTGAGTAACCTACTTTCTGAACCTATGAGCATCTTTAGGCCACAGTGTCTGTCCTGTGACCAGTATATTTGATAATCTGTAATGTTTGTATATACTCTGTATATCTGGAAAACTCTTCCTGTTTTAGTAATTGAGAAGTCCAACTGTATTTACTTATAATCCTAAATGTTAAACAGGCATATTTTCAGAACATTTAAAACCCCTATAGAGAGAGCAGATGTACTTTCAGTGGAATAAATTCTTTTCCTTTTTTGACTTGTGTTTGCCTCCATATAAGGTAAACTAATGTTAATGTTAAGAAAAGCAATACTAAGCATCAATGTCAAAAGATTATATTTAAACTTATTCAATAAAATAATTAATGTGAGCAGTAATAATGACTATATGTGTATACCGGTACTTAGACTTGTAACATTTGTTTTTGCAGGTAAAACAGGAGGGGACAGAAAAGGATTTAGAGTGTGGCAAGGGTGTATATTTCCTTCCAGCCTTCATTCCCTAAAATGACAACACACTCAAATCTGACTGAACCAGGGAGTTTTAAAAATCTTACGAAAATATTATTTTCAGTTTACAAATGTGTCAATAAACATTAATTTTGGCTATTGTAGTTTCTTACTTTTATGTTTCATGTGTTTGCGTCCATATGACTATATGAAGTTGATGACCCCCAGTGTGACTGCAGGCCAGCACTGATTTCAAGGAATTGCACAGTGCAGGAAGCTTACCACACACACACAAACCTTAATTTCTATTATCTACCGTAATTCCTTGTGGAATAAAGAAAAGAGTAAACACCTTTCAAAACAGAACATACAACAGACAGTAACTGAGCTATTGACAAACAGCACAGAAGGTGCATACATTGGACTTATATGTGAGTTATATGTCATTTATAAGGGACATATATGGCACTTATAAGTCCCATATATGTCACATATATGGGAGTTATAAGGCACATATATGTGAGTTATAAGGCACATATATGGGACATATATAGGAGTTATAAGGGACATATATGGGACATATATGGGAGTTATAGGGGACCTATATGTGGAAGCCTTATAAGTGACATATAAGGCCCATATATGTGACATATAAGGCTCCTACCTAATTTGCATATAAAATCCATATACCAGACATATATGTGACATATATGGGAGTTATAAGGTTGGATATAAGGGACATATATGGCACATTTATGGCACATATATGTGCCATATAACTTTCACATATATGGCACTTATAAAAATTTTAGGTAAGGGAAGGAGTTTCTGTTGCTCAAAGAATATAAATGCTTATTAACACTGTGTGAAGAAAGGGTTATTTTTTTCACTTGTTTCTGTGTGTGTGTATGTCTGGACTATCATTTCTGGAGACGAAATAACAGACTTTATTGAAATTTATCATAATAGGCTGCATGGTGTTGTGGAAGTGTTTATAAAGTTCAAAATTGGTGTGAATCCAAGTGTGAATAACCTCATAATGTAGTTTATGTGGTTTTATAGCAAATTTTACCACTTACACTCTTTGCATGTTACCATACAGCCATCTGTCGAGCGTGATCCATTATGTCACAGGTGACAATGACATTACACCATGTGCCATTTCCCTGAATGGTGTCCGTAAATGACATACATACCTCATGGTGTGGGGGGAGTATGGTTTTTGTTTGTTTTATTTTTATATAGGCAAGAACTGCAATACCAAAAGGGCATTTAAAAAACAATTCACTTAAAAGTTACCAGCATTAACACAAGACTAATTAAAATAACATATCACTATCTTCCGTGCAGGGTTTGCGTCCCCATATCGGATGCTTTTTTTAATTTATGATTGTGATGTTTAATATGAATTGTAACAATACAAGACACTGCTCCAACAGTTTTTCATTGGTTTATAATACATGCACAGTGGGCACCCTCTGTATGATTTCTACCTGCACAAAAGAAAATTTACATGTAAGTGTGCATGTGTGCACCTTCTATTTCGCATTCTGCCCAGAAGGTAATGACACTCAGCTGACTAGGAAGACATTCACAATAGGAACTTCATCAGCTGTTTGATAAATTTTGTAGGTGGTATCCTCATTCAACTGAAGCATAGCGCAGATGATATGGGTAACAGAGACCTAATTTCAAATTTCTAAGGAGATTTTTCATGGCCCTCCCTGAATGTCAAGTAAGAAGATTCTAGGTGCAATGTTTATGACTTGTGCCCTGTTAAGGACAACTGCATCTTTGAAGGTATCAAAAATAAAAATTTGAAGAAAATGCAAAATATTTAACAAAATAAAATCAAGGTAGGTTACCAGTCTACAGGAAATGATGAAACATTCCATGATGAATCATAGTGATGAATGCATTAATTAGTTCAGAAAATGGAGGTTTTGTATCATATTTTTAACTAGAATACTGGTACGTTGACAAACCACTACGTGTATCCCCGAAATCAGTGGGATGGGTGAAGTGAGGAATGGATTGAGTGGAAAGGGGATATAGAGTGAGGTGTGTTGCAAACTAGCATGGATGTCTACAACTGAAATGTGTATGTAGGTGGTGCCACCTGCCACAAAATCCAGAAAGCAATCCAAGTTGTATACATATGCAAAATTTTAGGCAGATAAGTCAAACCACTGCTTGTATACGAGTGATTTTATCCAACAGCAGACAAACAGATGGATGCTGTGCAAAAATGGTTGCAGGAGGCACCACTAATTTTGTGTATGATAAAGAGATATGTGAGATGTATACACATGCAAAATTACAAGGGAATAGGTCAAGCTAGTCCTGAGATATAAGCCTGGATGTCTGCAGCCTGAATGTGAATGTAGGTGGCGCCACCTGTCATAAAATCAAGAAAGCTATCCAGGATGTATACACATGCAAAATTTCAGGTGGATAAGTCCAACCACTGCAGAGATGAGTGATTTTATCCTTAGGCAGATGAACAGATGGACGCTGTGCAAAAATTGTTGCAGGCGGTGCCACCAATTTTGTGTATGTTATAAAGCTATACAAGGGCTACATTTTTGCAAAATTTTTAGCCTGATTGGTCAAACAAGTCTGAGTATATGTGAGTTAATGTGTCAGCACAGTTGACAGATGGACTCACTGGAGAGAAGAAAGGTCAGAGGTCAACGCAGAATATTTTGGCACCAGTTCATACATATGTGACCCGATAATGGTGTAAAGTTTCAGAAAAATCTGTCCTGTGGTCTCAGGGTTCAATTCTGGAAACGAATGCGAGGGCGGCGGGGGAAACCAGTCAAAAACATAGTATCCGAAAACTTTGTTTTTGAGGATACAATTATACTGAGGGGTACTTACAAGCCCTATAGTTAAAAAAATGGATAACAGAGACTTAATTTCAAGTTTCCAAGGGGATTTTTCATTGACTTCCTAACATGTTAAATTACAAGATTCTAGGTTGAATAATGATTTGTTAAAGATGACTACATCTTTGAAGGTCTCAAAAATTGGGAAAAATTGCGTAAAATTAAAAAAAAATATCCAGGTGGTGCCAGCAGTCTCCAGGAACTCATGAAACAACCCATGATAAATATGCATGCATGCAAGAAATCATGGTGATCATTGCATCTGTTGTTAAGATATTGGAGCTTTTGTAACAAATTTTTAATTGTTTTGGGGGTACTTCTGAGAACCATAGCTAAAAGGATATGGGTAAAAGAGACCTAATTTCTGGTTTCATGGAGATTTTTCATGGACCTCCCTAGATGTCAGGTTAAAAGATTCTAGGTCCTATGTTTACGATTTGTGCCCTGTTAACAGATTACCATATCTTTGAAGGTCTCAAAAATAAAGAAAAAAAAATTCCATTTGATACCACCAGTCTGCAGGAACTGATGAAACACACCATGATCAATATGCATGCAGAAAATCATGGTGATCAATGCTTTAGTCGTTCAGATACTGTAGCTTTGTATCAATTTTTTAATTATCCTGGGGGGGGGGGGGGTAGTTGTGGGCCCATAGCTTGGAGGATATGCTTAACAGAGGCCTAATTTCAGGTTTACCAGGAGATTTTTCATAAACCTCTTTGGATTTTACGTTATAAGATTCTAGCTCTAGTGTTTACAATTTGTGCCCTGTTAATGGACAGACAGACGGATGACAGACAGAGTGTGACTGCTATTTCTCAGATAACTTTCAGTCAGCTGAGCAAAAAAAAAACCTAGAATATCAGCAAAAGCTGACAAAAGCCCTCAGCAAAAAGAGCAGTATTAATGGATGGTAACAGTAACAAGTATTCATGTAATATTTGTTCTCACATGGATGTATATCTGTACAGATGTCTCTTATTAAAGTTGTGAATAGGAACTAGAGAGGTATTTAGTAACTTTTGTAAGTCTGGCCCCAGTCTTTGTAAGTCATGCAGCACTTAAGAGATCATCAAGGCCAATGACCATTCCACATTCCAAAACAATCCATCCAGTGGTTCCTGAGAAATAAGCTCCTAAGTTTTTCTATTATAACTCTGTGACCTTGAGAATTAGATCAAGATCATCCATCTTTGAACTTGACCGAGATTGTGTTGATATGTATCAGCACCAAAGAAATGAAATTCCTGTGTTGAATACTTTTAGAGATATCCCGCTCACATGGCCAAAATTGAAAACTCCAATAAAAATTCTTTAAAAATCAGAAATTGGAGGGGATTTGTTTTTTTAAAGAAGGAAAAGATGGCGCTCAAGCAACATGCATAGTTGCGGACCCCCACCATAGGCGCTCCTTCAGCAACGATAAAGATGATATCTAATTGAATGTTTAATTATTATCTTTTTACTATTAGGCCCAAAGTTTAGGAGAAAATCAGAGGAGATAGAGATAGCTAAGTTCTATAAATACTAAACTGGGTGCAAGGTAAGATCAAGCTGACTTGAAAAGACTGCTTGCTTAGTGGATGTGATGTTAGTCTCTTTCTATACGGATATGATAGGATTATGTCTAGAGGAGAAACAAATTTATTGTTGGCTGTTTTATGCTTGTGGTCATTTGTTAAAATCTGTATTGAGTTTATACTCAGTATGTTTTATCCTGTTTTAAGTATTGACAGATTTTTCTGTCATGTAGTCTTTAACAGGTGTGTTTGTGCGTGCCCTTAGTTCTGATGTTTTAGTGAACCTACTAACTCTTAAGGCTGCTCTGAGGGCTTTATTCTGTTGAACTTCTAGTTTATATATTTGTGTCTTAGCTGCACCTAAGAAAGCTATCGATACCCTTTATGCCTATAGGGTGGATCCATTGTTTATATAAAGCCTGCAGCTGTCTCCAGTTTAGGTCCATCCTTCAAATAGCACACAGCCTTTAGAGCATTAATCCTACTCCACATTCTTTGACTGATATGCTCTATGTGTGGGCGCCAAGTGGCTTTTTGTAAAAAATTACACCTAAGAACCTGGCAGCATCAGAATCTTTTAAATTTTCATCTAACAGTTTTATAAGCTTCAAAATATTTTGGATTGTACGCTTTACTAAACAAAACCATTTTTGTTTGATTTAGTTTGATTCTCTAGGTGTTGCACTAGTTGCTTATGTGGGCGAGCTGGGCTTGGACTGAGTTGTGTGAATAGCAAACTTTGGAACCAGTGGCCCAGATAGCTAAGTCCTCAGCGTATTGTGAAATGCTGACCATTTGTCCCATCTTTGGAAGGTTGTAATATACATGATTAAGAGTAAAGGGCTCAGCACTGAGCCCTGGGGAGTCCCAGCTTCAAGTGTAATCTTCTCAGATTATGTACCTTTATGATTAACCATAAGGGGATCTATCTGTCAAGAATGAGGAGATTAACCTCACTAGCTTATGTGGCAGATGGAATCTCATAACTTTAATGCAGAGGCCGTCAGACCATACTGCATCAAAGGCCTTTTCTACGTCAAGAAATGTGGCTAAGTTGTGCTGTCTTTGTTTCATACCATTCGCAATGGCCTGACTGAGCTGGAATATGTGATCACACATTGAACTCCTGGAGTGAAAGCCTGATTGGTCATCATTAAAAATTGGGCCACACAGCTCAGCCGGTCTAATCTCTAAGAATGTAGTATTTTGATTTTTAAGGATTTTTTCAAATAGCTTGCCCAGACAGGGAAGCAAGCTGAAAGGCCTGAAATTTGTCTGTTTGTCAGTTGTCTTGTCAGGTTTTGGGATCATGGTTACTAATGCCCTTTTCCATTAAATCGGAAACTATCCCCATGGAATGCGGAGCGTGGATAGGTTTGCAATTCTCCTTAGACAGGGGTCTGGCATTTTCTTTAGTATTTTGTAAGTGAGTTTGTCCAGACCAGGGGCTGATTTGCCTTTGGATTTGGGAAGAGCCAGTTTAACTTCTAGAACTCCCACTGGTCTTACTGCTGCGTTTTCATCACTGTCTACCATGGTCGAGTTTTCTAGAGGCTTAAACAATGTTTTACTTTCATCAATTATTTGTTTAGCTGTTTTTAAGAAATCATTCTTGAAGTGAGGGTGTGTCGGGGTTTTGTGTATTTGTTTTAAAAGTATTCGCAAACAGATCTGCACAACACTTTGCTGGAGCAGCAACTGTGCCGTCAGGGCGTATAAGGGGTTAAGCCTGTCCTGTATTTGGGTTTAATTTAGAGTTAGAACTAGATGCGTCGGAACGACACAAATGCCCCCGCCTGGGGCAAATTAGAAACATATGTAAAATTTTGAAAATTTTTTTAAGTTCAGGAGGTGTCGTATGGTCAAATGTAGGTCAACAAGGGCAAAATGCAAACTCGATCTGTAACGGGTCATTATCAAGCAACACACCAAAAATCATGCCAGTATATGCAGGCATTGTGAAAAAAAATCCATACATGTGCATTTTCCATAAAAATTTCTGTCTTTCATGAAATTTTCTATGTTTAGGAGCTGTAAAACAATCAAAAGTAGGTCAACCGGGATGAAACGCGAACTCAATCTGTAACTGTCATTATCTGCCCACACATAAAAAATCAGGGTGGTATCTGCAGGCACTGAGGAAAAAAATCAGTACATATGCATTTGTTATGAAAATTTCTATTTTTCATGAAACTTTCTATGTTCAGGAGCAGTCAAATGGTCAAAAGTAGGTCAACTGGGACAAAACAAGAACTCGATCTGTAACTGGTCATTATCTGCCTACACACCAAAAATCAGGCCCGTATCTGCAGGCACTGCGAAAAAAGTCCATACATGTGCACTTTTTTTATGAAATTTCTATGTTAGAGCACCGTCAAATGGTCAAAAGTAGGTCAACTGGGACAAAACGTGAACTCGATCTGTAACTGGTCATTATCTGCCCACACACCAAAAATTAGGCCAATATCTGCAGGTATTGCGAAGAAAAGTCTGTACAAGTATATTTGTCATGAAAATTTATATTTTACATGAAATTTTCTATGTTCAGGAGCCGTAAAACAATCAAAAGTAGGTCAACTGGGACGAAACGCGAACTTGATCTGTAACTGGTCAATATCTGCCAACACACCAAAAATCAGGCCAATATCTGCAGGCATTGCGAAAAAAAGTCCGTACATGTGTATATGTCATGAAAATTTCTATTTTTCATGAAATTTTCTAAGTTTAGGAGCCGTAAAACAGTCAAAAGTAGGTCAACTGGGACGAAACGCGAACTTCATCTGTAACTGGTCTATATCTGCCCACAAACCAAAAATCAGGCCAATATCTGCAGGCATTGCGAAAAAAGTCTGTACATGTGTATCTGTCATGAATATTTCTATTTTTCTTGAAATTTTCTATGTTCAGGAGCCGTATAACGGCCAAAAGTAAGTCAACCGGGAGGAAACGCGAACTCGATCTGTAACTGGTCATTATCTGCCCACACACAAAAAATCAGGCCAATATCTGCAGGCATTGCGAAAAAAAGTCTGTACATGTGTATTTGTCATGAAAATTTCTATTTTTCATGAAATTTTCTAAGTTTAGGAGCCGTAAAACAGTCAAAAGTAGGTCAACTGGGACGAAACGCGAACTCGATCTGTAACTGGTCATTATCTGCCCACACACCAAAAAATCAGGCCAATATCTGCAGGCATTGCGAAAAAAAAGTCTGTATATGTGTATTTGTCATGAAATTTCTATTTTTCATGAAATTTTCTAAGTTAAGGAGCCGTAAAACGGTCAAAAGTAGGTCAACCGGGACGAAACGCGAACTCGATCTGTAACTGGTCTATATCTGCCCACACACCAAAAATCAGGCCAATATCTGCAGGCATTGCGAAAAAAAGTCCGTACAACTGTTTGATTTCGGAAGGACGGAAGGACGGAATGACGGACATGGGTAAAACTATATGCCCCGGCCACTTTGTGGCGGGGGCATAAAAACATCTGAATTGTTTCCAGAATTCACCTGAGTTTGATTTATGATCTAGACTGTTAATATCATCTGACCATTGAGTTTGTTTTTGCGCTAAGATAGCTCAATAGACTGACCTATTAGCCTGATCTACAAATCTATTTACTCTAGCTATTAAACAAAGCTTTGGCTTCCATGGTACGAGTGCTTTGTTGGTAGTGCCTGACTCGTCGCCTAAAGGCTCCATCTCTTTTATTTCTGGGGCTAAGTTCCACCAGTTTCTATTTTTAACTTCTTTCTCTGGAGTGACCGCATTTAAGGCCTCATTGATACTACATGCTATGTCAGCTAATTGTGATGCAATCTAACTGTAAATGTGTGATTACATCAATTTTAGAAGGATCTGGCATATTATTTATGAGGATTTCCTGAAAACGACCCCAATCAGCTTTAGCTAATTTTGGTGGGGAAACCTCTGGTTTCCAACTAATGTATACATGGATCAGGAGATGGTCCCACCTGATACACTCCCCTACATAGAACTCAGAGGAGACAACTGTGTTTGGAGTGGCAAGAGTGAGATCTAAAATGTTCCAAGCGCCTTGAGTCGCACTGTAGAATGATGGCTAGAGGCATTACTATATCTAGCACCGTAGTCTGTATGTGGGGCATTTAGATCACCTAGGATTAGATAATTATTAATTTTTTATCTAATTTTTCTGAAAATCTGTTTTTGAAATGTTGATGTTGGTGGGTTATAATAACTATTAAATCTAGGTATGGAGCTGCCCAATCTGCTCGATTTATTCTGATTGAGAGGGCCTTGGCTTTAAAATTACCAAACCATTTATTGACAGAATAATAAAATTTTCTGTCAACAGGGATACCCACACCCCTCCATGACCTGTGTCTCTATCTGAGCAAATCAGGTCATAGTTGCCTAGCGTGAAATGTTTTCCTGGTGTCAGTTTAGTTTCAGATATTAAAGCAATGTCTATATTATTTTTATCTATATAATTTTATAATTCATGTTTAAGCGTGTTTAAGATCGGTGGTGAACAACACGGTGTTCCAGTCAAGATGTGCCTTTGTCGGAGTTGCCGAGGGTTTCAGCAGTGTCTAGGCGTTCATCTGTGGGGGTGGTGCAGGCTGCACAAGCACATGCTTTGCCATAATGGCTATGGTGGTGCTGGTTTGGCTTCCCTGTCTAAACTTTAGATTTGCCTCTTTAAATGCGGCACAGCCACGATAGGATGCGATAAGTGCACCTGAACAATTGGCGCATCTCACATGGGCTTTGTCCATGGAACAGGCACATATTCCATGTCCGGTCTCTCCGCACCTAAGGCAGCGGACTGTGTTCTGACATTGTCTGGCTGTATGTCCAAAGTGCTGACACTTAAAAAATTGGTCAACAGTCTTGAGGTCTCTGTATGGCTCCAACTTGACAATTCTTAGAGCCAGTCTGAAAGGCATCTTAAGCGCATAGTCATAGTGGGCTTTGTTGTCATATGTAAGTTTGTCAGTCTCACTAGGTCCCTTGGTCATGATAAAGCACGTGGCTTCTGTGACACCTACATGTCTAAGTTCACTAACAATGTCAAAGTCAGTGACGTCCAGGGGAACTCTATATACTAACCCATACTTGAGTGATGTGGTTTGATGTGGCCACTTGCCAGTGCCAGCAAAGGTAGCATGGCCACATCCTGGTAGCTTTTTTGGCGTTGTCTTTCAGTTTGTCAGCTTCTGTCTCGGAGGTGCAGCAGTTAAGCAACACTTTACCTCCCTGAATTTTGTCAGATAGATCCCAGCCTGTTGTGATCTTGTCTATCGTCGCTTTGAGTCTGAGCGATTTCAGGAGAAGTTCATGGTCAATCCGGACTTATATCCTGATGTATGTAGGCAAATGTATTTGCAGTGGGTTTGTCTATCAGTGTCAGTGTGTTTGCTTTGGGTGGTTGTTGTGCAAGCGTGTTGGTACAGTTTTCATCAGATGGCGAGAATTCCTTAGGAGCAGGGACCATGGAGCATTGGAGCTCGTTGGCCTGGTTTGTGTTTTGTTTGACTTGCATCCTTGGTCATTTGTGTTTTGTCTGTTGTTTGGTCGGCTGTAGGACTGGTCTAGTAGTCAGTCCAGTTTTCTTTTGCTTAGCCTCCACGGAAAGTGGAGTGCCAGCCTTGGGTTTAGCTGTAGTCTCTGCCTCAAAGTGCGGCTGCAGGTTGACTGCTGGTTTCTGTGCCCGTCGAGGATGTGAGTATGTCAAGGACGTAATTGGATGTGGCACCCCCAAACTCATGCACCAGTTACAGACCGTCAGTGCCGATAATCATAGCATGTTTTACAACAATCCACCCAGTGGTTCCTGAGAAATAAGCCTCTAAGCCTTTTTTTACAATTAGCTCTTAAACGTTGAAAAATAAGTCAAGGTCTCCCATTTTCGAACTTGACCGAGATTTTATTAATATACATCAGCACAGAAGAAATAAAATTCCTACGGTATATTCTTTTTGAGATATCCCCCTCACAAGGTAAATGTTTACACATGCCAGTTTTTTTCCTATGATTCTATCTAAAATATCGAAAAATAAGTCAAGGTCACCCATCTTTGAACTTGACCAAGATTTTGTTAATATACATCAGCACCAAAGAAATGAAATTCCTAAGATAAATCCTTTTCGAGATATCCCAATCACAAGGTAAATGTTAATTAACACACGCCAAAGAAATGGGCTTCCTCCCTGTAGCACCCACCAAAGATGATGATTATGACGGTGCCAACCTCTCAGAAAAGTTTGTGGCAGCAGCAATGACAACGACCATGATGACAGCAAGAGCAACACCTTAGTTTCTTCTTGGTAGCACTTGTCAAAGAAAACAACTGTGCTAGGCACTAGGAGTAGTTTGTGAAGAAGGCACTGACAATGATGACGACAGCAAATTCTTAGCTAATTCCTGCCTGCATTCAATGCCAAAGACATTTTATCAGTGCTTGCCTCTATGAGTATTTTTTTATGGTGGAACTGATGACAATGGCCGTAGTTTCCTCCCTGTAGTGCAGCCAAATCTCATGAAAATGCTGGTTTCTTGGAGAAGTTTGTTCCAGCAATACTGACAACAGTAATGACAGCAAGAACTTAGCTTTCTCCCTGTCACACCTGCCAAGACAACAACAACAGTGCCGGCCCCCCCAGAAAATTTTATGGCAGCATCACTGACAATGACCATGGTGACAGCAAGAGCAAGACCTTAGCGTTCTCTATAGTACCGGCTAAAGAAGATGACAGTGCTGGTCTCTTGGAGAAGTTTGTGGCAGCAGCACTGACAATGACAGCAAGACCTTAGTTTCCTCCGTGTTACACTTGACAAAGATGACAACGACAGTGCTGGCCCCTTGGAAAAGTTTGTGGCAACAATACCAGAGGCTGACCATGACGACAGCAAGAGCAAGACCTCAGCTTCCACTCTATAAAACAAGCCAAAGACATGGCTAGATGCTTTGAGTAGTTTGTGGAGGCAGTACTGATGACAATGAAGACAGCAAAACCTTAGCTTCCTTACAAATACAATGACATTACTTGACTCTTTGAGTAGTTTGTGGAATTGGCACTGAGGAAGAAGACAACAGCAATATCTGTGCTTACTGCCTGTATTGCATGTCAAAGATGAGACAACAGTGCTTGACTCTAGTTGTAATTTATGGCAGCAGTCCTGAAGACTATGATCAGGGCAAAATCCAAACCTTTCTCCCCATAGCATCCACAAAGATAAGGACTACAGTGCTGGCTGCTATGAGTAGATTGTGGATGCAGCACTGATGACGACTAAGTCAGCAAGGCCTTAGCTTCCTACCTGACTTAGATAAGAACGACGACAGTGCTTGCCTCTTGGAGTACTACCCACCAAATATGACGACAACAATGATGGCCTCTTGAAGTAATTTGTTGGGGCAGCACTAACAATGATAGCAACAACATAGCCTTTTCCCTGCAGCATCCACCAAAGACGAAGACTTTGCTTACTCAAAAATGTTGGGGCAAAAGTAAGCAGGTAATTTGGTAATCATTGATGGCCACTTTCCATGTTTTATTTCACCATTTTTGCCTAAACCTGGTAAAAGACCAAATGTAAAATTATTTTTTGGTAATTTTCTGACAGTTTATCAATTTTGCTGTTAAATAATCAAACACACTGAAGATATTAGCATATTTTTATGCCTTAATACATTTTCCAAACATACATCACCAAAAATGTGACTTCTACTTTCAACCTTACAGTATAAAAGTTGAATTTTCACACAATGAAAAAAAAAATCATCACACTCTGTCATAGTGAAAGTGCTTATCACAGGGACACTGGAACTAACCCAAAAACTCTGAAAGACAAAACATCATAACACAATGTAAGAGTATAAATACTTGTTACAGGGAAAGTGGTACTACCCATAACCTATGAAGGACAACAAATCATCATACTCAATCTAAGTAAAAGAGCTTCCCACAGGGAAACGGGTACTAAGCCTAACTCTTGAAAGACATCAAATCAACAAAGTCCATCAGAGTAAAAGTGCTTATCACAGGGACATGTTACTCACCCAACCTTTGAAATATATCACACTCTCTCATGGTAAAAGTGCTTGTCAGAGGGATACTGGTACTAACCCTAAACCTTGAAAGACAACAAATCATTACACTCTGTCATAGTTTAAGTGCTTGTCCAAGGGATATAGGCACTAACCCTAACCAGTGAAAGACAGCATATCATCACATTCTTTCTTAGTAAAAGAGCTTGCATTAGGGACACAGGTACTGACCCTAAACCTAGAAAGACAAATCATCCAATTCTGTCATAGGAAAAATGCTCATCACAGGGACACTGATACAAACCTTAACTTTTTGAAGACAACAAAGCATCACATTCTGTCATAAAAAGTGCTGGTCACAAGGATAAGACAAATCATCAAACTCTGTCATTATAAAAATGCTTATAACAGGGAAACTGGTACCTACCATAACTTTTGAAAGACAACAAATCCTCACACTCTGTCAAAGTCAAAGTGCTTGTCACAGGAACAGGGGTACTAACCCTAACCAATGAAAGACAACAATTCATCATACTCTTTCTTAGTAAAAAAGCTTGTCACAAGGACACAGGTAATAACCCCAACCTTAGAAAGACAAATCATCAGACTCTGTCATTGGAAAAAATGCTTACCACAGAGATACTGGTACTAACCCTCACCAGTGAAAGACAACAAATCATTACACTCTGTCATAGTTTAAGTGCTTTTCCAAGGGATATAGGCACTAACCCTAACCAGTGAAAGACAACATATCATCACATTCTTTCTTAGTAAAAGAGCTTGCCATAGGGAAACAGGTACTGACCCTAAACCCTGATGACAACTAATCATTACACTCTGTCATAGTAAAAATGCTTCTCACAGGGATAGTGGTACTAACCCTTACCTTTGAAAGACAACAAATCATCCAATCTGTCATAAAAATCTTCACACTGTCAAAGTAAATGAGCTTATCACAGGGATACTCTTACTAACCCTAACCTTTGAAAGACAAATCATCACACCCTGTCACAGTAAAAGTGCTTGTCACAGGGACGCAGGTACTAACCCCTACCTTAGAAAGATAACAAATAACCACACCCTGTCATAGTAAAAGTGCTTGTAACAGCGACATGTACTCAACCTAAATAGAGAAAGACAACAAATCGTCACACCCTGTCACAGTAAAAGTGCTTGTCACAGGGACGCGGGTACTAACCCATACCTTAGAAAGATAACAAATAACCACACCCTGTCATAGTAAAAGTGCTTGTAACAGCGACATGTACTGAACCTAAACATAGAAAGACAACAAATCATCAGTCTATCGAGTGCTTGTTAAAGGGGCAGCGGTACTCACCCTAACCCATAAAAGACAACAAATCTTCACACACTGTCATAATAAAAGTGCTTGTCACAAGGATATGTGTACTAACCCTAACCCTACAAAGACAAATCATCACACTCTGTCATAGTAAAATTGCTTGATACAGGGACAGGGGTAGTAACGCTAACCTTAGAAAGACAACAAGTCATCACCCTCTGTAATAATTAATGTGTGTCACAAAGACACAGGATTAACCCTAAACCTAGAAAGACAAATCATCCAATTCTGTCATAGGAAAAATGCTTATCACAAGGATACTGATACAAACCTTAACTTTTTGAAGACAACAAAGCATTACATTCTGTCATAAAAAAAGTGCTGGTCACAAGGATAAGACAAATCATCAAACTCTGTCATTATAAAAATGCTTATAACAGGGAAACTGGTACCTACCCTAACTTTCGAAAGACAACAAATCCTCACACTCTGTCATAGTCAAAGTGCTTGTCACAGGAACAGGGGTACTAACCCTAACCAATGAAAGACAACAATTCATCATACTCTTTCTTAGTAAAAAAGCTTGTCACAAGGACACAGGTACTAACCCTAACCTTAGAAAGACAAATCATCAAACTCTGTCATTGGAAAATGCTTATCACAGAGATACTAGTACTAACCCTAATCACTGAAAGAAAACAATTCATCACATCCTGTCATAAAAAAAGTGCTTGTCCTAAGGACACAGGTACTAACCCTATAAAGTCAAATAATCAATTCTGTCATCGGAAAAAATGCTTATCAATATCACAGGGATACTGGTACAAACCTAAACTTCTGGAAGACATCAAATCATCAGATTGTGTTGTAAAAAATGCTTGTCACAAGGATATGGGTACTAACCCTAGAAAGAGAAATCGGCAAACTCTGTCTTTATAAAAATGCTTCTCACAGGGATACTGGTACTTACCCTAACTTTTGAAAGACAACAATTCTTCACACTCTGTCATAGTCAGAGTGCTTATCACAGGGACAGGGGTACTTACCCTAACTAATGAAAGACAACAATTCATCATACTCTTTCTTGGTAAAAAAACTTGCCACAGGGACACAGGTACTAACCCTAACCTTAGAAAGACAAATCATCAAACTGTGTCCTTGGAAAAATGCTTACCACAGAGATACTGGTACTAACCCTCACCAGTAAAAAGACAACAATTCATTACACTCTGTCATAGTTTAAGTGCTTTTCCAAGGGATATAGGCACTCACCCTAACCAGTGAAAGACAAAATATCATCACATTCTTTCTTAGTAAAAGAGCTTGCCACAGGGACACAGGTACTAACCCTTACCCTTTAAAGAAAACAAATCATCACACTTTCGTCATAGTAAAATGCTTGTCACAGGGACATGGATACTAACCCTAACCAGTGACAAAAATTAATCACACTTTTTCTTAGTAAAAATGCTTCACACAAGGACAGCCATACTTACCCTAACCTTTGGAAGCGAATACAAATCATCACACTCTTTCATAGTAAAAGTGCTTGTCACAGGGACAGGGGTACTAACCCTAACCAGTTAAAAACATCAATTCATCGCACTCTGTCATAGTTTAGGTGCATCTTACAGGGACATAGGTACTAACCCCAACCTTTGAAAGACAACAAATCATCTCACTCTGTCATAATAAAAGTGCTTGTAACAAGGACACAGGTTCTAACCCTAACCCATTTAATAACAAAAACTTTCTGTTTATATTTCCTTATATACTACTTAGTCTTATTACTACTCACTAAAATAATTTTTATATCCATCATAATAATCTGTGCAAAAAGTGTCAATTAAATCCTTTGACCTCATTAAACATATATGTACATGCATGAAATTTGAGGAGAATGAAATTAGATGAGAAAATATATTGGTAAAATATGTATGAGTTTCATGAAAATCCATAGGATATTTGGTAAGTGCCAAGGTGCCTCCAAAGTGCGATGACCTCTGACCTCATTAATTATGCATGGATTTCACTGGAAATTAAACTTAAGCAGGTTATTTTTATTGATTAACATTTTCTTATGAGTTTTATCAAAATCTTTGTAAGTTAACACAGTGACACAACAAAGAACTCAAGTGACCCCTGACCTTATTCAATATGTGTGGCTGTTGCCCATAATAGAACTTGGGTGAGAAAATCTTTTGGCAAGTAGTTATATGATGAGTTTCACGAAAATCCATCAAAGCACCAGTAAGTTATTGTGGCGACACTAAAATTTATTGGACGGTTGATATACCAAAATACTATCATCATATGATGGGTGTATAACAAGTGGCCCACCAGACATGACTCTCAGCTAAATTTGACTGGGTGCTCATTTCTTTTATTAATGTTATATATTGTCTGTGAGAATAGTCTATGGCTGATGTTACTATGTTGAAAAATGGACAGAAAATAAAAACACAGAATTCATAGGAGACCTGCCCGGGACCCCCCCTGGACTTAACAATAGAGGGTTCCAAGGAAAATGGATACAATTTGTACCCTGTCTGTCTGGGTGCTCAAAATCATGTTTCTGGTCCATAGCTCACAGAATATAGGTCACTTTGACCCAATTTCAGGTTTCCAAGGAGAATTGCCAAGGACTTCCCCGAATGTCATGTTAGAAGAGTCTAGGACTAATGAATACAATTTGTGCCCTGTCTGACTGCTCAAAATCATGCTCCTGGCCAGTAGAACCCTCCTGGCTTTTGTGTTAGAAGATTCTAGACTTAACACACATGATTTGTGCCTATCTGACATTCATGGTGCTCATATGACATCTTTTTCCTATAGGTTGCAAAATATAGTTCACCATGATCTAATTTCAGGTTTCCAAGGACATTTGCCTAGGACCTCCCTGAATTTTATGTTAGGAGGTTCTAAGACTGATGGATACAATTTGTGCCCAGTCTGAGTGTCTGGGTGCTCAAAATCATGTTTTTGGTTCATAGGTTCATAAAATATAGGTTTCAGTGACCTAATTTTAGGTTTCCTAGGACATTTGCCTAGGACCTACATGAATGTTACGTTAGTAGATTTCAGGCCTAATGAACACAATTTGTGCCTCGTCTAACTGTCTGGGTGCCCCAAACCATTTCCAGCCAATAGGTCACAGAATATAGGTCACCATAACCTACTTTCAGGTTTCCAAGGACATTTGTCTAGGAACTCTCTAAATACTATGTTAGAAGATTCTAGGCCTAATGGATACAATTTGTGCACTGTCTGACTATCTGGGTGCTTATATGACATCTTTCCCTATAGGTCACAAAATTTAGGTTATGGTGACCTAATATCAGGTTTTGAAGGACATTTGCCAAGGATGCCTCAGAATGTTTCATTAGAAGATTCTAACAGATATAAATTGTTCCTTGTCCGACTTTCTGGGTCCTTAAAATCCTGTTTTTGGCCTTTAGGTCGAAATGGAGGTCACCATGACCTAATTTAAGGATTTCAAGGATATTTGCCTAGAACCTCCAAAGATATTGTGTTAGAAGATTCTAAACCTAACAGATATGATTTGTGCCCATCTGACATTCAGGATGCTCAAAATCATGTTTTCGGGCCGTAGGTCACATAATATAGATCACCATGAACTAATTTCAGGATTACAAGGATATTTGCCAAGAACCTCTCCGGATATTGTTTTAGAAGATTCTAGGCCTAACAGGTACGATTTGTCCCCATCTGACATTCACAGTGTTCAAATGACATCTTTTTCCTATAGAACACAGAATATAGGTCACAGTGACCTAAGTTCAGGTTTCCTAGGACCTCCCTAAATGTCTTGTTAGAGGGTTCCAGTCTAGATGGATACAATTTTTGCCCCGTCTGACTGTCTGGGTGCTCAAAATCATGTTTTCAGCCTTTACGTCACAAAATATAGGTCACCATCACAGGTTTCCATGGAGATTTTCCTAGTAACTCCCTGGATGTAGCTTAGAAGTTTTAAGGTCTTAGGGTTACGATTTGTGCCCTGATAACGGACGGACAGCTGGACGGCCGGATAGACACCGGACAAAGGGTGATCGCTAAAGCTCAGATGACTTACAGTCAGATTAGCTAAAAATTGAGGAAAATATATAATTTATCATCAGTTGATTCAAACCAATAAGTAAATTTAAAGAAAAAATGTAAAAAAAAAAAAAAAAAAAAAAAATGTCCAACCTTGCTTCTTCTTCTCGAGGTCAGCTAGATTTGCAAGATTGAAGGTCTGAGATGAAAATGTTTGCATGAAATGCATCCATGATCTTGTTGTGTGGACTACAAGGTGTGGGCCCTGTGACCTTGATGTTTGATCTCAAAATCAATAGGGTTCTTGCTTTAGTGGTGGGCCATATATGTCAAGTTTGAAACACATATATCAAATTATCTATCCAAACTGGAGTTATCCGAAGTCAAGTATGAAATCCATATATTAATCCAAGCTGGAATTATCATCCCAAAACAAATTTTTGAAGCTACATATGCAAGATGGAAGGTCTGGGATGAAAGGTTTGGCTTAAAATCAATCCACAAAATTTTTTTATGCGAGTCCTGTGACCTTGACCTAAGACCTAAAAAGATTAAATAGATTTCATCATAACACAGATCACTTTGTATGTGCATGATATGAAAGAAATCTGTTCATTCCTTTTTGACTTATCATGCTCATTCTACTGTCTAGTGGCAAAAATGGACAATTACAAGGCACAAAAACAAGAAAGGATAATAGGTGCTGCAAAGTGTTTCTGGTACATGACACAGATATCCAATTCTCAATTTTTGGACCAATCTATGCAAGCCTTCTTGAAATATTTAAGAATTTGTATGATTTTCTGCAAAGTCAAGTTAGGTCACTCTCCTAGTGAAAGTCATGACACCATTTTAAATAGGTTTCACCATCATACCCTTATCTATACACATGTAAATATTGTTATTTACACATGAAATATATTTTGAGTTATCTCACTCACAAGATTTTACTGGGGCAGCAGCAGGACTGTGCTAAAACCATCGTATCCCACAACTTTAACTTTGGAATATTACAATAAGCTTATTGAATGTTACTGTTAAAACCTGAAAATACCAAAGGTAATTTGCCACACATAGTGATACAAGGCTATCCAACTAACAGCTTAGTAAATATGTTCATATGTTGTTTGTTCCTGTATCGAGAACATTTCCTGTTAATATGTATAAAATTGCATCTACAATAAATTTTGAAATTAGGAAATTTCTAAAAATAATTGTGACAATATTCCCACACTGAGGGATGGGAACAATTCTCTGACAGAGGGAAAGTGCATTGCACCCCTGAGAAAGTATATTATTAAGATCTCATATAATTACAGGATCATTTCTCAAGAACCAGAATTAAGCCAAATGGACGCTTTGATTATATGAAACAATAAAATATGTAATGATATTATGTAAAAAATCAATTTTTTTAAGACTCTGGTATATTAAATAAATGATTTATCAGTTAAACCTTTTTTATTACACAACAATAGTATTTCCATTCTTTTTACATTTCAGTAAATGTGTCAAATAAACTGACCAATATTTCAAATATTTGTAAAATACCTGAAAATTTCAATCATTTAATGAATTGCCTGAGTGAACCAGGTAATTTATAAACTACCTGAAAAGTTCAGACAATTTACAAATTGTCTGATTTTATTAATTGACTGTAACAAATTTATACCTTTCATATGGCATATTTCAAATATACATACTTTATCACATTTCAAATATATTACAATAATTTACAATATTATAGAAAAAAAGGTATAATGTTTCATGCAAAAATTAATTTTAAATCAGGTTTAGATATTTTATTTCATCAGGGTTGGGGATAGGTACATGTGACAGTAACTAGGTACAGGTACTGGGACTCGTGCAATGGTCAGGTACAGGTCCAGGTACAGGTACAGCCTTTTTGTAGGGTACCTATAGATACAAGTACTATAGAAAGTTCCTAGGTACAGGTACAGGTACATTTTAAAGACATTTGAACTAATGATAATTGCATAAATTTAATCTAGGTGAAATAATTATAATAGAATGGCAGAATATATCATTAAAAAGTTTTTAAAAAATGACCTCCTGCTATGTCATAAAAAAAAATCAGGCCTGGCAAATGAATAGGATTGCCTTTAGTAAATGTGATAAATGAATAAAGATGATAAAGTTTATAAAGATATTAATACAGAAATATAAAACTTTCATTCATATACTAAAATATGATGTATATTTTATATCAAGTTTTGAGTTTCAGAGTTTTGTTTTAAAGTCAAAATATCTAAAAGCATGACACACTTAAAATAATGAGGCTTAATTGCTGAACTAAAAGAGAAAATCTTACAATAAATATTACCTATACTAACTTCATGACAATAATCTATACATAATAAGAAGTAACAATAAACATGTAATTGCAGTAGGTCATACTGATGAATGTTTTACAAATAAAGAGCACCTGCATTTGATGCTTGAGCAGGGACAGTTTTTTCCTATAAAATGGAATGTTCTGCTATTTTGGCATATGTTGAGAGTTCAGTTATATAATATGTATCATCACTTCTTCATTTATCCTTCACCAAAATTCTTTGTATATTAGACAACAGGTATCTTACTTGGGGCATGTAAACAACAATGTCCATATCCTTTGGTCTGTACCCTTTATATCTGATGTCACTATGAACTGTGGATGCTGGAGGTAGCCAGGCCAGCTCTGGCCCACTCAATGTAAAAGGCTGCAGGGATGAAAGCTCAGTAATTACCCCGCCTGGTTAAGATAACAGCCATGACAGGGGAGACAGTTCAGTACACTAACCTGGCCAAACCTGATGTCCCTTGCCAATATCATTACCTAGCTGTATAATTCACATAACTGTGATTTGTGTACCTATGTACAAGGTCCTGGCACCAACCCTGTTCTGTGACATATTAGACAACTAAATGGAGAATGTAGGCAGTACTGTTCCTATCCTTTGTTAATTGCCATATACTTGGGCTGATTAAACCACAATGAACTTCTTGTTTATAGGCTGAAGCTTGACCAGCTTGTCTGCATAGCCAGCTACAAAGGCAGCAGGGTTGAATGCCTGAGACATGCCTAAGATACTAGTATTTAACTGCTCTGACAGTCACACGTGAAAGTTTTGTACATGTAACTGACCAAGGCTGGTGTCCATTTCTAGTATCACATTTGTATAATTATATCTGAACTGTGTACCTAGGTACACATCCAGGTACAGGTACAAGTACCTGGCCCCAACCCTGCATTTCATAGTAAACTCATAAATGGAACCAGTCTTTAATTCTATTTGTTAATATATATCATTTGCAATATATATATATATATATATATATATAGATAGATAGATAGATAGATAGATAGATAGATATAATTCTCTGAATAGTGTGGTGGGGAGAGGAGGATTACATTGACCATCCCCCTCTTGCAAAAAAGTTGAGGAGGGGGGCACCACTATATTGATGTCCCTATGTACCCTTCACTATATTGTCTGGAAGGTAATATATCTTACAACCAATTATTCCTGATTATCGGTAGGTAAAGGTTAAACAATTTTTACAGAAGATCAATATTAAATGGATTTAACACTGATTTGAAAAACAAACTGGTATGGTGTGGCTATAAACACATTATGCATTTAACATAACCAAAGGTTATTGTACCAACAAACAAACTTTTTAGACATGATTATATATGGAATAGAATTGTTTTATAATCTTGAAAATTAGCAAATATATCAACTATCATATTTGGATTATCAGTTTTCGGGACATTTGGACACTGACAAGTCGCTTTGACAAAACGTGCCCCACTGGCCGACATCATTATTTCCAAATAACAAATCAGAGAGAAAAGTTTATCAATTGGTACAACAATTTCAATGAAAACCATTGAACCTTTGATTTTATTAAACACAGAATATGTTGTTAACATTCTGTATTTCAAATTGAGACAACAAAAATGCATGCAAACAGTAATCAAAAGGCAAAACATTTAAATTAGTTGGTCCTCAAATGAACTTTATTTATAATTAAATAGAAAAAAAGAACAGATAATAGTCTTAATTTTCAGCACGTTCACAAATATGTAAGGCACAGGAGAGCCAGCTTTCATCTTTTTTATTTGCTTTTACAAGTTGGTTCACACGTTTTACAGTGCTCTTTTTAGTTTTTAACAACAACAGCTGCTACATCATCAGTAAGCATAAGAGTTACACACATGGGGTGGGTACTATTACATGTTATGTCAGAAAACCCCACTATATGCTTACTTCAGGCAATTGAAGGAATGTTTCTGCCCTGTTGACGGTTCATTGAATAAACTGTTTAAAAACAAAGTTTTTTAATTGAATCTTCATTGCCAACTTTAAGTTACTAACAATCCCTGGTTCAATTACATATTGCATGTTTGAGTTTAGTAAGTTGAATGTACCGAGTCGATGTGATCTGAAACATGGAATGGGTTACCGAAACAAAATGGGTTACCAAATTTCAAAATTAGGTAACCTGAAAATGGGTAACTTAAAATTTGAAATTTGGCCATGCCTGATTCCTGTGATGGGGACAACAGACGATTGCACTGAAACACAAGTCTCCCCACTAGGGCAAAATAAGCCAGGCCACAACCATAATGCAACAGGTATAATGCTTCAATGTTGGACCAATCACCTATAAAGCATGTTAACATAAAAAATAGCTTCTTCCCTTGAAAAGAGATCTTTACCTGCCAAACTATTGCCTTGTAACCGTTTGGTTACTTCTGTAAACAAGTGTTAAAAACAGTGAATCAGGTGCAATTGCAGGTGTCAACATAAACACACTGCATTGGGCCGTGTACTGCGTGGAGCCACACCACGTGCCAATCAGGAGATGCCCTGACTGACTTGGTCTAAACAAGGGACCCATGGGTCACATCGCTCAGCTAAATTTTGGAAAATATTAGTAACTGCAAAATATTTTCATTTCTTTTGGTTTTTCATGTATATTATCATGATTAGAAAAGCTATGAGAAAATGGCCCTGCTAAAATGAAACTCTGTATATAGAATAATGGACATGAGCTAAACCATTTAGTGATGCACCAAGGGAACAAATAGGCCTATGGTAAGTGTTATATAAAAGTAACATTTCATAATAAAATAATGTGTGAAGATAATTAAGTTTTCAAAAGTCAAATATATGGCCATATGAGTTAAAAATTAATCCCACAAAGTTTGACCAACATTCCTCATTTTAATACTAAGTTAACAGTGTTATTCACACCTAGGCCCTGCCAACTTTAAGAGATATTAATGAAATGCTAGAAAGTATTTATATTTTTGCACCCAAATTGCAATTCTGTGGTACATACTGTTATATATATATATTATTTAGTTATAACATTTTATTATACAAGTTTGATGTCAGTTGATTGTAGACATTAATAGCTTTCATCTGGTGTTTTATTCATGTATATTGCTTTCCAAATTCCAAAAATATGAATACTTTTCCTCACCCTGTATCATAGCAATTTGTATAATTTTAGCTAATTTATTAAAAAAAAACACAAGGTGTATATCTGATTAGACCAAGCGTGACCAGTTTGTTTTTTTATTTAGTGACTAATGAAGTCTGAAGTCTTTTAGCTTAAAAAAAAACATGTCTGGCATCCAACTACAATTTGTGGATTTGGGCGTGGCCAAAGAAAGGTGTTATTCCGTCCTTAAATTAGCCGAATATATTGCCCATTGCCACCAACTGTCTGCAGAAACAATTAATGCCTGGTTGGTGTTTTTTAGTACTTTTGTGTCGCATACAAATGCACTTATCCAACCCTGATTGGTTAATCTTCCCAATTATTCCACTCAGCTGTAATCGGGGGGCTGATATATAGACTAAAACTTGGATGTTACAAGCCGAATGTCACGCAAGACATGTATGCAGGCACGGGTACTCGTTTAGTTGTTTAAATATATGTTTTTGCATGTCTCCGGTTGAAAAAAAGAAAAGGGCGACCAGTCATTTTGAGCAATATATTTAAATTTGTATGTTTTTGTTGTTTTGGTGCCTAAGTCACTTGTGATATCGTACAAACTAGGCCGCCATATCTGCCCTTTTGGCCAAATTCGCTTTCTTACACGAAATATAAAAGAGCCTTCGGCTGAGAGAGGGCTTTGTTAATTGTCTGCTGAAATATTTCCAAGCAAATATTTCCTACAAACTTGCATCATTCTGGGTTGCCTCTGTTTATACTGTTCATTTCTTACAAGAGAGATTTCTTAATAAATACCACTTTCTGTAACGGAAACTAGACATTTATTTGAACCATGGGGCAAACAGAATTGTAACATGAATGTATACCAGGTTGCTATATTGCCAGTAATGCGAGGACTCATCCTGTCCTGGTTTTATGTTAATACAAAGTCTAGTAAATGCTAGTGATAAACCCAAATTAATCAAATCAGTTTTTTAACGAATCTAATTTAATTCTAACCTGCTTTGACACAGGAGTTCAGGGATTATGTCTCAAACAAAACTCTAGCAGTCCAGTGTGTCAATTAACTTTACCGGATTGGAAGATTATAAAATGGAGATGCATATTCTAAATGTTTTGTTTTCATATTATTTTCTTTAATTTAACATTTCACTAGAAACACACATGATAATAAACAAGAAAATAACTAATTTGTCATTCTTCTGGTGATTTCTATTTTAATTCCTTGGAAGTGCTAACATTCCTATGACTTCATTTGGCAAGGTAGCCAGGCTTGAAATAACTATAAGATATAACAGACTTATAAAAGCCCCTGTGATAATCCAAAATAAAAAAATGACGAAATGATTTTCATATTCCACTTGATGTTATCTTTCCAACCATGCAAAATAGAACTCATCAGATCTGATGTTTTTCTGTCAGAAAGCGATTGCATATTTATATGATTATGAACTTATAAACTGATATTGCTTATTTTCCCTTTAAAATTGAATATTACTCAGATAGTTTTATTTTGGAATATGAAAGCTCATATTACACAAGGGCCTAATTGTGAAATAATCAATGTAACAAACAATTCTTTAAGGAGTCTTTATACCTCTTCTATTGATTTTTCAATGTTTAACTTTACTAAGTGCCCCACTGGTCATAATGCTCAGCTGAATCTATATATTGGTCAGTGATATAATTCTTATCTATAGATATACTAAGGAGAATTTAAGAGAACCTGTATACACAACGTCTGAAAATCCCACGTCCAGTGATTACTAGTGAGCCTTGATATATATCACACTGATATAATTGCAGTCTGTCATTCACAAAAAGAAACTTAAATTTCTTGCATTATCTTTGTATATAATGGCGAATAATGATGGAAAAATAGAGAGTGCTAAGAAATACCATTTCTAGTCCATCATAATCGGTTAGTTACATATAGATTAAATTTTCTTACCATTAAAAAAACCCTAAAAATGTACCGATTTTGCTAGCAGAAGAAAGGTTAACATAAATGTTGCCATCTGTAGTTTATATACTCGTAAAAATCACATGATCAATGTATGGTAAAGCACAATAACAAATTGTAGGTAAAATCAAATATCAAATACAACAATAAGCGAATATAAGTTTAACTACGCTAAGGTAACCCTATCCCTCACATAAAATCTATTTTTTTATTTCCTGACTTGAGTAGGGAGAACTGAAAAAGATCATTTTGACTCAAGTAAGCATAAGTTGCGATACTTGCAACTAACACTAACACTAACATACCAGTCATGGGATCAATATGCTGGGTACATTATGAATACAGACACTTGTGATCAGCAAAGTTAAAATAAAGTAATCTTATAATAATTCAGCACACCTTATACTTATTTAGCCATCTTTTGATCATCTCCAATGAATAAGCCATGGAATGAAACTTCGGGAGTTATAATTTTTTGGCTTGCACAAGTTAGGACAATCTATAACTTACAAACAAAATACCAGTCCCATGATCAATATTACCACAGGACTTGGAGCTGGCAGTTCCTGCTGTATTCAGTTACCGACATAACATTATTGTTGTTAACGTATTCTATATAGGGAGTATTTTTCTTAAGGGTATGGCAGAATCCGGGGGGGGGGGGGGTCCAGGAGGTCCGGACCCCCCTTTACCAGTCGCCACAACTATTTTTAAGGGTTTAAGCCCAAGTTTTGTGTCCTGGAAATCCCCCTCCCCCACTCTTTTCTGGACCTGAGGACCTTTTTTAGGTTTTGCCATTAGTCCTGGCGTGGACCCCTCCTTTATTAAATCTTGGATCTGCCCGTGTGAGGGCATAAGAAAGTATAACTGTAGGTGCATACACCTATTGATCATAAATGATACATCATTGAAAAGATTATTTTGCTGGATATAAATTTGGCATATAAAGTAAATTTATATAACCACTCCTTTCTCGTTTTTCCTAAGGGTGAGTGTAACTATAAGAATGTATTACTTAGCAGTAGATACCCAGGGGTCACAAATAGCACGTCATACTGAAGCGTATGGTTTAAACTATCATTGGAGACCAAATTTGACTGGATACGTTTTGCATATTTAGTAGTATGGGCCTTATAACCACTCTGAAGTCAATGTCCTTGAAAGGAAAAAAATGTACACGTCATCCGACATAAAAAAAACATTTCATTCACTGAAAGCTACCACTTTCATACTGCTATCAGGCATTTTTATTACCTACACATGTATACCTATCTAGCACACATGGTGAAAATTTGTCACCAAAATGGTACCGATGATCCAAATTTTGGGGTCTGGCTGAAGTACTAATAAGGTTACAGGGATTATCCCAAGTGTTAATAAATTCAGCAAAATATATAATTACCATGAAAACACATACCATTACAAAAACTGCACATCAATATCAGGTTAAATGGTTTCACCTGAAGAAAATCACTGTTCTCCATGTGTGGACGATAAAGCAAGTTCACACTCGAAAATGATGAAATAACCATCCATTAGCTGGCAATAAATAAAACTCGGAAGTGGGAAGTCAGAAGCCGTTTTATTTTTTATTAAAGTATTAAAAATAATGCACAAATCAACACTTTTTGTGTTAAACAGTGAGATACGGAGCCCCAGTTTTATAGGCAATATGATGTCAATTAAAAATTGAACATGATTACATCCAGTGGCGAATATGATTCTCTGCTTTATATATTTTTGTTAATATAAAGCATTATCAAGAGCTGTGTCTGATATATAATACTTAAAACATAAAGCAATTAATTGTGATACACTTATAAAATAAAAATGTGTCTTTAGACACAGTGAAGACATAGAGGACTCATACCTCAGCCAACCATTTAACTTTTTCAGGACTTTTTCAGTGAAACTTTGAAAGTGGATTACTTTGTGGGTGTATAGCAAACTGATGTAGGAGTGGCTTAAGGCTATTAAAATCTGGCTGCTGGAAATCATTTTATTTTGGATATATTTTTTCAGTGTGACCTTAAAATGTTGCATGGCTGGCACGTGTTTTGCACTAACTTCACTTACACTGTCAATTATAGATATGATATCAACATTTTTTTTACAAGTAAGTGCACTTACCCCTCTGGATCAACCACTCGCCACTTCCTACTTCTTAAAGCATAATATATATATATATATATAAGCTGAAAGAGGCTTTTGTCCCCTTCTCATTAGCCTAAGGTTAAGGGACTTTTGACCCAGGGGGGGGGGGGCCTTTTGGTCCAGGCAGAGAGAGAGAGAGAGAGAGAGAGAGAGAGAAAGAGAGAGAGAGAGAGAGAGAGAGAGAGAGAGAGAGAGAGAGAAAGAAAGATAGAGAGAAGGGGAGGGGGGCTTCGTCCAACAAAACATTTACATGTTCAATCGTCCATTTATATCTTCACAATGTTCCCATGCCAATAGTGTGAGAATCGAGCAACGCCTGTCGAATGCACCAGTCTAAATATGCTACCCGATTTTGCCCAAATTAATACAATTTGACGTAAGAGAGGTCACAGAAAGTAACACATACGGGCGATAATATAGAGCATTCACCGTAAAATTGATACTCTTTGTCACCTGAAGAAAACCATCAGTGGTTTTACACTTTGTGAAAAGAAGAATCAGAGTGATATTACTGAATATGTTAAGTTGGCCTATACGGCCATGAATATGCACTTACCCCGTACATGCGGGATCTGTGGGTGATGTTGAACTCTTTTCCCTGCCCGCTTGGCACTGATTCGATTTTCCCGCGCGAAAAAAGTGAACGGCGATTGGTCAAAATCGTGACGTCAAACAAACAGCAATATTTATTGGGAACTGTAGTCAGAAACCTATTTACTGACAACCGTGTGAGCCTGTTTTTCACAAATGTAATAGAGATTGGTTGAGGAATAAATATGTGGAAGTTTAAGTTCGTTAAATTTTAATCATCTATCTGATTATAGACGTTACCGTTGTTCAAACAAATATAATTTTAACATCAACTTGAAAACTGTTTATTTCAACCTTTCTCTTTGTTTATACCTTTAGGGAAACGTCCATATAACATTTACATGTAACCTAGAGAGAAATATTAGGCTATAAAATATCCAACACACACCAAGTACAGGGGCATAGCCAGGACTGAGGCATGAGGGAGGGGAGGGGGCCGTAGGCAGGGTAGGCCTAATATTTGGCAAAGGCAATTGAAGCATGGGCCTAAATATAAATAAATGTGTGTGTGTATAGGGGGGCCTATATATATATATATATATATATATATATATAATCTGTGGTTGTCTTCATATTCACGAGGCTGAAATGTCACAATTTCTTCATTTTGAACGTTTGCAAGGGTTTCATTTTGGCGATCGCATTAGCATTTATGAAATCTTACCACAACAGTATTTGCATTTATAATGAATAAGAATAAATCCCACAATATCTCACTCCTTTCCGTTATCGTCCTTGCATGTGTTGACAATTATTATTGCGTTTTTGCATGAGCCGCTTCTGATCGCATCCACAGATTATGTTGTTGATTGACAAACCATCTTTACAAAGGTATAACTTATCCATTTGTGCAGATGCATAATACTTTTCTTGTTTATCCTAGTTAACGGGTTATCCTATTCCCGAGCGATTCATATTCGCGATTATTTCCGATTCGCAAATATCGCGAAATAAAAACCCATGCGAACAAAAAGGCAACCACAGAATATATGCTTAGGTATGTGATGTATCTGAATCACTGCCGCCAACTATATGCCTAATTGCGGTATTGGTTTTATAATTTCTTTTTCGCACGGTTGGGTGCCTTGGTCAATGGAAACGGATTGAAACAATTTCCGAACGTTTGTTCGGTGGGTTTTTGTTTTGAGTTTATGATTGCAATTTCTCTGCCAAACACCTTAGTATATCATGCTCTGTTGCAAAACAGCGCTGTGTGACCGCGGAGGAAAGACTGCATTCCCGCAGATGTGTGTCAGTGGGATGGAAAAGGGGCCCTTATGTAGGCATATATATATATATATATATATATATATATATATATATATATATATATATATATATACATTGGTCCACACACAGAATAACTGTTTGCAGTTGGTTGCTCTCAAAACTTCCTATTTAGGTAATCCTGAGGGGGATATGAGAAAATAATATCCAAGAAAGCACTCTTAATAGTTAAAAGGCTTAATTTACACAGTAAAGAGAAAATATTCACAATCGGAGATATGATCATTTGAATTTCAGTTATGGATTAGAATGTTAGAATATGTGATCAGAAGTCATTAGTGATTTTATGAAATGAGCAAAATGGTTGTCCATTTCTCGAAAAAGGCAAAATAACTGCTCATTTCCTGTTATGGGCAATTTCACGTTTGAGATGAGACATATACACATGCAAAATGACAGGTGGATATGTCCACCCACTGCAGAGATATGAGTGGGTTTAGCCAAGGCAGGGAAACAGATTGACGCTGCAGTGCAAAATGGTTGTAGGTGGCGCCACCAGCTGAAAGATAGCCAAGAGCTACACTCCTGCAAAATATCAGCCCAAATGGGTCAAACGAGTATCAAGATATGTATGTTTTTGTGTTTTTGTGCGAAAACAGACGCAGAGATGGAGGCTGTGCAGACAGGAAAGGCCAGAGATCAACGTAAAATGAGCGTGCAGCAATTCATATGTGACCGGATCGTATAAATCTGAGTTTCATAAAATTCCGTCCAGTGTTTAGGAAGTAGTTCTCAGGAAAAGTATGCGGCCGGGAGGCGGCGGCGGTGGCCTCTAATTTTTTTTTTTTTTTTTTTGGGGGGGGGGGGGGGAGGGGGATTCCTCTCAATTTTACTTTTTTTTTTGGGGGGGGGGGGGGCGTACCGCAGGGTTTTATCCATACTGTCTCAACAGTGGCTGTAATAAATGTGATGCCTGGGCTACATTCTGTGTTGCTGGACTGATATGGTGGGGGTCAAGTGTTAACTCATCTCGAAACTATAAATGATCGCTTTTAAAACGATTCGATCACATTGCTATAGACAATATACTTTCAATTTTCAGCAAACACATTTCATGGTTATCATGGTATGCAAAAATGATCAATAATATTATTTAAATAATACGTAACTCTTTATGTTTACTAAACGTCTGAGCGGTTTCCAAACTAATTGGTATATTAATGTAAGGAAATTTTATTTTTTATTTATTTTTTTTATTTTTGTAAGGAAAATGTATTTTTTAAATGTTGTTAGAACGTAATTGATAACAAAAAAATCAAACAGTTTAAGTATTGTCAAAAAGCATTACTCTGTATATTGTGAAGGATTATACACATCTTAAGATGAAGTATAAAGGACTGGCATTACTTAATTTAGCATCTTTGTTATAAAAATACATATATTATGATAACAGTTATTAAAAGGTTTGCTTAAGGTTTGAACGCAATGTTGTCTTTAAACCATCAAGTAACTTCTATCCTTGCTTGTACATTGTTTTCAATACTGTGGTTTTTTTTTTTTTTTTTGATCGGGAGGGTTTCAAATTCGTGATATTCGCGACAGGGGAATTATCGCAAAAACAAAACTGTGAATAAGAGTCCCATTGCGGAAAGCAAGTCAAAGGCTAAATGATTCATGTTCAGCATAAATAATAAGATCTTGCATGTTTAAAGGTTGCAATAATCAATTATTTCAGATTTGTTATATTATCTGATATCAATAAACAATGATATAAACTCTTTTGATGGTTTTTGTCTAATTATAAAGATTTTCGCACGTTTTATTTTGTATAATTCATTAATGTAATTATGATTTATTTTGTGTAGGCTTTTTTTTCACGGCAAGACCGCGAAAATGAAACCGTCGCAAAACATTGAAACTGTGAAAATCGTGACATTTTAACCCCGCGAATTTGAAGCCAACCTCAGTATGTTATAAGAACGTTATGCCTACAGTTAACAACAACATATATATCTGAAGTAATAATAAAGGCGTGAATTAATTAACCTATCAAGGCCGACATGCGTGTGACGCGACACAGATAACGTCCAGTGGGTCGCGACGTCAGCTTTTGGCGCGGCGGTGACGAAGTCACAGGACACGTCGTGGAGAAGCACAATATATAAGGAGATTGTCGGTTTTGCAACGTGGACTGCACGGCATGATCGAACATATGTATAGATTTGTCGTGCGATGGAAGGCCGGGTATGGTTGCGTCGGCATGTCGCGACACAAGACAGATCGTGCAGTGTGTTTGAACGTGCGACACAAATTAACACATCACACAACACGCTAGGTGACGCAAACCGACACAACTTCCGGCAATCTCCGTTTGGTTAACCCTATACATGTTTCGCGAGTGTGTCGGTTTGCTACTGCGCGACACACTAGAGTATCCACTAGGCGACACAACCATTGTAAGTGTCCCCTGATTACTGTGTCGGTCCGTGTCGCGCTGTGTCGGGACGTGTGTCGGTTTTTGTTGGTTCAATCCTTAATTGTGCACTGAGAGGGCTTTTATTCTTCTTCAACTAAAATAACATATATTTTATTTTGAGTCTAGGAAGGATATTTGCCACTAAAATATTATACTTAAATAAGACGTAAATGATATGTTTGCTAAACCTCTGAAAACAATGTTGGTTCCAAAATAACTGAGAACCTTTCATTTTTCTATGGAATTTGCTTTTTTTAATGTTGTTGGACCGTTACCTATATCAAACAATCAACCAGGGTTTAAGTATTATCAAAGAATATTGACTCTGAATTGCGAAGATTTTGTTTATCTTTAGGTGAATTATAAAAGACTTGTGTCAGTTAATTTAGCATATTTGTTATAAAAAATAAATGTTATGATAAAAGATCTTGAAATGTTTGCCTAACGTTGGTAAGCCATGTAGTGATAAACCAGCTTGTATACATAAACCTATTATGAACGTTTCTGGTGTTTAAAAAAAAACAGCCGAAGTTATATTAATTAAACTACAGTAATAGTGTATTATGACAGCTTACATTATTCTCGAGATAAAATATCAGACATTTTAATTTTAGTTAAAGGAGGGTATTTGCAACAAATTAAAATATTATACCACGTATCATGTAAATGATATGTTTGTTATACGTCTGAAAACAATGTTGAAACAATGAAAACAACGTTAAAAAAAATCAACTAGGGTATAGGCCCTATGTATTGTAAAAGAACATTGCCCGTCGATTGCGAAGGATTTTGTACATCTTTAGGTGAATTATAAAAGACTGATGTTAGTTAATTTAGCATATTTGTTATAATATATATATATATATATATATATATATATTATGATAACAATTGTTTGCTTAACGTTTGAAAGCAATGTATAGTCATAAAACAAACTGTTAACGTCTATCCTTGCATGGAAATTGTTTTGAAGATGTTTTAAGAACGTTACTGGTAACCAAAAAACAAAACAACTGAAGTAATATTAAACAACTGTAATTCTATATTCTGAAGGCTTTTATTATTCTTCAGTTAAAATATCCTATATTTTATTTTGAGTCTAAGAAGGGTATTTGCCACCAAAATATTATATTTAAATAACACGTAAATAACATGTTTGCTAAACGTTTGAAAACAATGTTGTTTCCATACTTAATGAGAACCTTTAATTTTTTTAGGAAATCGTTTTTTTAATGTTGTCAGATCGTTACCGATAGAATAAAATTAAACAGGGTATAAGAATTGTTAAAGAACATAGATTCTGTATTGCGAAAGATTTTATACATCTTTAGGTGAAGTATAAAAGACTGGTATTAGTTAATTTGACATATTTATTATAAAAAATATATTATGATTACAGTTCTTTAAATGTTTGCTTAACGTTTAAAAGCAATGTTGTCATGAACCAGCCGGTAACTTCCATCCTTGCTTGGAAATTGATTTTAGGATGTTGTTAGAACGTTACTGGTGACCAGAAAACAAAACAGCTGAAGTAATATTAAACAACAGTTATTATGTATTGTGACGGTTTGTTCTTGTTCAGGTAACATATAAGATGTTTTTTTTTTAGTTAAAGAAGGAATTTTCCCACTAAATTATTAAATTTAAATATCATGTAACCGATCTGTTTGCTAAACGTCTGAAAAGAATGTTGTCTTAAAACTAACGGAGAATCTTTTATTCTTGTAAGGAAATTTTTTTTTAAATGTTATAAGAACGTTACCCATAGCAAAAACTCAAAGAGCTGAATTAATATTAAACAGACGTTATTCTGTATTGTAAGGCTTTTTATCCACATTCAGATCCACATTCAGAAAAAAGGAACATATTATTTCAGTGAATTAGCATATTTTGTTTTAAAAAAATAATTTAAGGATAAAACGTTACTAAATAGTTTTCATAACGTTTTTATAAAAATGTAATCTTAAAACCAAATAATAACTTTTAATCCTTATTTGTAAAATGTTGAGAGAACGTTATTGACAACAAAACATCAACAAGCTGGAGAACTACCGAAAGGCAGGATTATGCATTATAATGGTTCTTATGTTCCTTTAGATTAAGTGGAACATAGGTTTTCATATAAAAAAGTATACTTCTTTCAAGAAAATGTATATTCGGATGAAATATTATTGAAATGTGTAATTGACGTTAGGTAACAATGTTGTCTCAAAACCTAATGATACCTTCCCATTATTTCTCTAAAAACTTAAATTGAACGTTGCGACAACATTGCTAATAATGACCTCGGTCCTGCTTGTTAAATGTGCAGCTTGATCATGTTGTTACAACGTTGTTACTATGTTAAATAAGAAACGTTGCAGCATGACCTTATAGCTATATTTCTCTGAAAGTTGTGAAACGTTATGTGTTAGCTGGGTTCACACTGATGGAATAAATATTTAAAATTTTCTTTATCTTGATTACAAAATTTACACATTGAGCTTTCCACTTTGCCCCACGTGAACAATTTATCATTTAAATATAAACAGTTGTGGTATATTTTATACTAGAATTAAATGCATTTCCTACCTTTTGTTAAATCTGTAAATACATAAAATATGAGTCCCATTCAATATTATCTATATTTTATCTTTTTGGTTATAGTTATCTTTGCAGGATAATTTTTGAGTGGGTTTATGTAAATTAAATATTCATACAAATCCTTAGTATTCACTCTTTCCACCTCTTTTCCCCCGATAGTGTTCTGCACATGACTCTGCTTATGGTTGGTGGTGTTTCTATACATTTTTTTTCATATACTTGTTAAACTCTAATATGTTCAACAACTGCCCTATAAGTTAAATTGTATTTACCTGGTACATCACGACAATTCCAAGTATTAATATCTATGAAATAATCATCATTATAAAAAAATGTAGTAAGAGATATTTATTAAAAACACGTGTTTTCAATCTGAATATTCTGATTGCTCCATACAATATGTTCTGTATCTGAATCATTTCTAAATGTTTTCCACACCTGTAATAGATTCAAATAAAATTCCGGTATTTTACACAAACCTTGTATATGTTGTACCTAATAATGACTATTCATCAGTACTGGAAAGCCCCCCCCCCCCCCATGACAAAGAAAATAATTACAGAAATATTTCCAGCCTCTTGGTCCAGATTCTACATATTTATAATAAAACTAACTTTCTGCGCTTAAGTAAAACTTTGATGGTCTAACATATTGTAACCCCCTTGCTTTGTAACACTGTTTAAAATTGCTTTGGCCGTTCCTTTACTTTTCTTTCCTGCGTTCACAAATTTCCATAAACATCTATTTATTTGTTCAACGTATTCTTTCGTAATAGAAAGAACTGAAGATATATGTGTAAATTTGGAAAAAAAAAACAAAATGAATTTGGAATTGAGATTTGACCTTTTAGCGTTAGTTCTCGTGACTTCCATTATGACAATACATTTTGAACTTTCATTAGTTGAGGTTCAATATTTAATTTCACCCGCTGAGACTGGTCTTCAGTCACATGTATTCCCAATGTTTTATCTGCCTTGTCCATGTATAATTTCTAAAACTGTTTTCTTTACATAAGCTATTTATCCACATTCCCTCTGTTTTCTCTTCATTCATATTTAAACATGAAAATACAGCAAATCTTTCTAGGGTTTTCAAAAAGAACTCTGTTGACGACTTTAAGCAAGGTCGTAGTGTCGTCGACATATAATATTAACTTGATTTCATCATTTAAGACCCGTGTTCCTTAAATATTGTTATTATTTCTAATGCGAGATGCGAGTAATAAAAGTGATGCGAGTGATAAAATAAATAAGTATGGAAACAAATGATCACCTTGTCTGATCCCGCTTTCACATGGAAAATAACCAGAAGTGTGACCGTTATTAAATATACATGCTGAAATGTTATTATAAACATCTTAACCCGTGAATTAAAAGTAGTCCAAGAATTAAATATCTCTAATGTTTTGAAAATAAAATTCTAATGAATCAAAAGCCTTTTCAAAATCGACACTGATAAGAATACTCGGCTGGTTAATATAATCAAGGGTATCTAAAATTGTCCTGATTGCTTCACCAATATATCTTCCTTTAAAATATGTGTGATTATTTATATGGATAAGCAGCGGTAGCAATTTCGCTATTCGTCTAGAAATAGTTTTTTTATCAATTAATTTGTAACCACTGCTTTTCTCAGTTACCGTATATTTAGGAAAATTCCTGTTTAAAAAAATGCTTCGCCTCACTATAATCAGTATACGCATGATGTGAAGATTATATATTTTTTTGTCATTATCAACTGCTCTATTTAATAATTTCTTTGTTCCCTGAATTTCTTCATTTTTAAGAAGTAACTTTGTTATACGTTTGTAAACACCATTTTATTTATATAAATTGAATAGATATCTTTTACTTCTTGTATCTTGTCTCCCGCATCCATCCATCTCACGTTTGCTCCACCTATTATATACTATTTATGTTTTCTTTGTAAATATTCTCGAACTCTTGCATCATTTCATCACATTTTCGGTATACTTTTCATTATCTTCCATGTAATGCATATTTGCTACCAACATAAGTTCTCTTTCTTTTGTTTCTTTCTTCTTTTTTTCGAAAAATATATACATTCTCTTCAGATACTAGATTTTAACATCTCCAATTTAAATGTAGAATCACCAATCTGTTCACTTCTTGTTAACCAACACTTCATTTTATATTTCCTTTTTTTGTAAAATATTCAGCCTGTAATAGTTTATTTTTGAATTTCCAATAACCTTTACCTCGTTTTTTATGTTTTTTTTTTTTTTTTTTGCATTTAATCTATTACAATCCCTGAGTGATCAGAGAAAACGCCGGTTATGTTGAAATATTTATTCAATATATCCTGCATTAATGCTGAGGTAAAGAAATTATCGTGTCTACTCTATATTTTATTTGCTTGTCTCCTCCAAGTGAAAGACCTTTTTGGTTAACTGTGATCAAACTGTGTTATTATAGTATTTATTTCTTTTATAGCATTACTTTTAAAAATTGCCTATCGACCCTTTCCTATATGTTACGGAACCTAATATCAACAGATCACGTATGCGTGATGAACATAAATTTTGTCAAGGAGATAAAAAGTTCTGTAACACTAGGCAGCGTGAAATCTCTAGGGGAATGAATAAAGAAGTCAGTGTTTTTTGTTAACAAATAACTATAATTTATTCTTGAAACAACCCTAACATTACAATACACTAAATCAATACAATGACACAGTATAACAGCAGTATAAAAGCAAATCAATACAATCACACAGTAAAAAAAAAAACAAACAAAGAGCACAGTACCTGGATACCACCACTGTCACAGTGATAAGTCCTTTAAAATGTATAAGCCGGATGAAAAGTTCACAAAAATTCTCTCGGAGGATAACAGTCCTATGTAAAGCTCTTGTAAAAATCCAGAAAGTAAACTTGAGACAGGCAGCACTAAATTGTAAAGTGTAAGTAATAGTAGAACCCATGAAATTATCGGATAATCGGATAGGTCCCGCACACTGACATACACGCTTCCGTGTCCGCTGGAATATTCTCTCACCTCTCTCCCGGCTCTAAAACACAGCCCCTTATTTTTAATCTTTCGCACCAAGCCGAGAATTTTCCACTTCTCAAACAATCTAAAGAATCTTACACAGTACACACGTTCAAAGAACATACTAGAACGGGAACGCCGTGTATCTAGGTTTCAACCAATCCGGATTAAACTGAGCCTGCAACATCCGGCCAGGCGAGGCCGCTACAACACAGGCTACGCGTGGCACACAAACAAAATGCCAACAACAGATGGAAAATCCGTGTGCACAATAAAACAATCATCTGTTAGACCGCCGCACACAATAAAAAGGGGCACCTGTAACATATATATTTCATACAAAGCGGTGTTCCAGTCTCCTCCAATAATAAATCTATGTTCATTTGATAAGTCAAACATATCTATTAATTTTACCAGTTTCTTAAAAAAGACTTCTGATTCTTTTCTAAATTTGAAGAGTGTATATTAACAATGTATGAATAAGAATCCTGAATCGCAATTTCACTCATTACCACTATCTCCATCGTTTGTCACTGATCTGGTAATATTACACTTAGCAGTGTTCGCTAGTGAACTTATGACCCAACGAGCATGATTTGAACCGTGACTGGCCAACAGCTCATTCCTCCACTAGTGCTCATCCGATATATCACTGTAAGTTTCTTGTAATAACGCTATGTCAGCTCCATTCTTTCTAACCCACGTATATATTCCATGGCGCTTCTGTTTCTCTTTTAGCCTCTCATATTAATATATATAACTTTTAGGTGATCACGCGTCATTAATTATTAAATTAGTTTCAGTATAATTACGTAAGGTACCTATAATTTAGGACTGACAGTTTTGGGAAGTCTATTAGAAACGAAAACACTACTGTCTCTCCAAACACTAAGCTGTCTCTTGGTGTGAATGCCTGGTGATCAAAATTGACTAATGTCGGCTGGTGCGGCGACATTGCTTTGATCACAGAAAAAAACATAAATAAGTTGTATCCTGAATCAGATAACATGTTATTTAGGCCAACATTTTTATGATACACTCCCGAACCAAAATGTTAGATACCTACTTTGTGTCATAAAGATACAATGTCTCTCAATGTTTTTTTCTTAAATATTTTGCCTACCTTTGGTGTAGAAAACTACTTCTTATACTTCAACCATGAATACCTGGATATTCGAGAATATCCACCCTCTGCAGTCTACACATTTAGCAAGTGGGACTACGTCCAGTTTCTGAGAGTAAAGGTTTCGCTGCAATTCACTGCACACGGTTCACGTGTCATTTAATACTTATAAAAGGAATTCGCTCCACCCTTTCCTTCATGTTCTCTGAAACCGCGTTGCGTATGACGCTGTGCTACACCTCATTTTAAGGTTATATTCTCCGCAGTGACATGGTCGATATGAGAACAAATAATTATATTTAGCAATTACCCGTGCTACGCATGGTTAGGGGCGAGCAGTTTGTTGTGATATCAAATGGTCTTTCATGGTTGAATGTCTTGGTTACATAATGTTACCGTCATGCACTATAGCACCCCACTTCAAATTCAGGTTTTTTAAAGATGTTGTTATTAAATTCCACTGATTATTACCTCACTATGAGTGGACAAAAAGGGTTGGGGCGGGGCTAAAGTGGCATGCATGCGAAGGCCTAAAAATAAACTAAAAAACAAATCGTACCCTACTAAAGCCCTCTTGTTCTTCATAAAATCGATCAGATAATATCAGAATATTCTTCTGATGGTAAAATCCGTAAAATTTATCAAGAAACAGTGAAATTATACTCGAGGTACTGTGTGGTTGGCCTGGTGGACATGGTAGGCGGTTTTGCATGTGTTGTAAAATGTGACTGGCTAGCCATGCAGCCAGCCCCTGGCCCCGATTGGTCGCGTATGACTGTTTGGCCCTGAGGTTGCTGAATAGATGCAGTCATTTTTTATATGATATGTGGTCTCAACTTTCAGTGAAAAATCGAAAAAGTTTGTTCACGTTAAATATGTGTCCTTCGGTGCACTCGCGTGTTAACACCAATGGTGAAGTTCTGTTAGAAAAATAAAAATGGCGAGCCTGTCCTGTGGGACTATAAATGTGGGTGGAATGTCTTCGGACAAACCCGGACCATATGTTTATAAAAAAATCTCGGCACTCCATAGAATGGTACAAGAGGAGATACGGAAAATCACAAAAATCGCGTTACGCTATTATTATATCGATGTATTATATGTATGGTGTTATGCATAAAAAAATTTACTGAAGCCAAGAGAAACCCGGAGAATTTTTCGAATAAGTTGATATGATAAATAAAATCATTTTTTATATGAAAATATATTATTTTGAACATCGCTATTTAAAGTTGCCCTTCGATTTTTCTTGCGACTGTCGTATTCGACAAAATAGCACGTGTAGAAAGCTGGGGACACATTCCAACGATTATCGCATCCGATCATCACATCCGTTCACGCATCCGTCTAAAAACTATTGAATACTAAAATTTCAGTTAAACATGACACATACCTCCGGCAACGATTATCAACTGCGATCAACGCATGCGTTTATCGCAGACGTTGAGCAAAGCTCGATTTTTGGGATCAACGCATCATTAACAAAATATGAGTTTTAAAGTTCGTTGAAGGGGAATTACTGTAATGAAGCATTTTCATATCTCTGCAGGAGGTCGTTTAGGTCAGATATCCCTGTAGTATGTCGTTTAGGTCAGATTTCCTAAAAAGTGTGCCGTTAAGGTCAGATTTCCCTGCAATATGTCGTGTTAGGTCAGATATCCCTTGATTATGTTGTTTAGGTCAGTTATCCCTGGAGTATGTCGTTTAGGTCAGATATCCCTTAAGTATGTCGTTTAGGTCAATTATCACTGGAGTATGTCGTTTAGGTCAGATATCCCTGTAGTATATCGTTTAAGTAAGATATCCCTGTAGTATGTCGTTTAGGTAAAATATCTCTGCAGTGTGTCATTTAGGTCAAATATCCGTGACCGATGCCATATAGGTAATATAACTTTGTATAGTGTCATTTAATAGGTTAGATGACATACCATGAATATCATCGCGGTCTGCCACACCATACTGTTACCGTGCCTTTGAAGAATTAGGTGGAGATCTCTGAGAATATAACCCCGCCCCTTCTCGTTCAACTGAATAATGTTAATGGGCACAAAGATAAATATACAGTGGTGTCTGTATGAAGGCTCAAGCTATATTATCATGAAATACCTCAGACAACTCGTATATAGATAGGGAGTGTACCTCTCACACACCACGTGACTGACACATAGACAATCGTAGAGGGGGAAACAAGTGTATCACCAATTGGTATTTCTCAAACATTTCTTAGTAATAAAAATGAAAATAAATGAGAAACTGTTACAAATTAAATTTATCTTTTTTTTTTAAAGTAGATATGCTTCATAAAGAAAGAGATGCAGAAACAGTATGCTTTAAAAAATAGTTCGCACTCCTTGAAGCAGACATCTTCTCCTGTCAGTAGTTGGGACATTTGATACATGGCTTCTGATGATAAAGATGGTGTTTAAAAGTCTGACATCTCCCCATTTACCTAGTGCTGCAACCCTGGATTTAATGGGAAAAGGTATAAAGTCGTCGGAGAAATGTGTTTTCTATAAAAGTAGGAAAAAGGTAAATCAATGATAATTGCTCAAATTGGGCAGAATTTCACAGCATGTGATATACAAAACAAGCTCCTTGTATGGAAGTGTATACATATATACATACATACACTCACTCATATATGTGTATATACCAGTGTATATTACATGCAGTTATATGTAAAACTCTGGCCAGATCGCAGAAAGATCATAATTTATAAAATGTCACTATTATGAAATATCGAGAGAGCATGTCAACTGAACTACGTTCTCTCGGGTAAACAGCTTAAAATCATGATACTGGTTTTATAAAAGAAATATAAACAAGATTTAAATCCTGGAAAGAAGTATGAACAGTTTTGCATGGAATAGGTATGTAACTTTTTAAGGAATATAGAGTACCAGCTTAATTCTTTGCCTTTTTTGTAGATTAACTGGGGCCTGTGCATTCTTTTGCCTTTTCTCTGCTCCCTGTGGAGCACAAAAAAACAAACAAAAAACATAAACGACGCATGAATGTTAGTCGTGCAACATTACGTGTTCACCCACGGGAGAAAGGGCGCACTCTTGTGATAAAGGGCCTTGGCGCGAAAGGAGGTCTAACGAAACGCCAACCCACAAACTAGTTGTCACAGTCAATACGTCCTTACCATCACGTGACCACGCACTCTCCACGCCTCGACTTGCTCACTTGCCATGACCTATCATGTCTCTCCTGCCATAGTGTTTGGTCTGTCTTCCGTTAATGGGTGCGTCGTTGTCTGTGTCATTTCTAGTGACCCCAAAAACTTTTGAACTACTCAATATTTCTTCATCAGATTCTAAATTCAAATTGTTTATAGAGATTTCTCGAACCATTTCGAAAACGGGTGACCTTGATCATAACCACCAAGGTCAAATAGGCCGAAAAAAATGTTTTGAATTAACTTTCGAAGTATCAACATTAACAAATTCATTCTAATTTTGTTTCCATGTGAGCTTAAAGCCAGCTGTTCACTACCCTAACCCTACATTTTTTTTGTTATTTCTTTCTTATTCAGCTAATACATTGATGAACTGTATCTTTTGTTTATTGTATTAACATATCTAATTACGTCTCTGTGACAGGGATGTCTGGACTTGTCTAAGGGATTATCTTTAGGCCAACAAAAAATAAGGTTTGGTTCTCAGGCGGGCGTTTTGTTTGTTTTTTTTTTTTTTGGTACGTTTTGATAAAAATGTCAAATGAAAATGGAAAATCATCATAATCACAGATTCATTTTTGCTAAACTAGTAAAAGCAACACATAACAAAGAAATTGTTATCAAAATTGTATGATTTCGAGCGGCTGGAGCTCAAAATTGGTAAGTTTCTATTGAAAATCAAAATAAAAATTGTTGATGCGGGTATTTAAAATTTATGCGGGCATCCTTTTAATTTTTTTGGCCATATATATCAGAATAGGACCCACTAAGCTGTATGATCTTAAGCTTGAAAATAAATAAAAGCCTAAGTGGTAAACAGTACATGCACTGGAACACTAAAAATGGTGTGTCTGTATAAAACAGTTGTTTGCTGATAGACAATGGATCACTAAACTAAAACAATATTCGTTGCTGAATAAAGGTAGACATTTGAAGGGCTGTCATTCGGTGTACATCTACAATGTTTATTGGAGATTATTAATTGGGAATAAAGAAAATAACTATTTAAAGTCATTATTATCTCCACCATACTTTTATCCCTGCTCTTGTGTGTGTTTTTGTATGTCTGCTCTCACCACAAATAGTGCAGTCATGAGATCTCATGAAATTTTCAGGGTATTCAGGAATGGGCAAAGGAAGATCCGTTCATGTGTGGATCCGGTTTGTGGTGCCCATTCAGAAACGTAATCAAGTAATATTCACAAATGTTCAGTCACTTCAGCGAATAAACCTGGGAATGTGTTACAGGTAAGTGAAGGCCCACATGGCGGAGGTTGTATTTCTTATATAGGGCTTATATAATGCCTTATTGATAAACGGATATATATGTTCTTCACTTACCAAGAGGAAAATGTATCAGAAAATGAAGTCATTTATTACGTAGCAAGTAAATGTGATGAGGAACATTTTATATCTTCTACAGGAGATATGTTTGTTGTTTAAATTTGTTGGTTATTTGGATGGTCGTTACTTAATGGCTGGCCTGTGTCTTGGGAATTATACTCTGAAAGCCACGAGTGGGTTTTAATAAATCTTTTCACATGCGAATATCGAACATCACTCAAATCAGGGATATTCGATATTCGCATGCCAATATAGAATATCAATCATATCATGCGAATATCGAATATCACTCAAAACACGGATATTCGATATTGATAATCGCATACAAATATCGAATATCACTCAAATCAAGGATATTCGATATTCGATATTCAAATGCGAATATCATGTATCACTCATATAATGCGAATTTCGAATATCATTCAAATCACGGAAAATCTATATTCGACATGCGCATGCGCATATCGAACATTACTCAAAACACGGATATTCGATATTGGTATTCGCATAAAAATATCGAATATCACTCAAATCAGGGATATTCGATATTCACATGCGAATATCATATATCACTGATATAATGCAAATTTCGAATATCACTCATATCACGGATGTTCCATATGCGAATATCCAGTATCACTCATAAAATGCAAATTCCCTGGCAAATATCTAGTCATGGCCAGTCACTGCCCTAACATGTCTTAAATATGACTCCATGTTCACCAGGTGTCTAACTGGCCAAGCGCCGTTAGTTTCCCGTATTTCGCTGGTGAATATCAAATGTCCCTAAATAATGTGATGTTTTTAAATATTCCCTTTCGAATATGGAATATCCCTGATTTGTGTTATTTTCGATATTCGCTTGCGAATGTCACTTGTCTGCGTGATATTGGAGTGTACTTATCTAAGGACATGGCGCATCATTGCCGTTATATGTAAAAACTCTGCCGCCAGGTTGACTAGGTTGTTAAACAACCCGAGCGCCGATAGTTTTCCAGAATTTCGCTGGTGAATATCAAATGTTGCTGATTTGTGTGATAATGGATATTCTAATGCGAATATTGAGTGTAGCTTAATCGATATTCTAATGCGAATATTGAGCGTAGCTTATTGTGCCCCGCTCCGTGGATGCGGGGGATATTGATTTGGGTTTCTCTGTCTGACCCTCTGTCTGTCTGTCTGTCCATCTGTCTGTCCGTCCGTCAGGTTTTCCGTTTCCTAAATTTTATCCGATTTTATTCAAATTTTGGTCAGTGATTGCACTCTTGGTTTGGATTGGTTGTGGAGTGTTTATCTAAAAAAAATTCTCCGGCTCAAAATCAAAATGATCAAATTTTGTTCAAACTTCTCAATGTGTTTAAGTTTCTATGTTCGCCTGCAGATGTCTCCACATATCACACAGAGAACAAACAATGCTCTGAACATAGAAGCATAGATATTATCGGAAGCACTCAAAAAAAGTTCCAATAATTGGTTTATGACAAATTAAGACCTTAAACATATACAATATATATTGAAATATAAAAGCCATATCGTGATATAAGCAATATGCGAATCGCCGTATCATGATATACATCAGTGATATCGCCCACCCTTCCTTTCATATTGTGCGTCAACACAAACTGTTTTTTTTTTCTAATAACGTACCCATCTTGTAAACAAGAACTGATATTCTTTCAAGGTCACGCGACGGGAGGTCGCATGGGCTCGGTCCAAATAAAAGTTGTATTTCCTGTGTATCCGTATGTTGGAGTTGCTTTCCGGCACACCCCGGTTCCATGCCCGTACATCAATGTGTCATTAAGATTTCGCACACTTCCACTTAATGTTAAAACATGTTGATTTTTTAACATAACTGATACATGAGAAAAAAAAAACAAAACCAGAAGAATGTTTTTGTGAAATATGCCATTTAAATTAAATCGAAAAAGAATTTCATTTTGTTTGTGAATGTTTACATGTTTTCAAACAGGGGTAAAATATTGTACGAAAACATGACGCTTTGCTAAAATGACCATGGTCGTCAAGGTTTTGTGGATGATCTATGTTTGTGTGTCCGGAGTTGACGTGTCAGGCATATACCATGCGTGGAATCTATTAATACCAAGGGGCGTAGCCGGGGGGGGGGGGGGGGTTAGTAGACGCGGGGGTCCATGCCCCCAACCCGGCTTCTTAGCGTGTAATATTGATGATAACGTTCCCGGACACTATACACTTATAAAATACATAACACACCCTGATACATGGAGGATACCACTATAAAGTTAAACAATTATTTCCACAGTGGTCCTTTGCTGAAGATGGCTGGCAAGAAGAGTAGTTTAAGCTTACATTTATACAACTGCACTGAAAAGATATATTCCGGTATGGGCTTGGTTGAGATAACGAAGAATATTTAAAATTTCTGTTATTCCAATATTTAAAACAAAGATAAAAACAAAACAATATACATATGGTTATATTGAACAATCGATTCCCATATGAGATCAACACCAGCTAGGTCTATCACAAGAGAATAAATACAACTTAAATGGGCAATGACTAGGTAGAACTGTGAGCACATGATAAGTATTAAAAATACATATGAAATATAATCATGTGAACAATAAGAGGACTGTATAAAGTATTCATTAAATATTTATATATGGAACCTGAGTAAACAATTGAAACTTTTATATGGCATCTGAGTATACAATTGAAATTTATATTAAAGTATATTTTACAATCCTGTTAAAAATAAGAACTTCAAACAAATCTAAACGAAAGAGTATAAACATAAAAATAGTCATCCTGTGGCACAAATGATTTCCATATAGAGCCATATATGGTCTCCCATAAAAAATCTAACCCCTATGACTACATTAAACAGTATACCTTCATGGTTGGTATTATAAAAAACCAAATGTAAAGTCTTTGTGAAAACTAAGAAATTAGTCAAGGTTTCCATCATATATATGATCTAATCATACAATTAAAGTAGTACATTTATGTTATCAAAATTGTCAATTATTTGGAAAATAGAAAGTCAATCATTTTCTTTAACTGCATATTACTGATTGTTTCTTGACAGCTCTCCTGAAGACACAACTCCTGATAAACTGAATACTAAAAGGGAGGCTGTTTCAACTCTTAATCCCAGTGTACATGAAGGATTCAGATCCTGTTGGACCAACATGTTGCAATTTAAATGCTAATTGGCTATTTCTAGTAAATTACGATTAGATCTAGATTACGACATTTATTCAAATTGTTCCTTGAGATATATTGTTGCATTATTATGTAAAATTTTATGCAGATGTGAAAGTTTAATATGAACCATTCTGTTTTCAACATTTAGCCATCCAATACCATTGAATTGGGCACAGCCAATATGTTACCTAGAGTCTTTGCTTAAAACATGTATGATCATTTGATTCTGACATATGTGTATAAGTTTCTTTTCAGATATGATGTGAGACAGTTGTACTCATTACTACACGCAGAGTAAGACTGACACTAATTGAAAGATGAGCATAGAATTTTTCTTGCATTCTGATCCGGGATTTTTCTACGTCTGTACATATATTTTAATCTTATGTTACATTTTGTAATAATACTTTCAGCTCCACATTTACCAGATGTTGTTGAATCTAAAGTCTGACCTAGATACTTCACAGTCTATTTCCATATGATTTAAATAAACTTTTGTCTTTTCTAGATGTAATGAGAGCTTATTATCAAAAACCATTCAGGTACATTTGTGAATTCTTTGCTAAGCTGTTGTTCAATTATATTCTTGTTTTTACCCGAAATGAGAAGAACGGAATCATCCTCATATAGAAGAAGTGTAAAGTTAACTGCCATTATCATATCATTTACATAAATTAAAAACATGAAAGGTCCGAGATATTACCCTTGGGGGACACCACATACAATGCTACTCTCTATGATGTACATCCACTGACATGAACAATTTGTTTTCTATTAGAAAGGTATGAAGAAAACCACGTGACAGTAGCTGCTTAATCCAGTAGCTTCTAGTTTACTACACATAATTTTATGATCTACTGTGTCAAAAGTTTTTTGTAAGTCTAAAAGTACCATACGTATGAAATAACCTTTATCCAACTATGATTTAATAATATATGTAAGATATGTTAAACATGTATCATTAGAATGAGAAGACTGCTATCCTGACTGGAGATTATACATTATCTGGTTTGGCATTAAGAATTTTTCAAGCTGTTCAATCATAAACTGTTCTTCTAAGTACTTTAGATAAAATACATAGTATAGAAACTGACCCTGTAAATACCCTGGTCTAATACGCTGTTCTTCTTATAGAGTGGAATGACCTTTGCCGATTTTAATTCAGATGGAACCTGAGAAGTGGAAACTGACAAGTTAATTAATCTCACCATGAACTTAATATGACTTTATTAGCATATTCATTTATTGAATAATCATGAACAAATCTGTTCCGAGCAGGCAATCAGGTCGCCGATATTACAGTAAACTATCAGTCGCCTTACAATAACAAAATTTGCATAATTTGTGAGACCTCTCCCAAACAGAACACATGTAGTCTGTACCTGTACTCGCCCCGCCCCGCACACGTCCCAAGTCGAGGCTGACGGAGAGAGCCCTGGTTACCACTATGTGTATGCCGGCAAAATTTTCACATCTGTGACAGTTTTCAGGAATGTCATCTGATTTCTTGTTATTATATTATTTTGGTAAACAATGGGTTTCACCTGAATGCTTTACAGTTTTTCTTTCATCCAGTTGTCAAGAATAAAATCTACTTAGGTTAATTTGTTAAAAGTTCAGGACTTAATAACGACCCATGGTTACTCGTGGTTTAAGCACTCTTTAATGATGGTATGGTTCAAGAAACGTTCGTCGTTAGCCGTCTCATGCTGCTCTATAGATCCTCCAATGATAAATGACCCGATAAGTCATTTTTTTTGCGCAAAGGATGCTATAGAGTTCAGCATTCAGTTTTGAAACAATTAGGTTACGTGACAGTCTCCGGTACGACCAAACGTTTTTACGACCTTATAAAAAACCCTCTAGGGCGGAAACCCCGCCATTTCGGACAACGGAAACTTTTGAGGGCCCAACAGTTAAACTCCGAACGGCCGCCTTGCCGGAAGGCAGGATACATAACTGCGATAATGTTCTGCTGCTATAGTAAGCTTCTCAGTCTTGAAACTGCTTTAATTATGCAGACAGGTATCTAAACCATATAACGAAATGCATTTTCACTGATCTCTTCTGAGGCGCACACCCTACTCTCGCCCGGGTGTGTGGCTGTCCGCTATAGAGAGGTTTCCTATAGGGCATTCAAAAAAGGGAGGTCCTTATACAATCAGTATATTCATTTCGTTTGAATGAATGATTTTGGGATATTCTTTCAATGAGAAAGTCTGTCAAATTCAAGTTTGGAAAACATTACCAGGAAGAAATAATTTTCCAAAGGTACGGATTTAAATAGACAGATTCTATTCATATATGTTATGTAAGAAGTGTGTTCAAAGAGTTCTTGGTCCGTGACATTTCCGGGCTTCCAGTGGTAATATGTCATCTGAATTCAGAGTTGTTTACAAAAATTACTCCAGACAGGCAAACATAATTTTAAAACAGTATTAAATCCATGTTATGCATATAAATTTTTTAATAATATTAATTTAGTTAGCAGTATAGAGAAATGGAATTAGTTTATTTTGGTATATATATATATATATATATATATATATATATATATATATATATATATATATATATATGTCTTCATGTCACATTCTGACACTTGCTCCTCTTACATATAATATATATATATCCGGATCTTATATTTAAATATGCATCTGTGATTAAAATGGTCCATGCTTTAGGTTATACATCATATTAGACTTAATTCATTGTAAATTAAAATCAAATGTACTTGAAAAAATATATAATTATCTGTGATAAACGGAGTGATGTACCTTTAACAAATGTTTCAGGTATGTTAGAAAATGCTGGGTAAATATCTAAGTGAGCCACTGCGTGTAGGAATCAAAATTAATTTGAACATTTTTGGAGACAAGACATTTGGAAAATTCTGTTGTTTAAGTTGGAAGAAACACAGAGCTATGAAGGTTAATGAGTGCGCTTTAGAATAGTATGATATGATCAATTTGAAAAGATATTTATATATTTCCCAGATGACACGCCGATAATAAAACCCGATATATTGTTTTAGAGTGTCAGTGCCTTCGTGACCGTGTTTCCGGAGGGAAGGTACAGTCAGAGATATTGGTCACTATTTCAGTACATTGCACATTAATGTGATCAAGGTTTGAAGGGAGAGCCCGAGCAGCTTAAACAGACTTTAAGTTCATAAGTACGGCTAGTGTTCTGACATTTTTATCACAGAAAATAAGAACATATTGGACTCCATAATAAAAGACTTTCAATACCAAACAACTATTGTTGGTGTAGACAACCCAGTTACCTGTAGATTTACGTCAAAGGAGTGAAACCTGCTCAATCGGAACCCAACACGTACAACCAGTTAACTAGTAAATTAGCCACACAATGTTTTCTTAAAACACTGTTTAAACAGCTGCAAAAACTCGTCTTCATTAACATTTGTAATATTTTTACTTAAATAATGCACTTTCCCAGCTAAATATATATTTATCATTAGACACGCTCACGATTGTATTGGGGACGGTCGGCGTCGTGGGCGATAATGCTAAAAATTCTTTTACTCAGAAGTACTCAGTATGATTTATCTATGTCGTCTAACTAAGATCTATTCAAATCCGTGTCCGGTCTCTCTCTCTCTCTCTCTCTCTCTCTCTCTCTCTCTCTCTGGTTTCATTTTATAGTCTTAAAGGATCGTACATGTTTTTTTCTCTATTTTTATAATTAAATGATAATTTAAAAAAGTCGTCTTATTTTATACGCTTTCTATTTCTTTCTCTCTCATTAGTTTAATTTAAATGTTAAATAAATCATCCCCTATCTCTCTTATTTTCTTGTTTCTTTTTAAATGATCGCTCAGACCAATATATTTTTTCAATTTATATAATTGATTGGTTATTTTAAATAAATTCCTCTCATTTAATTTAAAATAATACTCGCTTTTTTCTCTTAAATTATTACTTAATCTGAAGCTTAATAAATCGTCCTCGATTGTTCTCTCAATCTGGTTTCATTTTAAATGATCACTCATTCTAATATTAATTTCAATTAATATAAGTTAATGATTATTTAATAAATTATCATTTATTTAAGTCTTAAGATTATATAAATAAATACTTTAGTACCATGGACCAATTGTTCCTTTCATGTTATATAATTATTCTCTCTCTCTCTCTCTCTCTCTCTCTCTCTCTCTCTCTCTCTCTTTGTGAACGTAAAATGGAACTTGACAAATTATCACACGGATGCTTATAGACAGTGTTATTTTCGTACATGAACTAAGAAAAAGTGCATTTAATACTCTAACATGTCAAAAGCTGAACGAATCGTCCGAACTATATTAAACAAATTGTATCAGTATATATGATAACACAAATATTTTTTAGTGCACCAACAATTAATAAATATCAACATGCGTTTTATAAACAATATAAATATTATATACAATATTATATACTATTTCACATCTGAATCATCAGCAAAATATTTTTAAACAAAAATCTTGAACTTTGAACCTATTTATTTGTATGAATCTATTTATTTTCATTAAGCGCTATATCACGATCCGCCTTTAAAGTTTCGCATTATATGTTTATATTCGAGCATATGTTTATCTCAGGTCCACTTGGTAATAAAACTGCCACTGAGAGGCCGTTAAGGACAGTCAGCTTGATTACTCAGGCACATAGCTCAGTGGCGGATAGAGTGAGCACACTGCATCAAGTATGTGATTCTCTTATATATTTCTCTCAGCCTATTCATGAACAAGGACCGTCGAATGTTTAATTCAAAATTACACGGCCATATGTTCAGTCTCCGTTGTGACCTTAAATAAGGAATTAATCGTGCAATAATATACTGTTAGATATATAAATATATTTTTAGAGTAATGTATAATAAATAAATGAAATGTAGTTTTTAATATACTCTTATTTTACAATAGGGTTTCATCTCTTTAACCTTTCAATCAATTTTTCAAATACTATGACTTTGTTTCTTTGTTCACTTATTTGTAAACTTGCTGGTTTTATTTTTTTTTTTTTTTTTTGTCATTTTATTCAAATTGCCCGAGTGACACAGCCAACTTGTATACTGACTAAACATTTCAGGCAATTTACTAAATGACTAATTTTACACATTGACTGTAACACATAGAACTCCAAATTAACACAGAAACTCATTAAAGTACTCCTTAAACTACCAATGAGAATATTTTGAGTACTTGGTACTCGTACTCGAGTTCTATTACAAACTAGCTAAAATACCGGTTATTGAGTACTTTATAAGTATTCAGTTGTCTTTCACTGTACTCGGACCGAACTCGTATTCTTGCTCAATTTTTTTTCTAGCCGGGCTTGTCAGTATGTATAGTGACTTCTACCCTAGGATTTTAAGCACAGCATGCGGCGTGAACAAAGTTTCGAAGAAATTGATCAAATACTTGGTACTATGCGGGCTGCGGTTTGGGCTTTTAGACCAATTAATGTTCTTGGAGGGTCACTATTGTGAACATACAGTAGTCATTATATATATCCACTCGACTGAGATTTAAGAGCACGTCGTGTGAAGCCCGGCAAATACTGTCTATTCATTTAATTTCTAGTCAAGCGGGTTGCAGATTAAGCTACAAAACATAATTTCTGATGTTATATAAATATATATACATATGACCAACCCTTTACATCAAATTATAACCCCCCCCCCCCCCCTTAGTGAGGCTGACAATTTCAATCGAGCTATATATCCCTTCATGATATGCGTATTTAATTGACAAGAAATAATGGATTTATTGCGCTTATATTTATAAGATATATTTTCTCAAGAGTTAAATATATATTTTTTGTTATATTTTGGTAATATTATGCATCATTATGTAACTGAGTATGTGCAAACTAGATTTAACAGGAATGCCGGTTACTGTATTCTGCTAATCATCATACCATATAAATTCCCATAAGGCATAGTATTGTGAAGTGAATATACATTTATCATCATAATTTGGAATTTTTCTGGATATATAAGAAATGATTATATCCGTCAGACTCAAATAAAGTACTGACTTATGAATCCTGTCTTTATCTTATGTGGCAGGGTACCATCCATGAAGGAGGAACTGTGTGCTGATCAACGTATTTGAAATATATGCAGATGTGTGTATAGTCATGTTCGTTCTTTGCATTATAACAAAGTGACCGAAACAAGAATAAAAACCGCTGACGTGAATCAAACGTAGACCCTAACACTGACTTTGACGTCACAACTGAATTTAGTGTGCAAACAGTAAAACTGTATCTTTCTCAGCTAAATTTCAAGAGCCCTCGAATGAAGAGCGAAAGTTCCAGGGTGCGTATTTCTATCTGCGGGAAATGGTTTCTTTGTGTATATATTTTCTATTGTTGAAAATGTGCTTTCGTGGGAATATTTCATGCAAAGAGATCATATTTATGCAAGAATATAATAGAAAAGGAATATCCTCACAGATGTGTCACGTAGTTTGTCGTGGGGGATCATTCAAAGTTGTTGCAGATCTTCCATCCAAACCATCGATAACTAAAGCATACTAATTTGCAGTAACAGGCATGTCTAATTGCAGAGATCACATTTGCTTCGTGCCTCTCTATAACCTTTCTACAGCTTCTTATACAACGGTGCCATGTCGGGCGTTCCTGTGCAGTGATTTTTCATTACACCTGTTTAGGAACTTCGAAGCACTTTTTACAATAGAGATTACTCTCCTGGATCTGCGCATAAAACATTTTCGCAAAACGCTCATCAGGTATTCTGATAATGCGACTGGGCCACTTGGCCCACTTAAACAATCTGTATGCAAATTTAAGATCGGTAGAAGAATGACGTTGGCTGTCGATTGTATTAGCCATTCATTCGCATAATCGTCATAACCATTCAATAAATACATAAATTGGTATTTATTTATTTATGCTCTTGCCACGGAATTTAATCCTTCTACCTTTCGGGCACCAGATGTTTCGAACCACGGACTTCCTACACTACTAAAAGCCTTAAATAAATGCCTACGTTCTTCTACTAATTTTTTTTTAAATTCAGTGTGGCTAAAAAAAAAAAGACAGAAGAAAAACATAAACCACTCATATTATAGCTATTATTAGCTTGTTTAATGAAAAAAAAATGGAGAAATTTGATTTTGAAGTTGATTAAGTAGGCATTAACCGTTGTTACATGTTATTTAGGCTAACGGTACATGTTTTTTTTTTATGTCTGCAGTACATTTTCTATAGCTCAAACGTACTTTTAATTGTGATTCGCTTTTTGGAAACGTTGAGAAGAATGTCTTTTGAATGTGCTTTTCCTTAGATAATTGTCATTACCCTTTCCATTTTATGACTATGTGATCATATTATATTATCTTTTGGAAATTCCATAGGATTACTTCTTGTCTTTTTATTATTATTGTGATGATAATGATGATGATGATCATTATTATTTTATTATTATTATAATTAGAGACTGATACTTTTTGAAGATTAAGTATTCAACGAAGAGGTCTTCATGCATATGCTACATCTGCAATGTCCTTGCTTTGCATTTTTCATTATTTCTCGTTGCACTGTGTATATGGGAAGATAATTAGAACAAGGAATTGCCATTATAAATGAGAACCTCTAACATATGCTAAATTTGCACTGTCCTTGCCCAGTATCCCATTTCACATTAGTTCTAAATAAATCGCTTGCTGTACTGTGTATGAGGGAATATAATTAAATTAGATCATTAACAATTCAAACGAGGCCCTCATGTATATGCTACATTTGCAAAACCCTTGCTTTGCACCCCGTTTCATGTTGGTTTTTAATAATGGCTCGTTGCACGGTATGGGGAAAGATAATTAGAATAAGGAATAACCATTATAAATGAGGTCCGGACAGCTGGAACGGCTGTTTAATAAAAATCTCGCTGTCAAATAGCAAGTTTGGTTGGGTAAAGCTTTCTTTAAATAATGGTGCCTTTTCGTACAATCAGGAATAGAGGTTATCACGGTTGTGGTAGTGCCAGTAATTAACAAGGGATCTGTATATACAAAATAATAAAAATAAAAACATAAAAAAATTCTTTCCTGAATGTCGCAACTGCCATATACAGGCATATCAAATTATCTAAACCAAGCCTCTTTCTTTAAATAATCATGAAATGGTAGAGCACTGCAAAATATAAATTGTTATGTGAGTTTGCTTGACAAAAAATATCCATATTATGTGTTCGCTCAAATTTTCCCCCAAATAATACATCAATAAAACATCCTTGTTTATTCTATGTGTTTAGAAGGAATTGTTGTCTTCAGTGCAAACATGCAAAAAAGATATAAATATGTCTAAATGAATATTGTTTCGTTTTTCCACATTCATTGAGACGAGAAAGAGAACTGAAATACCGAATATAGAAAGCTTATACATAGAGAAAAAACCAAAAGTTTTAACGATATAAAAAAGAGAAAACAATAATACCTGTTTGAAAAAAATCTTCATTTTCAACATTGCTGATAATCCTAACCAAGTGATATTCTTTAACCGAATAGTTTTGTGAAATATGTTTCCTACTAAAGAATGTGGAAGACGTGATTACGTAGAAGGATATATTGCTAGCGGAAAAGATGTGACTGATGCCGGAAAATGGCCCTGGATGGTAAGCTTGTACAGTCTTGTATAAACACACAGACACATACACAGCATGCTGTTAGTCACACACATATTTAAAAGAACATGTCCTGCATAAATATACACAAACGCGCACACACTCACACATATATATGTATAGCATAAAGGCCGTTTAAATGTACACATGGAATATGATTTCTTTAATTGTACATTAATGATCTGCTTTCTTATCTCAACTTAGAAATTTTGATAATGGAGATAATAAAATTAAGCATGGATTATATCCATACACTTTTTATGGCTGCAGGTGTCATTGTCCCACTATAAAACTAGGAGACATTTTTGTGGTGGGGCGCTCATATACCAACAATGGGCGCACTGTGTCGATGACAAGTAAGTAACCTGAACGTTGCAAAAAAAAGTTTGAGGCGGAAATTTCAAGCCTTTCCTTACAAGTATATTATACCAATATATCGGAAGTTATGACCGATAGATGAATACAATGGATTTACTTGTCTTGAATGTAAATATTATAGAACTGAAAAAACAATATGGAATTACAATATGACCATACCAATCAGATAATATTAATATGAATTGTTATAATTAGAACAAATATCCGAATAGACTTTTAAGACAAGATCACTTTCTTTCCATTGTAACTTCATTGACGAATACTTATGTGTTAATTCTACAAAGATCTGACTATATTTGCATGACTGTTTTGGATTGAATGCCTATTGAAGGCATAAAGGCTACCTATGATAAAGTAAAATATGATTGGCTCTGCGTTTAAACAATTCTGCAGAGCTGGTAGAAGAAATCTGATTAGCTTAGCGTGTAAACAAATACAACTGCACCCATTGCAAACTCGTGTAACAATTCAAGAAAGGAATATGCAGAGAGTGGGGGATAACTGACCACAGGGCACACCAGAAAGTCAGTATAGAGACTGTGTTGAAAGCTGACGATTGCATCATGTGTATTCCAAGGGGGGGGGGGGGGACAATATGTACTACTACCGCAGCGCTAGTGATCGATACCTTGAAGAAAATGCTGGTGATATCTGCAATGTGATTGGTTTAATATTACGCAGGGAGAATTCCTCAGAGACAGCACCTCCTGGTGGCCAAACCTGACTGGCAACCGCTGTTTATTGCAGCGGGTAGTGTAGCGAATAATTGAGCAAATCTTCCCGTCAAGTATCGTTTACAGTATTGCTTTTTTATGTTTGCCATTTTTCTGGTAGCCCACTCCATCATACACGTCGAGAATAGATCAATACTTCTTCTGCCTCTACATACGGTGCGTTCGAATGGGGAAATTTTCTTACAGCAATCAAGCGTCGTGTGACAGACGATGAAAGTTTCTTGATTTTCATATATCTAAATGCCTAGAAAGCGTTCGGTCCCTTATATGCATTTGTATTTTTTTTCCGGTGAATGTAATGGATAGATACCCAGGAGAAAGTACAGGGATTAGGTTTTCCGAGAGGTTATGCTCTCTATTTGAGCATGAGTTCAAAGGGTTACAACTAAGATACTATTTCTTCTTCGTCCTCTGTTGTTCTTGTTGTTGTTGTTCTTCTTCTTAATATTATAAGGCGTTCCCTTGCGAAGTAGAGAGAATTTGTGCTACATTTAAATATCCCTGCTCAACACTGAGCTGCTTCTGTGGCTCAGGGGTAGAGCACAGGACTCAAAGCCCTGGAGATCATGAGTTCGAATCCTAGCGGAGAATGTGACATTTTTCACTTTTCGTCCCCACCCAGGGTGAGCGCTATGCAGGCCTTTTCGGAAGGCCCTGCCCCACGGCCATGTTTTACTCACAAATGAGTGCGCCTTTCGGGGGTTTTTCAATGGTATGCCCCAGCAATGGGGACGATTACGCACCCAGGGCCCGTTGGTGCAGAAGGAACCGTGCCTGGTTGAAGCCAGGATATAAAATGAGAGGAATACTGCCTGTCACAAAATCCGAAACCGGAACAGAATCCCGAAAATGCACATATATACGTAGTTAAGTTATACGTAGTCAAACATGAGACGGTTACCTTAACCCCCCCCCCCCCCCAAAAAAAAAAATGCTCAGCTGAAAATGAGTAACCTTAAAGCTGGTATAAATTGTGATCCTTAGAGCAAGCTTACCAGAAAATGTCACCAGCTATGCGTAATCCACTTTTTAATATCGAACTGGGCCCCTAGCTCCTAGCTTGAAACGTAAAAGGGCCTTCCTAGAGCTGGTTGGACTAAGGCTAACAAAGCATTTCTAATGAATCCTTTTTTATCGTCCGACTATCCTATAGTCCGGGTTCCTGTAGTGGATACATAAGAACTGTCTATAGTACAAGGGTAAATAGGGGTTCACTAGCACTTTGAGATCGGGTGTCCTCGTAACTACCATGAAAAATTGTTGTGATATGAAAATTAGGACCAATATTGACGGAAATTTTTCTCGATTCAATATTTCATAAACTAACAATGATATCTTGACTAGGGTATTCATGGTCAATTATCCAAACGAAATCATATAAACAACTGTATTGTAAATCCAATGGGGGACACAACGAAGGTCAGGGAGAAGGATGTACATATGTTATAATTCAGGGGTGTAACAAGAGTTGTTGTGTTAAGGTCTTAAGATGTGGTCGCCCTGTGGTCGCGCTAAGTAAATTTTGCACAGATTTAAGTGCACAGTCAGTGTCATTTAAACTGTACCGCCCCTGATGACGGATACCTTGCTGTCCCATAGAGGGTTAACACCAATCCATTTTTCGATTTTTCATTCTAAGCATAGTAAATTTCTCCGACCATTTTCCGCTACCTGCTTATTCTTCTCGATTCTCTGTAAATCTCCATTTCCATTGGTTGTTTTATACATATTTACCGTGAAATGGAGCTTTATGTATCAAATGACACTGATGACTATATTAAGAATACAAAGGACTATTCATATCCTTGGATATGTCATGTTCCGGACTGAATGATATTGACATTGATGAGGAAACGCTGTACTGTGAAAATGGTGAAAAAGAAAAGGATTTTCACTAAGAATCATAAAAATGCACAACCTTAAAAAATAATTCTACGAACAGAAAACCTCAGTAAATCAGGTTATCGTTTGGCAGTCTGGATCTCTCGATTAGCAAAGAACCATCACGCCAGTTGAGAGGGGCAACGAACATTATGATGAGACCTGACTTTAGAGTTACAAAGGACCCCTTCTAGTAAGTAACAACATATATTTTCCCATTCTATAGGCCCTTTGCTTTATAAAGGTGGTACGAAATTATATAAAATATGTAATTTTAAACATATATGGTTTTACTATTGTACATTTGTACGTTTGTTTGAACGAAATGAATACACAGTATCTATGATTTCCATAACATATCATATCCGGTGGGTGCTAAGCGTCTGTGCTTACCTCTCACGCATGTTTTTCAATATTTCCTTAGTATGAGAAGCTCAGACTCAACTTTCAAACTGTCACGGAACAGATTAAAATGTTTCCGTGTTCGGCTTTACACTTCCAGTTTAGGACCATATAGTGTTTACATTTTTCAGCCCAAAAAGTTCATTTAAATGATCAATGAAAGACAACATAACCTAAATGCAAGACATGTATATGAAAGGTTTATGTATTATGTTAATTGATGGATATTATTAAGAAAAAATACATATTAAACATATTAAACACGTCACAGTAAAACTCTTATTTGTATCTTCATAGTTCTATTGCCGTGACTAGTTAATCAGGTTGTTGGATCATTTGAAAACGTCCACAATTTTGCATATCATACTTCTATTTGTGAGAAGCGTGTCCAGTTATCAGGCAAATGTCATGACATGGTATCGTTCAATTCCAGCGTTGCGAATGACATTGCTTTAATTAGGCTAAACAGACCCGTCAAGCTGACGCGTGAGGTAAAGACCATCTGTCTTTCTGGCCCTTATGCCAAGCACACCTGGAAGAACTGTACCGTGGTTGGATGGGAATCTACGTATTACAAGGTAATGACATATTTTTGAAATATCACACAGTAACATATTAGATAGCCATCTATCTCTTATTACGCTTTGTAAATAAATTCCGTAAATAGACCAGCTACAGATGAAAATAATTCCCTTTAAAGAATGTTAATTTGTATAAAAGGATACGTGTATGTTAATTATATTTTCACTACAGAAGGGTAGAATGTATGAAGAATATGATATAAAATTGTTTATGATACTGACGGTTATTTCTGACTTAAAATTAAAATACCCAGAAATAATGTATAAAATATGAAAATAGCGAAAATATGTCTAAACCAAATTAGGAAAATTTTAATAATATCATTTATGAAAATTGCATATTTGGATATTACGGAATTACTTCGATCAAATAAAAATCAAAGTTTTCATGTTTATATTTTTTTAAATTATTGGCTTTTCTTTCCTAAATATCTAAATGACAAAATTTGCTTAATTACAATTTTCTTCATACATACTGTAATATCTCCATTTACTCCAATTTTACATTACTATCGAGACTGAGGTATTTCAATTCTTTTTGCCAATCCTTTGAATAATTGATATCCTTTTTTTATATTTCATGCAATTATTACATAAATTATAATATACATCCATTCACTAATGCAGATCTATATTTGAATTTTGCCGTTTCTGTATCTAATACGGTGAAAGCACGACTTTAGATTATTCATAATTATAAAATATAATCCCTCGTCTCATCCGTCTAATTCATTCTGTTGATTGCTCTGCGAAAACAAGTATGTTATTATCAAGAAACTAGAAACAACAGCATCAAACCTAGTCCACAGTTGTTTTCTTTCTCATGTGCGGGCAGGAAAAGGATGTATTTATATATTTACTACCTACCCTGGTTTACATAATCCCACCAATGTGAAATTCTAGTGTTTGTTTTTAATGTGAAATTCTAGTGGTTTTGTTAAGTCACTCTAAAAATGACACATTGTTGAATACTACTTGATATATATTTAATAATGTCTAACCTTAACAAAAGACTTCTTCTTAAAAGTTGTTTTTTTTTCAACAAATTTATTAACAAAACAAAGAATGCAAAAGGATACATACAAAACATACAAACATAAATGTACATCTACAAAAAAACAATAAATATCACAACACAAACGTGTAAACAGACATGTCATTGGCTATATTCGTTTGAAAATCATATTTTGCTGAGTCTTTAGCAACTTATTTAACCTAAGGAATGATCGAACCAGATAAAAAAAGAATCAATCAAAAAAACCTACAACACAGAATAAAAGTATTTATCCCATCTTAATCAGTCGAATTACTGTTACTTAGGTGGTTTAATTAATTATTTTTTAGGGAAGTTTGCTTTAGCTAATTTATTATGCGTAAACGTTTATCACATTTAATGTCGTGTTTATTTATCTTACCTCTTTTAATCACTATATTTGTTCTATTGTGTGTAAATCTTTCATGTAAACACCCCAACCCTAAAACGTAAATATTTTCTAGCAGTATCTACAATTATATATATATATATATATATATATATATATATATAATATATAAGAGTGCTTTATGGGTACGCTGACGTAGTTCCCTACCTAGGCTGGATTCGAAGGATGTGCAAATGCCTAAAAAATATTAAAATAGAACGGCCGTCGGTAAAAAGGAAAAGGCCGTCGGTTTCTTAACCATCAAATGGAGTACATGTTATAACATGCATATGAATTTAATAAAATTTGAGCACAAAACACAGTTAGTATTTTTTTTTAAAGACAAGTGATGCATACCGATAATTCTTTGAAAGATGTTAATATGTACTTCCAGCTCACACCAGTGCTCAGGTTGCCTTATATTTCAACAAGAGAAAAAGGCGCTGAAATCAAGTTTATGTGCACGTTGTGCGCCATTTTCTGAAAATAATGAAGCTGTCTTACATTTTACTTCTTACCTTGTGTCCTCTCCTCTCATAGCTCCGTTATCCGGATAGTTGAAGATTAAGACGGGTTCTTCTTAGTGAATGTTTCACAAGTTACCCGTATCAGAAAATTTAGGATATGGTACATGAAGTGTTTGCATTGTGATTTAAAATTACTGTCCAATATGACAAAAATTAAATATGGTTAACTAGGCAAAACATTCGTTCATCCAAAAAAAAATATTCTGAAATATGTAGTAAGAATTAATTAGTCTAAATACAAATATATATGTAACGGTTAGTTCAATATAGCCACCATATCATCAATTTTGTACCCTTTATATATTATCACTCATAGGCTCTATTATTATTTTTTTATACTGGCCATATCGCTGGCAATTTCGTGTTTTCACTGATCATACTTGCTTGCAAACCAGTTCCACTCCTTGGGACCGGTTTTCGTTATCATGAACTGTTGTAATGAACGGGTGTAATAGAGCGGAAAGTTGGGGTCACCGCGAATGCTCAGGGCAAACTGTCCAGGAGATTCAGACCAGCGCTGACTCTCCGTGTAGGCAGTTCGTCTAGTGTTATTTCTTATGTTCAGGTAGGCCTTCTTCAGTGTATCTTACGAAGTCATAAAATAGCGACTAAAGGTTAATTTATCATTCAAGAAGTAGTCCTTATTAAACTAAGAAATATTATATACTAATGTTTATGCTGCTTCTGTAAATGTTCAGAAACGAAGAAATGTAATGGAAGGAATTACTGTTGGAATTACTTGTTCATAAAAAGTTCAAATACGAAGTATTTAACCGTCGATAAAGTATATAGTGACACACTAGTCGTTAGTGCCAAGTACTTTATGTATATTCATATTATTATCTACGTATATTTCTTGTTAAATTGGTCTCTATAAAGAGACCAGCGCTGACTCTCCGTGTAGGCAGTTCGTCTACAGTTATTTCTTATGTTCAGTTCCAGAGACAAGTACCCTGTATATACTTCACCCGCACTGTATTAATAAACCGTCATGTACAACAACCTGGTTTCGCTGATATATTAGCTCTTCAATAAACGAAAGAAAGTTGACCCAACTGCAGACTAACAGACGGACCACTGTTACATATATTAAATAAAAAATGTGGTTGGAGTCAAGAACAGACTTATGGTTGAGGGGCTTTTCCAATAGGCGGGGATGTCCATAGATATAGAGGCCCTATTTCACATGACGGGGCTTCTGTGTTCCTGATCCTATGGTTTTTCTTCTCACATGTCTTTTTTCTAGCATCCCAGTTTGGAAGGGAACTTACAGCGGTTGATGAGTTTATTTCTATATCGATGTGTACCCTCCCCCCCCCTTAACACACTTATTGAAATATGGGCAATAAGGCAGATTTACTATAAGTGATATATGACTGCAAATATCTATTTTCTTTGGTATGTAACGGATATGGCTTGATAAAAAATATAATGTTACGCAACCTTACAATAACAGATCACGAAATCACGACGAATACGAACCCTTGTTATGAGACAAAAAATAGATTCCACAACACTCGGCAGCGTGAAATGTCAAGGGGAATGAATAAAGAAGTCAGTGTTTTTTTTTTTGTTAACAAATAATTATAATTTATTCTTAGAACTATCATATCACTACAATACACTAAATCAATACAATTACACAGTATTTAATACATAACAATAATAAAAATGTACATTACCAGAGTCCGGATCCTAGGCGTTGATTCCTGGATACCACCACTACCACAACAAATAATCCACGTGAACAATTCAAGTAAATCTTCCCGGTAAATAGTCCAATTTATACTTTCTTATATACCTACTTTATCTGCGGTTGGGTTTAGCTTTGATCCCCCTTTCAGCAATGCATTCACATCAAAGTTATTGCTTTGTGCTTATTCACACACAGGCAAAATATAAATATATATATCAATTTGTCGGTCGTGCAATAAGAAAAGGAGACATCAGTCATATGGAGTAATTGCTTCAGCCAGGAGGGTAGCGTTTATCGCAGTTCGTGTGTGTGTGTGTGTTGGTGTTTGTGGCCTTGTGTGTTTGTTCGCATCATAGTTCATGCACTCATGAACGGAATCATATGACATTTTCAGGGCATTTCAGGAATGGGTCATCTATTAGGTTTATGTGTAATTCCGGCGCATGACCTGGATTCAGGGACATCATGAAGGCATCATCGAAAATGTAGAGTCACCTATCCGCAAATGAAACGTTGAATTTGAGCCACATAAGTGAACCCAAACACATATGTTGGAGCATCTCACAAATAGGGACCCCCACATGGCGGAGGCTGATATAAAAGCGCCATTTAATCCCAGGCAAGTGTACATGATGATTCACGGCCAAGCTTCGCCAGGACTGTGTGCTTCCAGAAGCTGACTGATGAATCGGTCTATTAATCTCTGTTAAAGGATATAAATAAATATAACATTTTATTATTTACTGCCTCATTCGAACACTAAAATGTCTTTATAGTTATTTTTTCTTACTAGCATATTACTTGTTCCTGCTTTGGGACATATGCTCGAGACATCAACGCGGTTCGTACGAGAGGGGGTTTAGACATGAGCGCAGTTCAATGGCGTAGTTTCTGCGAGAAGGTCCTGCGATAGACTCTTTGCGAAACATTGTCTGATTCTTCAGGGTTCAATCCAAAATATTAACCATATCCCCCTTAAGACACATCTGCAGTTCATGCCCAAAACGGGCTTTTCTGAGGCGCACGTGGCTAAAGAGGAGTTCCGTTACAACGGTTGGGTGCAATCGTCGTTTCTTATAAAATAGATTAAAACCTGTACATCATATCAGAGAAAAAAAAGCAACCTTTGTCCATACAAAGACATTCAAATGCATGACCCGAACGGAGTGGTACAATACGGGAACGCCTCCCACCTGAAATCTCTTTCGTTCAAATCATACATGTACGTACTGTAAACACATGTTTACCCTTGCGGGCTAATTTATAAAATATCTTCACTTTTCATTACGATATTTACCGCTTTTGCAACACACCGCCATCTTGTTTTTATCAAATGAAACATATACCCTGTGGGTGAGATATTCATGCACGATTAAAACTGTTTGCATTCTGATACAGGAAAATTGGCTGCATAGAAGAATACAATAATTTTCACTGAAACGAAATGAAATATGGATCAAACTAAAGTTTAGCCCAGCCTGGCCTTTAATAGGTATGTGCTATCAATATGCCTAAAAAATGCGATTCCATGTACCGATAGACGTAACTCAGTGCCGGCTCATATCACTAATGCCCTGTAAAGTAAGTATGGCGAAACCCTGATATTTGCCTGTTAGGGCCTCACAAGGCTCTTTGAGGACCTGGAGATTCTTTCGCATTTGCATATCGAACCATCACTCCTGGTGCGAATGGCATCGTTGCATTGAGAACGCGGACAGCGGTCTCATTGGCCATAGACAGCTCGACCCGCTTGGTAACATTCACACTGAATTCATTATTTAAGAAGTCCATGTATAACCTCTGTGTCATATATCTCTGCTGTACTAGCATAACGGTCTATTGGCCAAACGTACGTAAGTGTATTGTAGACGCCATCGTAACGACTTTTTAACGATAGGTCCAGTTGACAGGAGCAGCTAGCTACATAAGTGTTAACTCACAAATGGACAATGTGTGCCTCACAATTTAGCAGAATTTTCTACCATAAAATATATTGTTTGTCAAATTACAGTGTTTTAGCAGCGATAAGAACTACAACTACAACTGCTTAAATTGTATGCATATAACAACTAAAAAAACAGTTGCATATAAATGCTCGTAAATAAAACGAGGAAGTGAAAGTATAAATAAATTCAAAGCATTAAACAAACGAGTTTAAGGACACTTGATTCATCTGGCGTGTAACTGACGCGATCTGCACGAACAAAAGGCTTAATTTGCAAAAACATAGTTACCTTACAAAAGCAAACGTAATTTACCGTTTACGCCATATTATTGAGCATTCTACTCATACTTAGAATTCAGCATGTTTCTTGTAGGCAATCTTACAGGACCTTTTGAGACATTCATGTCAAAGGACGTCCTCACGTCTCTCTCTCTCTATCTCTCTCTCCCCCCCCCCCTCTCTCTCTCTCTCTCTCTCTCTCTCTCCAGTCACCAGGTCAATTTGCAATTGAGGACATCATCATATAACACTGACTACATGCCCTCAAAGTTATCTACATTTTCTTTGTACAACTCTGCGACAAGCCCATGTGGTCCAGGTGCTTTGTTATTTTTCATTTCCCGTATCACTTGTTTTATTCATAAAAAAAGTAATTTTTGTTAATTTCTAATTCTTGAGAGCTTTCATGTGCATTTTTGATATAAATAATTCCGTGACATGTTCAGATATGATATTGAAGTGATTTTTGTCTATATACAATTGCTTAAAATATTTTCTGATTAACGTTCTCTCCTATGCGTTCCATTCCTCACTTGATTGACAGCTGAACCAATTCTCATTTAGTTTACTCCCACGTATTTCTTTCTTTATGCACACAGATTAAAAAAAAACTGTTTCTTTTTTTCTTTTTGTTTCTCTATATATGTTCCAATCTGTTATAGTACATAAACAGGTGTTTCAGATTGTCGGTCGACTTTTCGTGCTGTCTGAAAAGCTTCATCTCTGTATTTGAGCGTTCAAAACGAACACTGATTTGTCTAGATTTATCATTTTCCTTTCTGCTTTTCCACAGGACGGCCTTACCTTTCTATTTTCTCAATTACATACATACATATATATATATATATAAATATATATATATATATATATATACTTTGTTTAGCTTTTTATTCGTTCGGCTTTTATATTCGCGATATTCGCCAAAGGGAAATAATTATGAAAATGAAACCTCCATGAATAAGACCCCTAACAGATTTTCACAGATGAACGGGGATTTATAGTGAAATCTCAATGGAATCGTATGTATTTTGTACACTCAGCCACGCCTGTAGGTTTAAAAAAAGAAAGACAAAATATTTATATTGAAGCAGATATTATAGATTAACAGATTATGTAATAGCAGATATTTTATATTTTATGTAAAACAAAACTAGACCTATATAATATATTTGTTTCATAATATCTGCGTATAGGTGACGAGACTGTCTATTCGTTCGTTGGGTCATTGTCAAATTCGGGAAGCTTGCGCATGACAATAATCAATGTATTTACTATGTGTAGATTAATACATGGTAAGATAGAAAATGAGTTCCACGCGAAATAATGAAAAAGGTAAAATCGGGAAAATTGCTTTCCAAATGTAAAGGCAAGCTCGATATTTTTCTATATTTAGTGTGTGACCACAATTTATATTATAGCCGTTTAACTGTTGTATGAATCGCATTTAAGACTGACTTATTATGAAATGTATTTTTGACTTTTTGAAATGTTATTTTTGTTAATGTCATTTGCGCTTCACTTGTTTTGACTCCGTCCTATAGTTATTTGAGTATTAAGGCGCCATCGTCGTTTAAAATGGTATACATTTTCGTTTTCATTATTATCTGTGAATTATTGGGTCATTACCATGCCGAGGTACGTGTAGAAACTAAATATCACTTCTAATTTAACTTTCTAATAATATAATCAAAAATGAAATTGTCAACCAATACATACGTGTTGAAAGATTGTATACAACGTTATGGAACCTAATAATAACAGATCAGGATAACGTGGTGAGCACAAGCTCTTGTAACGGAGACAAAACAATAGATTCCGCAACACTAGACAGCGTGAAATGTCTAGAGGAATAATAAAGAAGTCAGTGTTTTTTTAACAAATAATTATAATTTATTCTGAGAACAATCCTAACTTTACAATACACTAAATCAATAGAATTACACAATATTTAAGACATAACAATAAAAAAATGTACATCACCAGAGTCCGGATTCTATGCCTTGATTCCTGTATAACACAACTGTCACAGTCTAACAAGAGTCTTTTAGCATAAATAATCCACGTGAACAGTTCAAGTAAATATTCGGGGTGAATAGTCCAATTAAATCTCCAAGACAATCTGTTGTAATTCGGAAGTGCATTCAGGTAAAATCCCAAAGGCAAGCTGAAGACAATCTATATAAATTCTGTATAAAGTCTGTATCAAGTCCACAGAATATCTGTAATTATGCAATTATCGAAGTAGGTCCCAAGACTGACGAGAAAGTCGCACCCTTAGGGCCCGCTGGTCGCTGGTATTTTCCTTTCTTCCGGCTCAAAACACAGCTCATATTATTAGCTTTTCCCCCCAAGTCCAGAAGCTTCTAGTCCGGAAAAGGCCAAAGAACAAACTCGAACTTTTTAGACTAAAAAAAGCACGCTGTGTCTTGGAGTAAGCCAGAGTTCATCAAGTACGGTTCCAATAGCAACGCACAGGGCTTGTGCCTTACACGAATCAGTACACCAGGCACATGTAAAGCCATGCGCATAATAAACAGATGCATGTAACAACAGTATTGGTAATATGTTCTGATAAGGCACACTATATATATATATATATATATATATATATATATATATATATATATGTATATATATAAAGGTAAGTGATAGATCTGAGTCACTAAGAGTAAACCTCATGTCACATCGAGTGATGGTCTTAACTAGCTTCTCACAATGTACAACTCTTTATCCACATCCGCCTGTTTTCATTCGCAAATGAAGATGGTCATAACCTGATGGTTCCTCAGAGCAAAAGACAGAGAGAACTAGGCTTCTGTAACTATCATGGACAGTCACAGATACCCCCCCCCCCCTCCCCCCAACAGAATCCCCTCCCCCTTTCCTATCACTGACTCTAAAACTGATCTGTTTAGGGACAACTTTAGTTCTGTAAAACAAATGACATTTTTCCGTTCTTTCTTGTGCTTCCGGCGTTGAGCTGAAACTTCCGAAGTCACATTTTTATCTTTGTAAATTGCATATTATTCTTAAACTATTGAAAGTATGCTATCAAACTTGCCACTGTAGTCTTAAGTTAATTGTGAACGGCATACGTTCGTAAAACTTTCAACTTTCTGGGTCATATGTTTTATCCGGAAACGTCGGAAACATAGCCTAACTGAAACGTGCTTAATCATCTATAGAAAATATAGTTTGCATGGGTTAATTCAAAGCCTTACCCCCAGTAGGGCATGGAATCAGCTATTGTGGACAAATTATCATCCATTTGTCTGTACCCCTAATAGTTTAGAAGAAAATTATATAAAAAAACTTTTTATCCCTGTTACCTTTAAAATTAGGTCGTCACTGAAACAGGGTCAAATTAATAGGACAATAGTAGGGTACATCCTGTGTGAATATGAATGAAATCAAATAAAAAAAAGTGGCAGAAAAATAATGAAGTAGAAATAGTCAAATAAATGATCAATGAAGAAAAGGAAGAAAATGAACCATAGTTTGTAAAAATAGATCCATCATTGACAAAGTTATGAAATAAGATTTTGATGTGTTTTGGTAACCTTGCCCTGGAACTTTAACCACTATAAGATACACATTCAGATTTACATCCAGGCATTCTTCCAATTAAAGATATGTAAGTTACAAAAGTGATTCCTGCTAAAAGGTGGCCCGTAGAAGGATGATTGTGAGAAGCAAGAACCAGCAATCAGCCAAAATTGTGGACAACTGACAAACAGATAGACATACTAACAAAATGACACATCTGAGATAACCGGTGACTAAACCAGATTTTATAGAAGAGAAGGAAAATGAGCTTTAGCTTGTGAACACTGAACCATTACTGACAAAATTAATACAAAGTGGTTGGCTGTAGAATGATATTTAAAAGACGCAAGAACAAGCGAGCAGGCGAAATTGTGGATTACTGACAAACAAACAGAAATGCTGAACAAAATGACACAAAGTAGAGGGCAGGTGAGTAAACCAGGTGATGAAGAAGACAAAGAGAAAGAAAATAAGCTATAAATGACGCATAGTGAGACGAAAGAAAGCTGATGCTGGAGAGAGAGAGAGAGAGAGAGAGAGAGAGTCACAAACACAAAGAAAAGGACAGCCTGAGAGTTACACTTGGTGAAAGGTGGAGATGAATACATTGAATGACGTTAAGAATACACAGATGAAGAGGCAGGGACTCCAATTTGTTCCGGAAGAGTGAGCCGGCTTGACTGCTGCTCTCACGAAACAGAACTGTCGTATAAACTGATAAAGTCAAACTAACCGTACATTAATTAATTATATATATATATATATATATATATATATATATATGTATATATGTATATATATATATATATATATATATATATATATATATATAATTTGTTGTTGAGATACCAACACCCACGTTTCAATGCTAGCTTTAATAAGTATGTACATCTTCAGAATTTCATACTGGTTTCGAACTTCATGACAGAACTATGAAACAAATTTCTTTTCATTAATATCCCAGTGTTGACAGGGATTGCGTATTCTGCTAAATTTTTATTTTGAATTTTTTAAAAAGAAAAATAAAACCACAAACATTATATCTGCCTTATTTACCTATGGAAGAAGGATTAAGATGGTACTTATCTATAATCCAAGGTCTTGTAGAACGGAAGTTGTAGTTGATTTCTGTGACCATAAATCCACCACACCTCAGCCATAAATTTGGCACTTTTAAACAGTTTGATAAAAATCAGCATCTTGACACGGTTTTATAAAGATTGGCACTTAGACATGGTTTTATAAAAAAATGGCACTTTGACACGGTTTCATAAAAAATGGCACTTTTACACGGTTTCATATAAATTGGCACTTTGTCACGTTTTTAGAGAAATTGGCACTTTGACACGGTTTCAGAGAAATTGGCAATTTGACACGGTTTCATAAAAATCGGCACTTTTACAGGTTTCATAGGAATTGGCACTTTGACAAGGTTTCATAAAAATCGGCACTTTGACACGGTTTTATAAAAATCGGCATCTTGACACGGTTTTATAAAAATCGGCATCTTGACACGGTTTCATAACAAAAGCAACTTTGACGCGATCACATAACAATTGGCACTTTGATACGATTTCATAACAATCGGCACTTTTAAACTGTTTCATAACAATTGGCACTTTGACACGATTTCACAAAACACTTTGACAGGGTTTCATAAAAAATGGCACTTTGACGCGGTATTGTAAAAATTGGCACTTTGACACGGTTAAAAAACGGGACTTTTACAGGTTTCATAACAATTGAGCACTTTGTCACGGTATCATAAAAACCGGCACTTTGACACGATTTCATAGCCCCTGGCACTTTGAAACGGTTTCAAAACAATTGGGACTTTGACACGGGTTCATACAAATTAGCACTTTGACACGATTTCACAAAACACTTTGACAGGGTTTCATAAAAAATGGCACTTTGACGTGGTTTTGTAAAAATTGGCACTTTTACACGGTTAAAACAAAATCGGCACTTTTACGGTTTCTTAACAATTGGCACTTTGGCACGGTATCATGAAAATTAGCACTTTGACACGGTTTCATAGCGATTGGCACTTTGACACGGTTTCATAACAATTAGCACTTTTACAGGGTCTCTTAAAAATTGGCACTTTGACACGGTTTCATATAATTAGCACTTTTACACAGTTCATAAAAATGGCACATTTTCACGGTTTCATAAAAAGCCCATATCTCAAAGATATTTGCCTTGTTTAAACCACCAACGTTCATTTTCATAAATCAGGGGCCATAGAAAATAACAAAAACAAAATAAAGTCAGATTAAGAATGAATCCATATATTTCTTGTGACAAAACTTTTGGTCAACGTATCTCCAAAAATATTGGAATATTGGATATAACAGCACTAATTATAAATGTAACTCATCCAAATACAAATATATTTACCTACTTTTACAATAAATAAAAGCACAATGGTGTTCATTTCACAACCAAAGCAGTATAAAGGACGTTACAATAGGCCATACCCCCTATATCTGATTTCCCTTTACTCCTGAATCGGTAGGGTGACGCGGTTGCATAAAAGACCATTTTTTTCGAAAAATTAGTCTTGTCAAATGTCAATGTAAATTTTCAGAGAACTCTCGTTATAAGGAATTCACGGCAGAGAAACGTATACCGGCATCGGTAGCTAAACCAGTACTGGCCCATGAACTAATACACCTTCATCCCAGATATACATATGCCGTGTTACATTCATATCTGTTTGCTAAATCAGTTTTTAAGGTGTTACCACTTAACTTGCATTTTATGGAGAGAGACTGCAATGTAGGCTTCTGTCAGAATAAAAAAAATCAAAATGAGAACATTTATCACGGGTTTTCGGATGACTATAATGTTACCTTTATATTTTTTACTAACAAGAAGAGAACAAGGTCAATTACAATGTAAAATATATATATTAAGTAGGATGGTTAATGTGACCTACAACCTTTCAATGTGGTAGAGCTTAAGGACCTTATGGTTGGAATATAAATGACGATATGAATGGGCGAACACCATACGTACTCGCTGGACCGGCATAAACGTTCTTTCATTCCAACGTACTATGACTGTATCGCACTTCATGTTCACATGTATGGGCTATTTTAAATGACGGCATTGACCCGCTAAGACCCGAAACTGACTTCAAAGAAATGAATCCCGACAGACATCCATGGTCGGTAAAGGAGTAGAACTTGTTCAACATGATTAGTCACGTGACCATGATTCAACTAGTGCGGGGATCACTTGACCGGAGGTGGAAACTACCCTGTCCATTCCTTGGGCTGAGGGTCTGTTGTAAGCCAATGTACATGATGGATATAAAGACGGGTTTCCTGCTGATACTGACGGCGTTGCTGGCTGATACTGTGACTGGTCACGACTGTTCGATAGATAGACAACCTTTTCTGGAGAATGCCTCGTTGGGAAGGGGTGGCGGCCACGTATATATATATATATATATATATATATATATATATATATATATATATATACAGATCTTTTTGTATGTCAATTTAAATTAAGAAACAAGATAGGAAGTAAAAAAAGTTAAAATAATGAGTAAATATACAATTATGCTCGACAGTGACAAAGACATCAACAATGCATTGAACACAGGTCGAAAATCCATCATACATAGTTTCTTAACAGAAACAAAAACCCCCTTTTCATTCATAGATATATATACACACACACACACACACACACACACACATATATATATATAAAATCTGCCATTCACCTTTCGCACTCTTTTCTTGATTTTCTTGCAAATGCAACCAAATTTATTTAAACATTTTTCCAATTATATGTCACAATGAAATCTGGCTAATATCCATCTTAAGCTCCGAAGCAAGAAAATAGGTAAAACATGCTTATAATGTTTTATCTTCCTAGGCTGTTGGCCGCTGGTATGGTCACAGCCGACTAAATACAGAAAACGATGAATGGAGCGGTGCAATTATGGACGCGTTTGAAGAAAATGGAGAGCTCTTCGCCAATATTACCCACCTGTATGTGATTACTACTTTGACACATTTTTAATATCTTTTCCCAGGATTGAATTCGCTATAACTCTTTAAGATATAATTACAGGTTATCATATATAAAAGCTAAAGTACTATTGATATCGCAGAAACTCCGTTTAGATAACCATCAATTTATTTACCATGATCATGATTTAATTTGCTTTTGAATTAAACAAACGAATTAAAATTATAATGTTGGCCCAATTTGTGCCAATATCTCATCCTTATATAAGCATTTACTGAAATAAATTTGAAATATGAATTTTATCAAATGTTTACGGAAGAAAGATCTGCAATTGAACTAACTTTTATTTATCTTTTTGAACGTGAACAAATGCAGTTTCTACTATTAAATATTGCATGAAAACTACTACTAAAGTAATGTTTTACCTCAAAATAGGAAACATTACATTTCTTTGATGCATATATAATTTATATACAAAAGAGGTTTGTAATGTATGGTTATTTTTTCAGACTTCCGAATGGAGAGTGTGGCGATGTCGTTACATACAAACATGAAATATATCCAGCTGACAAGAAAGGGCATAAGATTTACATGCATGATGAATACCGTGAGTAGCCCGGATAGGATATTTTTCATGTTTATTGTATTACCACAGATTAGTCAGTTCTAGCAGATTTCAAAATGTTGATTGCTTGCATGTATGTCCTAGAAAACAAGAACAAATAATGTACCCTGGAGAAGCCAAATAATGGACGCACTAAGCTAGATAGGAATACAATGACCAATTGACCTAACCATAAACTAAACGTGACCTTAAAACCGTACATTCATTAAATGAATAATTATGGACAGAGCAGTGGCAGTTAGGTAATCAATCTTTCAATCACCTGACAGGTGAAAAATTGATATATTTTGAGCGACACCATATGTGTATGGAACTGCAAGAATGTAGTCTCCATTGTTTGGAACGACCATGCGTAGACAATGAAGACCATGATCTTGGTTCCACAGAGTAACTTGAGCTTAAGGGAACCCTGGGAGCAATTAGTAATAAGGCGCTTGTTCTACAGATATTATAAAAAAAATATCTTAAGGCCATCAATTATATAAAATTTAATTATTTAGAAGAGATCCAGTGCAAATTTTAGATAACGGCTTGCCCTTCACAGGTTCTATTGTACGGTACGTAATAATTAACACTAATATTCTAAAGTTCCGGGGAAGCGCTTATTGAATACTTTGATTAAAGTCAACCTCTACCTTTAACTCCTCAGAAGCATTACGTGGCAAAAAACCCATAATACAGTGATAAAAAATGTGGCACAATTTATTACAAGTACCTCTTATTTTTCATTTTATAAATTCCTCCGGAGTTAGAAATTCGTTATCTGAGTTTTGCTCTGCAGGTGGAAAAATGTACATTGCCGCGGGGTCCTACACAGGAGTTGGGATTAGGTACATGTGTCCTGTCACTGGCCTGAATGATGGAAAATGTGAAAATCCCTTTGTGGATGTATGGAGCAGAAATCCAACACTTTCAGCATCCGATGAATCTCTAATCAGTAAACATATGGAAAGTCTCTGTCTGCCGGAAGTAACATACAACTTCAAAACAGTTGGGTTTGGAAGTAAGTTTAATTTGTATCAGTTATGAGAAAATATATGTTTCATTCCCTTATACAGTTAAAACTTTGTAGGTAATTTCAGTTTAAATAATAGAATACAATAAAATACAATAAACGATTGTCAAGAAGCCCTCTTATAAACGTCTTGATATATGCGTCTTCAGTTCATAGAAATATTGTTGTAGGTCCATGTACGCTGTATACAGATACGTATGATGTTTAATACATCGATCGATAATTATTCTTACGATTGCAGATTGCCTTCAAGAAGAACCAATCCGTGAGTTTTGTTTTTGTTTTTTGGTTGATTTTTGCATTTGAATCAAACTGTTATACCTGTTATTTAATATTTAATCAAATGGATTTATTAGGACAAAATACCATGTCAATTTTTTAAGATAATATCAAGTACCGTGCATCTGAAACTAACGAAATGAATAATTGTATAGCGACTACATACTGATTATATCAATTAATCGTAAGACGGATTTAACACAATAAAACTAAGCTATCTGAGTTACAGGAAATACATTAGTATCACTAAAAAATATATACAAACAATTCTATATTATATTCCTAATTACCTCAAGAGATTTTGTCAAATACTAGCATATGCTATATATATAAATTTTAAATATACTACTTGCCTCTTTACGTTTTTTCTGTATTATTATTTGTGTTAATGGCAAATAATTTCAGAACAAACCTGTGATCCAAAATACATCCCATACTTCAATCGGTTCGAACCGCTGAAGGCAAGTTATATTTTTTATAATGATTATCAGTAACAAATTCATAAAGTGCGATAAGTGAAAAAAACTCACTACAGTGAATGTTGTAAATGTTGAGTCTTTTCTGCATTACGGCATTTTGCATTGCCGCCGTTTTAATGAGAATAAGGCAAGTATTAATATTAATTATAAGTCGTAAAAAATCTTGCCTAAAGCACCTCATGTCTCTCGTTACTAAATCCTTTTACATAAATTTCACTGCACATTTTCGTATCAGCCTAACATTTGGATATCATCAATCCAGCACTTATGCATAATGTTTATCTGTAGAACTGTTTTACTCCGACTTTCAATCTTAACTACCATTTAAGGGACAGAAATATTTTCATACTAACTGCTCCCTTAAATGAAGGAAAAACTGACGGACAATTAAATGTGTTGTGGGAGGCAAGTGGTTCGCTCACGTTTGGTTTCAGTACCTAAACAGGGAAGACTTATAGGGATTGATGCGTTAACTTTTACACGTATAATTGCGGGAATATGTTTTGTGGTTTCATTTTCTTAGGTTCCCAAAGTGCAAAACCATATATCACGAACCCCTGTCCGTGTTTGCGCTAAATCTCAAATATGACTGATTCTCAGAAAATGAACCTTTGGGTACGATATTAGTAAAACTGCCCGATTTGCACTTGATAATCATGTTTGACCTTGACCTAAAGTTCAAGGCCGCGCACGCAATACCATATCCCGCATTATCGCCCAATAGCGGTGTCGGGGAAAGGGCATCCAGTTATCGCTTGGCGATTGGAAACATCTTATATGTAATGAAAAACGTGATATGTTCCTGTTATAACCATATATGTTCATTTGGCTTCAGAATAAGGACGCGTTCATACGGTTCTATACAATGCCAAGTAAACTGCATTTCCCTGTCTTAATCTTACACTATTAAGTATCTCCCAGAAATCCTACCTTTCATTCGATTATATGTTTAAACCATAACTGAAAGTTTATAAAATAACCATTATCAGCTGCTTGTGTATCATCAAGAAACACTGGAATGACCTCGGATCACAAAACCTCAGGTATAATGCCATTATAATTACCATGATGTAAGAACGTGTCCATAAATGTCTCCTTTTTCCTTTATGTCATGAACCTACACAGTGACTACTATTCACATACATGCTCAAACAGTACTGCCACTTTTTTTTAAATAACATACTTTTTTCTCAGGCAAGATTTATATTTTTACCTTTTTTATTCTTTTCAGAGGTTGATACTTTTATACTTTGTATTTCTTTAAGCACCATCTTTATGATCTGGGTAAAGGCTACTTCCCTGAACAAATGCAGCGCAGTAGGCATGTTCTGTCAATAATTTATAACAGAAAAATTTTATTGGCGATGTGATTGTTTCAGCGATCTTGCCGATGTATTACAAAATTACTGGATTTACGGAATGCAGGTATATATCTCATGCTGTAAAATAGTACAAACATGCCTTGTTTTCGGATAATGATATACTTTGTGATCGTGGCAGCACCATCAAATCATCTTTTAATGTGTTATTCTATGTTTGTCCCAAGTAACAGTAGTGTTACGATAAATATGAAATACAAACCGACCAATGCACTTTTCGAGATAAAATTTATCAGCCCATTTGGTTGTTTTGTAAGACTAGTTTGCAACGTTTCTCTCGTTGTTTGAATATGTTTTGCAGTCTATGGGACAGTGGCATTTAATGGCATGGTATTTCACTGAAGAACGTGGCCCGGATGAAGAAGATATGTTAGGCCTAACTGCTCATGTAGAGCGAAAAGGGTGACGTCAGCCATGTCAAATATGACTATGCGTAAGTAAAACTAAAATGTTACTATAATTAAACTTAGTTTATAGTTTAAAAATTAATAAATAATTTCAAAATGGAAAAAATAGCATGATTTCAACATGCGGAACAGCATGTGAGTATTGTTCTATTAAACAAGTTTAAGGACGTTAACATTATAAAAAGCAATATTTATTCATTTTGATACCCGAATGAATTGTTTCACTGATCAGATATTACAAATTATAATTAGTCATATTTCATCGCATACACCTATTTACATTGTTTCTTCTTCAGAAATTCCGGCGGTTGTTATAAATTGCCACCAGCGACCGTCACAACAACAGCAGTGAACGGAAAGATTATACAATATGGAACTTACAATAACGGTACCTTTGAAACTTATCTCCCTCTCGCTGGGTAGTATAGGTAATTTAAAAAGCTGCAGGTAGATCAAACAAGCTCAAATATTAGATTCATATAGCGTGCAGCTGAGAAGAGTCTTACATTGACACATTGACACATTTAGTTCTCAGCGATATCTTGAACCATCCGTTGATATCATTCAATTGTTGCTGACAAATATATTATCTCAACTATAATATATATATATATATATATATATATATATATATATATATCTATATATATATATTATTGACATCTCACCACTAAGAACACTTGCAGTACCATCCAAAGTGGTCGTGTTAGTAAGTTAGTTCCAAACTAAGTGGTCTCCTAGAGGATACTCGTCAGAGGGGTGGTCGACAGGCGAGATTTGACTAAATATGCAAATGACCCATTCTAAGTCTTAACGTTATATGTGTCAGATGTAATCATAGTCCGCATGCCAAAGGATGCTTCAACATTTGCCGATAACGTTTAAGTCATTTTGTTTATTTAGGACAAATACCTGTCAGTGCCTCGGAAAGGTAATATGACAATTATGAAAAAAGAACCAGCACCATACCTTTAAAGAATTAAAGAAGAATTATTTTACTATCTGGACCTCCACGCAAAATGTCTATAGGTTCTAATGTATACGTTGCATAATTTGAATCGAGTTTTTCATTTTCAACTGCCGAAAAATGCTCTGTCGTCATAATTTACTGAGCAATAGTGTTAACATTTGATAAGTTTTAAATTAACATATTAGACGATTAGACTACAGGAATATAAAGTACGATAACAAAATCCACATACGCATATATAATAATATGATGATTTTATATGATGATTCATTTATCGTCATGATAATCCATTTTTCATTTATGAAAGTCTTCTGTATTTCATTCCTGCATTATTTTGCACTAGGTACTACCGGCTTCGTCGTTGAAACAGACTACACGAGTTACGTGATTATGTGGTTCTGCCTGGATCCTCTGAAGGACACATGCCACAACCCGACCGTCCAGGTCTGGACCAGAACGCCGATTATGTCACCAGTCACACTGACAAAAGCAAAACGGGCATTGAAGTATCTCTGCGGTCCAACAACTGAATACTTGTTCCCGCCTGCCATCTATCACGGTGACTATATTGACATAACAACTACAAGCTTTCCCTTTATCAATAAAATTCTATCTGCCAAATGAACCATTTGTCTTCTAATCTATGACAAGATTTTTCAATGAATATATATATTTATTCAGATCTCATGCCTAAAACTCGACTGAGCTATAGCAGCGGAACTTTTTTTCCTTTGTTTGTCCGTCTGTACATTGCAACCAATAGACCTGAAAACTTCTATCTTTACACCAAGGGAGGTACTAGGGAGATCTTGCAACCAAACATTGTGTCACTTTAACTTATTTTTAATTGGCCAAAACACGATTTTTGTTCACCCTGAACAGACTCTTCTTACTCTTCAAGGTTTTCACAAAAACACTAAATTTGCTGATAATTTTTATAAAGAATTCGTCTCGTCTACACCTATTTGGCTATCAGCATTATAAGTTTGAGTATACTAAGCTAGTGTAATTTGAGCTGTGGGGTCGTTGATAGCAATATATAGGTACATTACAAATGTGCATGTAGCCAAGGTGAACTGTTTTTCCTCACATCCGAATCAAATGAGTATATGTATTCAAATGAATTATTGACATCGTTATAACACTTTTTAACATTGCATATGGTAAACCCTGACTTAGGTCATCGTGACCTACATTTATGTCCTATGACATTTAGTTTTACGTCGGATTGCGTCATGACCATTGGCCACTTGTTAACAAAAAAAAAAAAAAATAACCCACAATTTCAACATATTCAAACAAATGACTTGAATAATTGTACGTTTGTTTTAGTATGCAAGACTGTATTTTGAGCATTAATATATCACTTATTTCCTTTCAGAGTGCCCTGAGCATAAGAAGGAAGGTTAGTGGATTGATTTGTAAACAGACTTTTCAGGAAAATTTATATATTTTACTATGATATATGTCATTGTTTCATCTCTAATATTGTGTATACTACATAAAAGTCAAGGATAATGAGGTTTAAATCGTAATATGAACTGCCATTCAAATGACTCAATCAAGGTTATATTTGTGCATGTGTGTGCTTCTTTTCAAATAATTACACGGATCCATGAATATGAAGTTATGTGATGAGATAAAATTTCCCTTTATTATAGTGCCCAAATGCAAATGTCCAAAACCTCTTCCGGATACATCAGGGGGTAAGTATCTGACATTATTTACGATGTTTGCTCATAATATTCCATAATACAATAATAGAGGAAAGCTATAAATGTAAATACAGTAAAACCTGTGAAATAAGACAACCCGTGGGACCGGCCAAACATGGTCTTAATTCATAGATGGTCTTATGAGACAGGTCGGTGTTAACCAATGTGAATGTTATGTATTTGCTTGACTCAAGGGTGGTGTTAATAGCAAGGGGTCTTACCAGACAGGTGGTCTTTCAGACAGGTTCTACTGTACAACATTTTTGCATATCGTCTACTGATTGACTGTTTTAACATGTACTAAGATTTGTAATATAAATTTAATGAAGATATAAATGGATTGAAGCTTTAACTCTTACAATTTAGTATCATATGTAATAATAAATCATAATAATGTATTATAATCTTGATAATTCCCCAGGAGCGGCGAAGTACGCATCGGTGTTGTTGGCTGTTTGTATCCTGAGCACTTTCTTCTGGATCTAGTCTGAGTGGAATAGAACTTTTAACATGGATCAAGCCTTGTCTGAACCATTACAGAAACGTTTACAAGTTCAGTTGTTAATGACACTAATTATCACTGTCCTACTACAAACACCATTAACACGACTTTGTCCCATTACAATTACAATTACGGCAACCAATTTTCATAATATCTAATTTTTTTAACGAAGACAAATTATTCAGGGGAAAATATTGGGCCGATTCGGGATTCGAACCAATGTCGATGGCGCACAAGTCCGGTGTACCAACCGCTTTGCTAGAAAAGCATGCTTCACTAGCGAGGCAGTTCGGTCCGCTTTTATATCACCCCGTAACACTACAACACAGATGTGTTATTATGACAATGATAAGCATATTAGAATACTAAGAAAATTAAGGTACGCGAATAATATGGAGTATAATTAATCACAAATATTTAACTTGCCTGGATAGCAAGGCGGTGGAAAAGCATTGATAATGTTTTGAAGAATAAATAACATTGTGAATCTATGTTTGCATTTTTGTCATATTTGCATTCCAGTTATGTTGGCTTTGAAACACTGTGTGCGTAATGAAAGGCAATGCTTGGCTATTTCATACCGATAGTGAGAATGCGCGCTTGATAACATGTTTATTAAACATTTTCTGTCAAGTTTGATGCAATAGTTTGCCTTAAGCGGCGGGTCTTGCGCTGCGATCTTCCATGGCCTTCTTGCCAGTCTAAAATAATGTGTGCAATAGTGTAGATATTCAGACAAGCAGAGTCAATATCCATTTTACTATATTTAATAAATTTTTTTATTTAAATAAAGTAACGTGGCTTGTGTCAAGTTTTCTCACTTAATGCAGAAAATATAACGGGGACACATCAATCAAATAGTTTACACGACTGATTCTGCTGGCGGTTAGGTAAGACTCTTTGCTTTACCATTTGAATTTTATCCCATTCATACCTGATATATTCTTCCACAAAAGACAAGTAAACTACACCAGTAGAACAGGTAGCACTGGCCCGCCCAGAAAATAAAAACAGGTGCTTACATTGATTCGCGATGTGATAGGATGCGATATAGTATAGTGTTACCTTGGTGTAAAGACAAAATAAATATCCCGGTACCCCGACATCTTAAGAAAACGGCGAGTCTAAACCTGAATTGGGATGTAAACCAAGAGCATGGCAAACCTCACCACATTTACTTTAAAATTGCATCCATGCGATGCCATTTTACCGTGTCAAAGACAAGCGAAGTATACTTAAAAGGTATACTCACGCCGAAGCTTTATGTGAAGACAAATATGGCCATTACATATATCGGCATATTTAAGCTTTGGACGAGGAGTTTTCTTCTAATTATCCTAAATATTATGGCAACTTATATTTTTTTCTGGATTTTGTTTACCCTTTGCATCTAGTCCTAATACAGAAAATTTCTTCCGAGTTTATGTCGCCCATGATATATGCTAGCTGGCTGTAAGGTTTATCATATGGGAACTAGCAGGCGATAGGCTTTGGAAATATATGAGGACAAAAACGCAATGTGGGTTTCATTTTCGTTAATGCCACCGAGCTTTTATGAGCTGTGATATGGCCGGAGAATATGAGGTATGCTCTTATCAAAGGGATCGATTTATCCAGGCACCTTAAGTCACCTTTTCATGCGCATTGCTTGTAGGATGTATGTGTCTTTGGACATTAGCTACTTATTAAAATGAACTGTAAAAATAATTATGTTAAATAATTTGTATAAAGCCCCTCTGGTTAAATGCATTAGCTCGTTTATCTACTACCTCTTGGCAAACAAGGTGCAAGTGTCTCAGTTGACAATCATGAAAACAAAATGATGGCAGATGGTGAACTGCTTATATGCAAAAGATGTGAGTTCCCTAGTAATTGTCGGAAAAAAGTGAAATTCATCTCTTGTCCTTTTCAACTCTCGTCTAATTTGTCACCAGATGTCCTTAGTGGACCGGCAGCCATTTTGTTTGACCCTTTCATGTTTTGAACACGTGGATATAATGAAAACGGATAGCCTTTACTCGCTTAGATCCCTGCCTTTGTTGTATAGAAGGTTCAAGAGGTTATATTTATCTAATACAGGTCAGGTATCGGAATAAGTTTAAAGATTTATTTAAAAGTTTACATAGTAACCCCTAGGCAAAGGTTTACCTTTATATCCAAAGTATGTTTTGTCTAAGCGGTCCGATTAAAAGAATGAAGTATGTTATAAGTTTTCATGTTTCAAAATTTTATTTATAAAATTACCGACGTAATTGTAGTAACACAATTGATATCCGACTGAACAAGTTATAGCACATAGCGTAATCGTTCCTTTATTTCTTGTTTTTTTTATACAACTCTGCGGCCACTGTGTTCATGTAATATTCAGACGGGAGGCTGAAAAAACATTGTTATATTAGCTCAGCTAACCGTCTGTCCGTCTGTCCTTCTGTCTGTCTGTCTGTCCGCCCGTTAACAGGGCACAAATCGTAACCACTTTACCTAGAATCCTCTTACTTGACAACCAGGGAGGTCCATGAAAAGTCTCTTTTGAAACCTGAAATTAGGTCTCTGTTACCGTAATCATCCCAGCTATGGAGCTCAAGAATACCCCAAGAATAATTAAAAGTTTTATACAAAAGTTCCAGTATATGAACAACTAATTCATTGATCACCATGAATCTTTGCTTGCCTATTGATCATGGAGTGTTATATTAGTTCCTGCAGACTAGTGGCTCCACCTGGATTTTTGTTAATTTTTTACGCATTGTTTTTTCTCCATTGTTGAGAACTTTAAAGATGCGGTCGTCCGTTAACAGGGCAAAAATCGTAACGACTGGACCTAGAAACTTCTAACTTGATATTTTGGGAGATCCATTAAAAGTCTCCTTTGGAACTTGAAATTAGGTCTCTGTTACCCATATTCTACGAGCTTTTGGGCTTATAATTACCCACTAGATTAACCGAAAAATTGATACCAAAGCAGGGCACAAATCATATCCATTGGACCTAGAATATTTGACTTGACGTCCAGAGAGTTCCTCAAAAGTTCACTTCAGAAACCTGGAAATAGGTATCTGTTACCTATATCCTCCTAGCTAACAGGCTCGAAAGTATCCACCAGAATAATTAAAAATTGATACAAAAGCTCCAGTATCTGAACAACTAATGCATTGATCACCATGATTCTTTGTTTGCCTATTGATTATGGAGTGATTTATCAGTTCTTGCAGGATGGTTGCGCAACCTGCGTTTTTTTTTCAAATATTTGAGCAATTTTTTCTATATTTTGTAAACCTAAATACGCGGTCGTCTGTTAACAAGGCACAAATCAGTACCACTGTACCTAGAATCTTCTAACTTGACATCCAGAGAGGTCTATGAAAAGTTTCCCTTGAAACCTGAAAAAAGATATCTGTTTCCCTAATTCTTCAAGCTATGAGGCTTGTTAGTACCCCCAGAATAATTGAACATTTATTAAAAAAAACTACAGTATCTGAAGAACTAATGCATTTATCATCATGTTTTTTTTGTATGCATATTGAGCATGGAGTGTTTCATCAGTTCCTGCAAGCTGGTGGCGCCACGTGGACTCTTTTTTTTCTCTATTTTTGAAACCTTTAAAGATGCGGTCGTCTGTTAACAGGACCCAAATCATTTCCACTGTACCTTGAATCTTCTTTTTTTTTTGGCATCCTGAGAGTTCCTCAAACGTTCTCCTCAGAAACCTGAAATTAGGTCACTGTGACCTATATTCTCTGGATTACAGGCCATGTTTGAGAAAAATAAGAAATAATGCAAAATACACACAAATTGGCAAATTCCTCAGGAACGGCTGTATGGATTGTCATCAAATTTGGGGTAGTTACACTGCAAAAACGGTGTTTAGGGCCTAAACACATTTCTAAACGCCTGATTTGTCTCCACTTTTACCACACGTTTAGCTGCTACACATGTTTAGATTGCATGTGCTTAGCCCTAAAAGTGTTTAACGGATGAGACACGTTTAGCTGTTTATCATGTTCGGGGCCTAAACACATTCCTTAACGCCTGATTTGTCTCCACTTTTACCACACGTTTTGCTGCTACACATGTTTAAATTGCATGTGCTTAGCCCTGAAAGTGTTTACGGTTGAGACACGTTTAGCTGTTTATCATGTTCAGGGCCTAAACACATTCCTAAACGCCTGATTTGTCCCCACTTTTACCACACGTTTAGCTGCTAAGCATGTTTAAAACGCATGTGTTTAGCCCTTAATTCATATACATTGGGGATTCATATTATCAAGACTGCCACAGATAAATTACAAAAATCTATATTGCCTGCTATTCTACTTTACAGTTTGTTAACAACAGCTAATTTTCAAAATGTTAAAATAATTTATCAAAAATCATATTAGCATACCAAAGAAAAAAAATATAAATTGTGCCCACACTCTGCCACACATCACACCTATCCCCTTCTAGTGCCCACCATTAGCCACTAGCCTTGCTCATTTGTTAAATAAACTGGATATCTGAATGTTTACATAACAAATGATTTTACTTTCAAAATAAACATTTATTCAAACAAAAGGTATTTATTAACAAAGGATATGTGTGATTCCAAGCAGCTTTCACAAAATACGGCCTGCAGGCCCAATGCAAACCTGTGTAATGAAATATTAAGTACACTGCTATTCACTTGTTTCCCCCTACAATATATATTTTTCAAGTTAATGTATTTATTTTAACAAGATAAATATCATGAGCACTAAATCTCCTGCCAAATAGGAATGCAAGAAATGTGAACTTTGACTGGTATAATACTAGAGAAATTTATAAAAGTTAATAAGAATGCAACGTAAACCAAATCAAGTGAGAACACCCATACACATGCCTTAAACACTAGGTATAGAGGTGGATCAAATAAGACTTATTGACATACAAGATCACATATGAATTACATAAGTCAAAGATAAAAAGACAATCATTCAATAGTTACTAAAACCTCATCAGCTCAGGAGACCCATACAATACACATGACATTATAATTAGAAGTAGGTATGAGAAAAATGTTTTGAGATAACACGTCACATATGAATTATATTAAAACTGTTAAAAAATAAATCAATAAAAAAATATGAAAATCATTCAAGTGTGACCAAAACATAACCAGGTAAGAATATCCATAGACACTCTTACAATTTTATTTAAAAGTGGACATGAGTTACACTTTTTGAGAAATCCCATACATGTCATCTTTAAATCTTTTTTTAAATCATAAAAAAATAAAAAATCGTTCAAGTGTGACCAAAACGTAATTATCATTTCTATATAGAGAGCTTCAAATATATTACTACTAACATATACTAACCTAATACATCTCTTGGCATGTTGCAATAAATGTTGATAAATGTATGCCATGCCTCATGTTACAGCTTCTCAAAGCTAACATACAAGATAAACTAAGTAATAAGTCCAATAACTAAAACTAAGTCCAATAATTCAACCAAAACACTGCAAGCTGAACCATTAAAACAAGGGACCCATGGGTCACGGCGCTCAGCTGTTATATATGATAAAAAAATATGATTTGGGAAAGAGGCACATGCTTGTTTTGTGTGGTAATAAATATAAGCTTTATTATGAATTGTTGGTGTTTAGCTTACGTATGATTTTGATAGTATCTTTGGAGACAGGGAAGAGGATTGATTTCATTTATTTTATTAACAAATGGAGTGCTATTGTCACACAGATTTTGACTTGGCCATATAACTTATAAGCAGCACATATTATAAAAGAGTTTAACTATTTATTAAAATTTAATAACAAATAGTGCCAATATAATTTTTACTTTAAAAAAATAAGAAGAAAATCATATGATTTTTTAAAATAAAATATAACTGAAATGATTATTGAAATAATATTATAGAATATATTCATGAATGCATTCATGAATACATTTTGGAAGTATCTGCACTGGTATTCAAATACTTTCATTTTTACCTGAATTCCCATTCTTATGCAATAAAATTTTTTAATGCAGTACATATTCATATTCGTATTCAAATACATTTGCAAAGCATTTGCACCATGTCTAGTATTTATTCAGTTTTAGCCAAACAAAGATGTTGAGAATCCAGAATATACAAAATTCACAAATTTAAATTATGATCATAAGTACCTGGTTTTATGGCTTTTATTTATATTTAAAAATATAAATGTAATATATTCACTTTGGACTACTTTCACATCAATCTACACACTAGACACAGTAGGAATCTAGATTAATATTTTCAACTGCATCTTTGTAACATTGACATTGACATTGACATTCTATCCATCCATACAAGAACCTACATCATCAGTAACTGCAAGTTAATTTTCTGTTACTCATCAACTAACAAATTCCTTTTCTATTAATTTTTCTTTAATTTGTTATAAAAAATCCAATACAAAATTATTAATTTATTGTTTATTGTTATGTTGTTTTTCAAAACAACTACTAGATGAGTTGGGTTGGACACCTGGATCAAGTGTGGCTCGGCATTAGCTGACATCATCACACAGACTGAACCTCCATCATCCATGAACATAGCATGGGAAATCATCAAATCCATTGAAAACGAAGCGTCGATGAATTGAACCCAGGACAATGAGGGATAAACGGCAGATCTTTTGTTTACCACATGACGACCTTTGACTGGAAGAACAGCCTAACCTCCTTTCAGATACGTCTGGGTCTGCGGTCTCCCAATGAATATTCTACTGAAAAGCATTCAAACAGGAATAAAACGAAAGTCGAAACCACCACCATATTTGAACGTTCACTGATCAGCCCAGAATGATTCAAGTGTAACTATTCCGCCATCCAGTGATGTCAATTTATCTTCAAGGGTGGGATGTATTAGAGGAATCAAATTTTGTAAGACATTTTTACTACTACGTAGTTTAGTGCAACGTGCTGCACTAATCAGGTAGGACTATCTGATTGAGATGGTATGGTTGAGCACGTTAAATGAAACTACGTTGTAGTAGAAATGTCTGACAACATTTGATTCCTCTGTTTATATAATAATAAAGCTCTGGTGTCATACTATAAAGAACTATAGCAATTGTATATTGCAGTAAACCATTAAATTAATCTATCTATATACATTTGTATATATATATCTTATATTTTTTGTGTGACACATTTCAGTTATATTACAATTAAGTATAAGCAAGGTATTACAAAACAAGGGATTCTTTTTTCCTGTATAGATTTATTCTTATAATATATATATATATATATATATATATATATATATATATATATATTCTTCTCTGAATAGTAGGGGGACTATTTCATTGACCATCGCACATTGATAAAAAGGGTGGGGGTATATTTCCCCCCCCCCCATCCCCTGTATTAACACCCCTGTGGCCATGAGCATCAGACATCAGACACACACTTTGCTCGAAAATAGACATTGTGACCATTAATTGTTTGTCTCACTAATTTATTTTCTGTCTGTATCAACATATGTCTGATGGTAATTAATTACTAACAATGAAGATTGACAAAGTTTGTGGTTCTAAGCTTAATATGGCTCAGAAAAAAATCCAGGATGAGGACTTTGTAGCCAAATAAAAGAAATATTATTATACCAAAATTAGGATGTCTTCCATCGCGTTTTGTATGTGTGTGATTGACTTAATTCTTTGATGTTCCGACTAATTAAGCAATGGTGTGAGCAGTAAAATTTGCTATGGTACATGACTATTGTTTGACCTATAAAACATGTCCAAAAACAAGAAGTGGCCAGGATTATAACCTATTTGATGCTCTTGCAATGTATGATTTATTAATATAAGTCAATCCAAATGATACAAATGATCCTATACAGTCCTGAATCCCCAGTAATGAGACAACGTTTTTATCCAGTTTAGCTGCTATGGTGGACGTGCGCTTCTTATCAGACAAGTCACCTAAAATATGGTAATGTATTAATTTCACCAATTAATACATCCCAAGCGCCCACGAACAGAAAGCTAGAAGCACTCTGATGTGTCAGAAGTGCGGAACAGAGGATACTCCAGACCTTTAGTTTTATTCTTTTACAAGTCATGAAGGGGAGACATCTCATCATATGCCTATTCGTTTTGGGCTCGGTCTTGTGTATTTACGCACAACATGACTGCCTTCTGACGAACCAACCTCACAAAGATGACTTGGTTATGGAAAACGTAAGTATACTCACATCTACAACTTTATCCAATCCCACACTGTCATGTAGGTTTCCCTTCCTCATTGCCGGCAATTTTTTATTAAACTAAGTTGAGTATAGTTTAGTTTTATTTATTTTATTATTTTTTTTTTATTTTATTTATTTATATTGTGTTAATTTTTCTACCCTCACACAGTTCCCGGAAAAGTTAAAACGTTGGAGCTGACGCTGGGTATTTATATTAAAGGGGCCAAATCCCCTATCAGACCTTTATAAACTAAATGTAATTGCTTGTAACTATTATGAAAATAGGCTGGTAAACGTGGATATCGCCTCACTCAGGCTGCTTGTTTTGTTTCAACGTGTATCAACGTGTTTATAATATGTTGGGGCCCGCCAAATTAATCAAAGCTAATTCAGCTAAGGTATCTGGCGGCAAGTCCGAAGTCAGAGCTTTGTAATTGGCCTAATGCAACAAGTGACCTTTCTACCTCCGCATAAATACAACCTACCACCTTAGGTTACATGTTTTTCCCGTTTGTCAACAAAACTGTGTTTACATAGATTTTGTTGATAAACAAGTTCATACATCCTTCACGGAGGCGTTATAAGAACTTTTCACAACCAGAATTACCCTTAGATCATTAATATATACACAGAGGAAATCACATAAATTATTTTTCAAAGGATAGGTGAATGGGCACGTTTAAGAGAAATGAGGTCCTAAACAATCGGGGCTTATCAGACAAATACAAAATTTATCATAATATGCATACTTTTATCCGTTTCTAACTTTAAGAAAATGGTTGGGAGGAATATGTTCCATAGACAGGAGCAAGCAAATAAGATTGACACTTAGAGGTGATTAATAAAACTACAACACATGGATATATAAGTTATTCGGAATGTTTATAACAATTAAAAATAAATCATAAGGAATAAGAAAATCGTTCCAATACATAAATACGTTACAGATTTGTAAGACATATTTAGGTAAGGGACAGAAATATATGAAAATAGATAGATGATAAGAGAGTTTATAAAATTATCTAATGGAATATAGTGTGTAATACATGAAATAGGAGAACATCTAGGATAACTGAATACTACTCAAGATATGCGTCATATATTAAGAATAAAATAAAGACTTAGACTGCGGTTTGCGAGATCTTTACGTATTAATGCGATTTTTATTGATAATGTGAAACGTATCGAACATAGAGAAAATTAGTGGTTATACAAATCGGAACCATATATTATGAGTTAATAAATTAAAATGCGTCTTTGGAAAGTATGATCAAAAGTATGTAAAAATTTCGAAACGCTAACACAGCTTCTGTGTAAGCGTCATAAACATAAAATGTTTGAAATTTAAAACCTGATGTTCGGAGAATTAAAAAAAAAATCTAAAGAGGGCTGTTTAAATAGAAGCTGCAATATAGACAGAATGACTGTTCTTCAGATCTGTATTTTTTATTGAAGACTTAGGCACATTACTCAAGTTTTACGCAATGTGTTTCAGATGGTTGGCCGCTGGTATTTGACATACATGGCAAGTAGTCAAGGAAACGACCCTCGTTCTGGTTCTGTCATGGATGTAACCCATCATAAAGGCAGAACGAACATCAACATTATTGACGTGTGAGTTATTTATGTGTAATTTTCTGCTACACAAACAAGAGCCTATAATGTTTTGTGCACTTCCCAGTATGCTCGCGCTCTCTGTCTCTCTCTCAATAAATTCGATATAATAATAATAATAATAATAATAATAATAATAATAATATAATAATAATAATAATAATGATAATAATAATGTTATTCAGTGCATCGGATATATCAATGATATAGACATGATACCATTTTTTTTATTTTAATTGCCATATTCATTTTTAAGATTAACTATGTTGCACAATTCTGGCATATTATATTTCAATACTGTTCAGTAAAATGCGTGAAAACATCTCTCATTTTAAATTTGTATATTCATTATTATGATAATTACTTTTGAGTTGATGAACAATGTGGAGAAAATTGTGTTTGGATATACGATTTCCCATTATCATGATTTCCCTTTATCATGATTATACACTTGATGATTGACCACCCTAATTCGCTGACGTTAAACATATCCGTACTCTTCTAATAATAAAATACAGTTGTCTCCCAGGTATGTTACAGCTAAAACCCCCTATCATCTGCTTGTTCTATATAGTTCGTTTGATCTAAAACAGGAACAAAGAAGGAAAATGCGGAAATGTATTGACACTTGACGTTCAAGAGACTGAGGCTGGTAAATACAAAATGTATGCCGAAAGGCAAGCAGGTAGGGAAGAAAGTCGTTTATAAAACTCATTTCCATGACCTCTTTTTTAAAGATATTTCGCTGTAGGTAATCACCTCATTTTTTTCACGGTGCCTTTTATTCTTAACTTAAGAATGTTCATCTGCAGAATTCCATCTCGGTTTGAGACTTCGCGGTAGCTTCCTGTCAGTTTATATCCGGTAGTCCCCCATACCTAGTCGCTATCGCACTTGTGGGTCATGGAAGTGTAATCGCCCTTATTACTGGGCCGTAACACAGAGAAACCCCTAAAGTCACATAAAGTCACAGAAATATTATATAAGATTAGATACCGCCTTTTTATCAAGCCTGCAGAACTTCCCCCTGAGTTGGAGCCCAACGTGAACATCTCACCTTCCTCATGATCTTTGAACTCATGATCTCCAAGCTTTTAGTCATGTGCCCTACCCCTAGACCACCGAAGGCGGTAGCATTTCACGTGAAGTTATCTGACGATCAATACATAAGTAATATTTCCAAGTATGGTATACATCATGTGTAGCTAAATATATTGTACACGGTCCTTACATGAAATTTAACACACCTACAATTAGTTAAAATATCGTCATTTTGTTTTGTTTATACGGTGTTATATGTTCCAAATATTAACTCTATCAAAGGTTACTATTGTACGGTGTCTTGTAAAATAATTATTTTGTGCGCACGATTTTTTTTTTCTTGTGGCACTAACGGGCCACCGAAAATTGACTTACACTGAATTAGTGATCTATTTTACATGCAGTTGCTGATTACCTGCTAATAGCCACAGACTACCAGACATACACGGTTGATTATATTTGTACCTCCGAAGAACGCGGTGCATGTCGGGAATCAAGCGCACGTATCTGGAGTAGAACGAGAGCTATGCCGGCTGAGGGGTTCAGTGTGGCGAAATGGGAACTGGAGCGTGTTTGCATGCCAGGGAATACATTTGTGTATTGGTATAATAAATATAACGGTAAGTTTTTTGAGCAGATTCAAGATTAGATATGTGTCTTCATTAATATATATATATATATATATATATATATATATAACATTTCTTTATTCAAATTTATCATTTTAAAATATGTTTTGGTGTAGGAAAAATAATTTCAATCACAATCCTTACACAATGTTCATTTAATGATTATAATACAGATTTAACCTTTTATAATATTTCAGACTGTTCGAAAGAAAAAGAGACCGGTGAGTTAACATACTTCATCATGGGACAATACATAGACCTGAATAAATAGTCATAACATCTCACCTGTCAATAACATCTCAATGTTTTAGGGATGGATTACTTTATAAAAAATATTATAACATAAAATATGTTTATATTACATAATGATATATAATATATTCATATGCACGTGCACACACACACACACACACATATATATATATATATATATATATATATATATATATATATAAGTATACACACATATATATTATTTTTTTATTATATTTATTATATATATATATATACATCTGTATATATGATAGTATATGCAGCACTATTAGTGTTTAAAGTTGGAATATTTTACCCACAGTTTGAAATGAACATATGTGGTCGAAAAATGTCATTTTTCATAATTACATAATACAGTTAATAGCACATTTCTTTATATTCATCATTGCAGAAAACAAATGCAAATTGAGTAGCATTCCGTTCATGAGTAATGTCGACCAAGACCGGGTAAGTGTTAACTTTCCTCATTAGTATATTACTGCTTAATCAAACAATTAATTATCTTGTTTCCTCTCTATTATCCATTCATGTGAATTTAAATCTAAATTATTTAAAGTTAATAAATATTATCAATGAATGGTTACGTTAAATATGTGAGTATAAATTAGCATATTACAGTAAAGCCTCGTCTAACGACCATCTCTCTCTAGCGAGCCACCTCAAAATAACGACCACTTGTTCACGGTCCCAAGGTTTATATGGTTTTCATGTTACACCTCGCTTAGACGACCATCTCGAAAATGCAACAACTTTATAAAGGTTCCGTTGATGGGTGTAATGTCAAAGTTTTAGTCTAGTATGTTTTTCTGTTATATTAAACAAATGATTAAACATAATTTTTTTAACCAGGAAACGACATTTTAATTCCTCTTAGTTTCTAACTATTGCACATCCGAAGATCAACGCGCTTTAATTTTAAGGTCCAGGCCGAAAATTAGTTTCGGCATCACACGCCTTATATCATTTGATAACAAAAGCCTATACTTTCAGTTGATTGGACGTTGGCACCTAAAGAACTGGTACCATGGCGTGAACGGTAGACCTGAGGTCAGGATAAAAGGGTCAACCGTCGACATGTATAAGAAAAATGGGACATATTTTCAAACCCTTTACATTAAGTAAATTTTTCTTTATTTTTTTTAATTATTGTTTTCTATGAGTAATTTTGGACATTGCATTTTTTTTCTGTTTTTTTGTGTGTCATCGCCATCACTAATCTGTGTTAATGAAGTTTTATATTTGAAGGTTATATGATGTGTCATTTAAATAAAAAAAAAAAGTTTAAATAAATAAATGCTCAACGTCGCCAGCTATTCACATAGCATGCATGTCCGCATTTTAATAATTGCTGCATTCGAACGGAGGGATCACTGTACATCGTTTATTCTAAAACTGACTGTTTAAGTACAGAAAATATCCGATTGAACAAATGCCAAGCGTTCATTAATTTCAGGGTGCGCTCAAAATGTATGAAACTGACTGAGGTACCGATGTGGACAACAGAAGAAACAGGAAAATTCAAAGAAACCGTTGGCAATAAGGATGGTAATTATCATATTTAAACCAATTCCAATAATTATCTCAGCTGTTGATGGCACATATTAGTTGATATTATATATTCGAAAAGTCAATATGTATGCACGAAAAATTTGTACTGAAATAAAAACTTTTATAAAACCAAAACGAAATATTGTAAACACCACTGTAACGATATGCAGTGTACCCTGTATGAAGACTTACCTGTCTGTTAAGACTTCACTTGAGTGAAACGAAAGCATTCACATTTGTCATAACTGACCTTTCTAATAAGACCACTTGTGAATTTTGACCAGTTAAGGACAGTCCAATGGGTGGTCTGTTTATACGGCTTTCACTGTATATGATCTGCAACCAAAAGAGAAAAACTTTAAAATCATCCTTTATACCTGAGCAGATCGACAAATCATTAACATTATAAATTAAGTATAAAAAAAAAACATGAATGCATTCTTAAAAATCAGTAAACGCAACGAATTGACTAGCACACAGCGATAACCTATTATTTTTTTTTTTTTTTTTTTTAAATGTCTGAAATGTGTAAACAAATTATTTTTGTTGATGTTATAAAATAAGTCTATTTATACCATAATGGCGTAGCCTGATATTTTTACAACACATGCGGTTACTTAAAAATTATGCGATTGATTGTTACAACATATGCTCCAAATAAATATGATCTCGTTGTGTATTTCAGAAGAACACAGGCTCGTTATCGCCACAGACTACAACAGTTATCTCTTGGAGTTGACGTGCAGAGCGACATCTGGTGACAATGTTTGTATTGCACCATTCGCCCGTTTATGGAGCCGGTTCCCAACAATCTCCGCATCTTCCATATTTGAGGCCGAAGAAAAGCTGCATGGCCTCTGCGGTCTTAACAGTAAAATAATCTTCTCATCAAGTGTTTATGAACGTAAGTCAAATGAAGTATTCAAATTTTATACAAAATGTTTATATATTATATTTAAAGTTATAAAAAAAATGAAAGTATGGATGAAACTTCATTAAATTAATATGCTTCAAAAGTGATTGTATACCGATTCGCTTAAACACACATCTGATAAACATATCACGACATTTATACAAAGAGCTTTGCATAAGAACTATTTGCTCTTTTTAATTAACCATTTGTATTTCATGTATTTTTTATTTATTTTATTTGTTTTCTTTATATCTTTTCTAGGCTGTCCTGCCCATGCTTATGACGGTAAGACTGCATTTTATAATCCTCCTATAATTTGCAGATTGGGCGTGGTCCATAGAAACACGTTATTCCGCGTTAAACTCTGTCAATACACTATCCCTTGCCAAACTTTCCAAGTAAATATATTCGTTGTTGTACTTTCGCTTAACATCCCCGCGGTATCGTAAAAAGTATATTTCTCCTAGTTTCTTTAAACAGCTTACAAAGGCTGTTTTCCTATACACTAAAACCGGATGCCACAGGCTGTATCTCAGAACCATGGTTTACTGCTAGTAAATTTAATAACATTTACATGTTATGTAATAAAAAATACCGCTCGAGGAGTCAACAGTGTCAAAAGCTGTACGTTGACGTATATATATATATATATATATATATATATATATATATATATATATATATATGAATGTAAAAAAACAAATATATTATATTATCTATTGTATGTTTATTCGTATTTAGATATCGTTTGTCAATATACATTAATTTATGTCATTTAAGATACCCATGTCGAATGAATGGGTCTTGTTTCAACATAAGTGTCTTCATTAGCAAACGTTGTGAGCTTTATTGACAGCCTGGACAGTTGAGGGTAAAACACTCGGTTGTCTTTCCGGGAGGGGGGGGGGAGCTCTGTTCGATCACTTGTGTGTCTATGAGACAAGGCTGGTGGATTTCTACGGTTTCTCTAGTTTCTACCACCATTAGACAATGCCGGCCGGAGGTCACCACCTGCGCCATGGAGAGTGCCTTATATTCGTTATAAAAGCTTTTTATACAATCTATGTTAAAAAATAATGTTGAAACGTTTTAATGTGTAATTCTGCATTTGCAGATCCAAAGGGACCCCTGGTTTCTGCTGACGGAACAAGAGGTATGTCTGGATACGTCATTTATTCTTTCTTGCGTTTTGTCAATAACGATGGTTATTATAATGGTTTTTGCTAATGTATAATCTCATACTAACCTACTTGGTATTTTCGTGAGTATGTTTTCTTTAATTAAAAGCGTATTCATACTTACTTGACATACTGGGTATATAGTTTTAAATATATTCTTCTTGTGAAGAAGCCAAATAAAATCTTTCAGGATAAATATATTTATTATGTATGCATTTTACACTTATGTATTAATATATACTTAATAACTGATTAATATTTATATATACATACATATATATATATATATATATATATATATATATATATATATATATATATATATTACATTTTAGTTATGCATGTTTATACACATAAAACACACGAAAACACATAAATACCTTTTTTTAATTGTATATACATGTACGTAATACACTTAAATCTCTCTCTCTCTCTCTGTCTCTCTCTCTCTCTCTCTCTCTCTCTTTATATATACACATTTTTTTCATCTGTTTCAGCTAAATCTGGAATCGGCTTCATTATCCTCTTATGTCTCCTGCACACCATTTTTGCCTGATCTGTAGAACTGTCAACGACAAGTGACTACCAAAATGACTAATTTTCAATTACTTTCACTTTCAATTATTGTATAGTGGTTGCGATGAGTGATTATTGGCGCCATTTGGCGTTAAAGTCAGTGGCTCGTTTTACTATGGGATTTGTTTAAAGAAAGGTCAAAGATAGCGTGCGCGTCTGTACTTCTTTTAGCACCTTGATCACCTAATTATTAGATAGCTGTCTGAAGTTTGTATAATAGGTGAGACGCATCAATTTATGTGTGTGACGTGTCAACAATGAATGTTGATTCAATTTTCTTTTATAATGAATCAACATAGTCGACAAATCTTTATTACACACTACATTAATTTTCCTACCCGGACGAATGAGAAAATAAATACTATGCCCAATACATGTATTAGTTTTGTTATTTCAGTTTTATTTGAATATGGAATAAACCATTTATTCATCAAATCTGAAACAAAAATAATAACGAACACGGTTTACTATAAAAAGCAATGCGCTTATCCCATCTAGTCCCTGTTTGAGACATGCTTGGATGGTCCCAATATTAAGACGTCTAACGGATTTTTTCAAACGTGGTGGATGTTGGGGGGCCTTGACAGTCGAGGGGTTAAACGCCCGGCGTGGCGATGAGCTATATAGAGTAGGTTGTAGTTGCCCGTTCACTGCTGGTGGTGGTTTTCTCCGGGTTCTCTGGTTTCCTTTACCTCTAAAGTCTACCAAATGTTATCATCTGAGCCATGGGAATTTGCGATTAGTTATAATAACTATTTGTACAATCCATCTAAAATAAATAAGTTTATTATTTTTTTTTTAATAAACAAATTTCCTGAAGGGTTTGTCTGATCTGTGTGGGGGACCATATGCTTGCCTTGTATCGTAAAAAAAATATACGTCCAATGTCCAGAGTCCCGAACATGAAGTTCTCGTTTTAGAATATACCCTATCTGAATTTCCGGTGCACATGCGCATGCACCGTTTTAGTGTCATTCTTCACTTGGCCGTAAATGTACTAAAGTTTAAATCAAATTTGGCGATTGGGATCAAATTTTAGAAATTTCTTTGCATTAAAAAACCTCATAATTTAGTCAGCGATCACCTTATTTCATCTGACTTCAATACATGTATACATGCGAGTCCTGGACAGTGCTGTGTGATTTAGACTAAAAGTAAAGATCTTTTTTGTTACCCTTTTTTCAATGTACAATTCCGAAATAAAGCACAGGTTTCAAATTTGAATTGAAACCACGTTGTTCCAAAATAAAAGTGTTGCATCGTTTCCCTATTCTGACCAATGTCGTTTCACCTTGCAGAGATGAGTAAGTTTAGACTAATACAATATATATATATATATATATATATATATATATATATATATATATATATATATATATATATATATATATATATATATATAGTTTTATGTCGTGACATGGACTTGCATAAGGGCATCATGAAATTTACGTGTATTTTATAGTTACAAGAATATTTGTCGATACTAATAAGAATTTTAACATAATAAAATTTACAGTTGTCTTGGAACATTTTACGAATACTTTATTCAAGGGCAACGTCCCTTTGTTCCTTTTGACATAACCTAGTAAATGTCTTCCCTGTTCAGCGGTAACCATGGAAAATATAAATTAAAGTAATAAGGTTGGAACACAGCATAAACCCTTCGAGGTATTTTCTCGGAAGCATGCACATAGTTCATTGGTAATTAACAAAACAATTAAGAAGAAACACGCACCGGAAAAATAAACATAAAGCAGGTTGAGTTAAAGAAGGAGCATTTATTTCCCTAAAAGATGAATTTTCAAAGCTGTTTCAATATTAAAAACACGGTAAATATAAACTTGAGTCAGTCACACAAAGGAAAAAATAGCGCTTAATGTTAAAAATATATATTTATTATCAATACAGTAACACGGTTTTTTAACAGCATGCTATATAAAAAGTTGGAAGCCTCAAAAACAAAAGAGAATGCCTTTCTTTATAACATCCAATCCAGCTTATATCTATAATCTCTTTTTCTTTATATTGGTGCATGTTAAATATGAAATTCAATAATCGGCCATGCAAATATTTGAAAGCGTGGCGGCATCTGTAATTCGATATTTTGATTGTAATTTATACCAGAATAAGTTATACACAGATTTTAGTTGTATCAATTAGATTTCTGTGCTCAAAATGTCATTTTTATTTTAAAAAAAAAACTACATCATCAATTAAAACGTAACAAATACATTAGTCACCAAGTAACCATTAACGGAGTGTAAGATAGCTTAAACAAATACATATACAAGTAACCTGAATATATATGAGCATTTTAAGAAGCATTGCATCTATTTAAAATACATGTAATTGTGAATTGATCGTTTCTTGATTATGATTTTAATGTTATAACAAAATATGAATATGTCTTGCTTGTTCATTTTAAACAAGTAACATGGTTAGATTTATATACCTTTGTAATGGAAATATTAGGCCTAATTCCAACAAGGCATTTCTATCCCTTTTTCAATTCAGATACAATTATTGCATTTCTCTCTAATCCACTCAACCTTTTCCTCGACTTCTCCGTAGCCAACAGGTGTACCGTAGGAGTAGCTACAACCAGTACGGGACCAACTGGCTGTCCCGGCCGTGACGTAATGATCGTGACCCTGTTTACAGTTCAGTGGTCCTCCCGAGTCGCCCTGTAAAATGTAAACAGACATATATATAGAGAGAGAGAGATTTATGAAATGTTTATCGTCCGGAACTCTCAGGACAAATTTTTGGAGCGACAATTGGGAAATGGAGGAGTCCCAACGGGAGGTGACGTATGAGAAAGTTGAAGGATTGTGTAAATTTTACGTCATTTTCGTATGAACATATGATCCGATATTATGGCCTTATATGATATGTTATTAGACTGAAAAGTAAGGGTTTAACCGGTATTGGTCAGTGACGCTATACAAGAGTCAACTTTAAACCTCTTCGTTAATAGCAAAACATTTCGCGCGTCCGGTGCGTTCGAATGCGATTTCGAGCGTCACAGACGCTTAATCCCGTGTTCCGGAAAGCCCTGTGTATATATATATATATATATATATATATATATATATATATATATATATATATATATATATATATAGTTGTAACAGTATCATCTTGTGAAAAAGGTCACTTGACAATTACTATAGAAACTTTGAGTGTTGACCAGCCGAATTCACCATTTTTGCATGTTTCATGTTTTTATTTTTTTTTCAAAAAAATTGTCTGAAACGTCTGATGAAATACTCCCAGTTACTCCCATATCTAGGAGCAATAAGCAAGAAAGGTATATTATGCAAATTAATGTATTGTTATATGTACTTTATAATATTTTTCACTATTTCCTGATTTCTTGACTTTTTGATGATGCTAACCGTTCTTTAATTCTAATTCTAAAGATTTTACAGTGTGTCCAGTCAAGAGATAAGGATTATGCAGTATGCCGAAAAACTTAATGTTAAAATTTATAGAGTATACATACCGGACATGTTTTGCCATGGTGGTAGCCGTGTGCACACAGCACGCCTCCAGTGGACACCCACTCCGGATACCCTATCTGGCTGGAACAGTAGCTGTCAGAGACCAGCTCTCCCTTCAGTTCTTGAAGAATTGCACTTAACGGCCCTGTATATCAAGAAGTTATATAAGTTATATACAGAATTATTTAATATTTGGTTTCACAGTTGAGCTAAGAATTGTGCTTGTGCATAGAAGTACACAAATACTCTCTCTCTCTCTCTCTCTCTCTCTCTCTCTCTCTCTCTCTCTCTCTCTCTTTTTTTTTTTTTTCTCTGTTTGTATATATATATATATATATATATATATATATATATATATATGTATTTATTTATTTATTCTTTCATAAGAATAATAACTATTATAGCAATAAGAGTAATAATAATAAACACCGTTAATACATCTTTGTTCCTTTACACGAGAACCCAGACTGGCCCAATCTATGAAATAGTTATGACTTAATTGTTGCATCTGACAGAGAAATCAAAAGTTCCCCCGTTGTATCGAACTTAGTAGCGGTAACTCATATAACTAATTTTCCACTACCTGGCCCTCTTTATTGGCAAGAGCTGGCACTGAGTCTATCGGTACATGGATGCACGTTTTATTTTAAGCATTTTATTAGTAAACGCAAATACTAAAGCCCAGTTAGGGCTAACGAGAACCGTTCCTGTAAGATAATGCTGGTCAGGGAAATGCCCTTTGTAAAACACCACCTGACACACCTGGACACCGATAACTATTTTGCAACAACAATATGCGCTTTGATCGATAACCCGAGGACAGTGCCTTTCCAGACCGCAGCATTGTTCTCGAAACCTTGTTTAATCCATTTGACGGTTACACGCACATTGTATACACTGTCGTTCAGTTATAATGAGCAGCAAACGTACCGGATAGCAATATAATTATTACGTAACTAAGGATTGCCAACACAACAAAAATAACTCCTGAAATATGTACCGTTACGAACCATACCATTTTAATGAGACAGTCTTACCTAATGAGTGCAAAATGTCTGACAAAGTCTGATTCCTCTATTCTTAACAGAGCCTGTATTCATAATATCTAATGTATAAATTTGTTGTACATACAGCTGTACACAAGGGTACATTTTCGTTCGATTAAAATTAATGTAAAACACATGTAAAGCCCCTCTCACTCTTTCTCTCTCTTTCTTTCTCTTTCTCTCTCTCTCTCTCTCTCTCTCTCTCTCTCTCTCAGTTGCCTTCGCCAGGACGGTGTGCGTTCGTCCAGTTCGTGTGTGCGTTTATGTGTGCTCACAAACATAATTCATGCGAGGTCATTTCGGAATGGGTCAATGAAGAATCGGTTAGATTATAATGTGGATCCGGGAAAAAAAACGGGTTAAGTAACGGCGTCATGGAACATGCCCAAATGCAGAATGAACCTGCGGATACTTGTAGCATATATGATATTCGTGAAAGTAATCACCGTTTTGGGAGCATTCCATGATAGAGAGCCCCCCCCCCCCCCCCCCCCCCCGGGAGTCCCTGGCCTCACCGTTAGTAACGAATCTGCCCCATCCGGTCATGTAGCATTCCGTGTAGGGAGCGCCCCCTGGTTGCGGTAGTCCTATTGGTTTGATGTTTGGTCCGAATGTGACGTTCTCCATCAGCTCAACCAATGCGACGTCATGAATTATCCTGGAATGATGACGTCACAGATCGAGTCATTACCTTACATGAAAACCAGGGAATATGACGTCATGTATTGTTAAAAAATGCTTATTTCTCTCTGAGATGGTCAAGATTTCCATTAATTGTACATTAGGATGTTTATATTTAATAATGCATAGATTTTATTACTCCAGGTTGCTGCTGATCTGTTACTTATTTGTGAAAGCAAAGTTATAGTAATTAAACCTAGGTTAAGCTGACCCTCCTCCCTCGACATACAAACACCAACAAAACCTCATTCATCCCAAAAACACAAAACAAACAATTGCAAAAATTGACAATAATACCGTGAAAAAGATAACATTTTTTAAATGTAGTTTCTATATTGTAAAAGAAAATAATTGTTATTGTTACATGCACTATAAGTAAAAACTCAGCAAGTAATCTTGAAAATTATGGTTAAGGTGAAAAGTAAATATCAGTTAACAATTTTTCAAAATTACTAATAATCCGAACAAAGGGACACCCGCACCAGTTGGTCTGATTACATTGGCTCTGGTACAGGTCAAAGAATCAGGCCAACGAGAACGGGTGTGGCAAGTTACAATCATTATATATTGTTTCGGGGTGACATAAAAGCGGACCGAACTGTCTCGCTAGTGCAGCTTGCTTTGCTAGCGAAGCGGTTGGTACGACGGACTTGCGCGCCAACACCATAGGTACGAAACCAGGATCGGCCAAATATTTTCCCCTGAACGAGTTATCTTCGGAACGAAATGGGAACTCTTCCAACGTGACGGTTAAACTTTGTAGCTCAGGGAATAAGCTCACCAAAGTGTAACTCCTGGGAAAATTAGTCTTGTTCTGATGGCAGAACGCTCTTCAGAGGGGTAGTGTTACGGGGTGAAATAAAAGCGGACCGATCTGTCCCGCTAGTGAAGCTTGCTTTGCTAGGGAAGCGGTTGGTACGCCGGACTTGTGCGCCCCCAACGTGGGTTCGAACCCGGGACCCCTGAACGATTTTTCGTCGGAACAAAATGGGGGCTGGTCCAACGTGACGGTAAAACATTATGGCCCAGAAAATAAGCTCACGAAAGTGTGACTCCTGGAATAATAAGTCTTGTTCTGATAACAGAACACTCTTAAGAGGGGGTGTGTTACGGGTTGACATAAAAGCGGACCGAATTGTCCTGCTAGGATAGTAATATATATAATATAGTAAAGATATATATATATATATATATATATATATGTGTGTGTGTGTGTGTGTGTGTGTGTGCGTGAAACCGATAATATGGCTCTGGTACCTAAACTGCCCGTGCTGGGTGCATAATGCGATACTATGCTCTGATTGGTCTGATTAAAATTCCTTCTCAGCCCTGTGGGTGAAACCCAGAATATCTTGCCATGCAAAGCAGCGGGTTAAAACAAAGGAGATATTGGACGACTGCAGTGAATAACTGCTGGTTGAGGAGCGTAGTAAACACATATAAACGAGTTCCCTGGAGACCTGGTTAATAATAGAGGAAAGAGGGAATGTGTGCGAAGGTGATTAGAAATGAATTAACCAAACTACTAAAGCCTGTATGGTAATACTGTTATAGATTATTTAGGTACTGGTTTCTTTTTTTAAGAACAGAAGGCTCAGTGGACTATATTTTATCTGAATACACAAGGAAAGCAGCGACTGGAGTACCCATGGAACAAGCAGAACAAATTTTTCTGGTTCCATTAAAGGCGTGCTGATGCATAGTGATGTTTACGGAGAACTGGTAGATCAGCGGTAGAGCATTCGACTCAAGCTCCGGGTTCCTTCCCTGTCGCTCTTTTCTATGTATCTCTTTCCCATTCTAATATAGTATCAAGAATCTAATTAAAAACCCGATGTAACACATATACATGTATGTGAATGGTCCTGGTTCAGCATGTCTTGATCGATCGATAATGCGAGTCAAATAGATTTGGCTGGTCCAGGAAATAATCCTGACAAGACAATGGAATATCCACCAGCATTTTACCATTTCTTATACGTTTGAAAAGCCATTTGTGAATTTGGCCGTGTTCGTCCGGATCAGCTTTCTGATATGCAGAGTTAGCTTGATACCCAAGCGTACGTACACACTGAGGGTACTGCAAAAGAACCTTCTCGAAATTTCCAATATAGTGTCAAATGTCTTAAATTCATAAGAAAGTATGAAAACTGGTATCTTAGGTGTCTCAGCATTCAATGAAGAAAAGGGCATTGTGTTCGACTGGCCCAGTCGATACAGTGGTTTAAGCTCGCTCTTGCTGTGGCGCAACACTTACAACAGGAACTGCCAACTCGCGGCAAATCATATATCACTAATTTACGTCTCTATGAATGGCTCATTTAGTTATAAAAGCGATCACTACGTTACGTCTATTGTTACAGATGTCTCCTTTATTGCATCAAGCAGTCTTACATGTGTATGTGCAGCGCTAGCGTTTGCCGTTGCTATGGCGGCATAGCCCGGCCCACGCGTGGGGTCTGACGTGTAAACACACCGTGTAGAAACACACCGTTCTTTGTTCGAGATGTTTCCTGTAACGTGTGTATTTGTTGGGTCCTTTGGATTGTTCGGGAAATCGAAATTTCTCGGCTTGAGTTGGAAAATTATAAATAAGGGGTTGTGTTTAGAGCCGAGGTAGAGAGGAGAGATATATTCCAGCGGACACAGAAGAGTGTAAGCCAGTTTGTGGACCTTTCCCGATAATTGCGGCGTATATAGCTTTTCTTCGAATTCGTAACGGATTTTAATTAGTCTTCAGTTTGCCTTTGGGATCACTATCAGAATTTACCTTTTGGATTATAACAAATTGATTTTGTGATGAACTAGACTGTTATTCTCTAAGAAGATTTATGTGAACTGTTCATCTTGATTATATGCTTTAAAGGACTTTTTGTCGCTGTGACAGTGGTGGTATCCATGTACTGTACACTTTATTTATATACTTGTATTGATTGACTAATGTACTGCTTTTATACTATGTAATTGTATTGATTTAGTGTATTGAAATGTTAGGATTGTTTTAAGAATAAATTATAATTACTTGTTAAAAAAAACACTGACTTCTTTATTCATTCCCCTAGACATTTCACGCTGCCTAGTGTTACAGAATCTGTTTTATATTTCCATTACAAAAGTTAGCCACGCATACGTGATCTATTTATATTAGGTTCCGTAACACTATCGATACATGGAATCACGTTTAATTTTACTAAAGCCCTGCACAGATTACGTCAGAACAGTTAACTGCCATTGTAAATCTAAAATATTGATTAAGAGTCATTTTTCACCAATAAAAGCTTTCAGTAAAGTGTGACTTACTTGAAAGGACTTGTTGTATACTCATAGTCCTCATGGGCAATCAGTTGTTTTGCGGCGACTGTCACTGGGGTAGGGCCACTTGACGATATATCCACCACGCCCAGCTTAACGGACGTCTCACTTGCTGTTTTACTGTAAATAACAGGATATATATTTGTGAATCCTGAACATCTCTTGTTTGGCCGGCTATAATCTTCATGGCCAGGCGCTGGTAATTATATTTCCAAACACATTGCTTTACCGAGCTGCTTTGGTGTCTATTATGTAAATGATAAAGAAGCTAGCAAGTGATAGTGTCGGAGTTCGTAACAGCTAATAAATCCCAACATAATTACAGCATTATACAGTAGTCAAAATTGTTCACGCGCTGTTTAAACTGGATCACGATGACCAGAAACGAAAAATATTTCAGGTCTTTCTTTTACTCGTCTGAATGTCGATTGTTTCCCGGCATAAGAATTTGTTCTAAATATAGTAACCGGTGTATTTCGGTTGCTGCACACAAGAAGTGCACAGGAGGTCATTTGAATAGTTCAATTGTCTTGTTTAGTATTCACGAAAAACACGCCAGCGTAGCCAAATCAAGCAAGGCCTCTAGCCATAAGGTAACTGCCGGCTATTTAAAATGGTTGGAGGGGGAATAAGACCTTGCCCGAAGGAAAAGAAAAAGTAACAATATTTTGAAACTGTAGAAACTGAATGAAGTACAAATGACAAATATTCAAAAGAGTAATCATATAAAACAAAATGACTATAATATTTCATATATTTATATTATAAATGGTATTTTAAAACTGCTGTTATATGGTTGAAACAACTATTTTGGATTACAGGAAATAGGTCAATGGGGCAACGAAAGTGTTATGGTGTAATGATGGTCAAGCAAATATCTGGAAATTACTGGTTTAATTACAGGAATTTTTTTTTAATGCCAGCATGATGGGGACAGTCCACATTACTCAATCCTAGATAGCGCCACCTACATTTGCTACGAAAATGCCAGAAGTTGGTCGGTCAATTGAACGCAGATTAGGATAAATGGTGTTCCGATCATGGCAATACAATAATGATTTTTTAACTGTTTTTTTTTTCATTTTAAATATATCGTACAACTAGTTATTATAATTAACGGGAGCCACCCTTCAAGGCACTGATGGTTGGTTTCGTAGACAAAAGGGGTGCAGGAGGCATATAAAGATCCTGGAAAAAATACCGATATTGGACGGGCCACTACAGACAATTCTCGAAGCTTCGTTGGGGATGTAACACAGGCCGCCAGCGGAGAGAGTCTTAACTGTTTCCACTCGACTACCCAGGGCCCAAGAGATATATTTATAACGTCTATATTATATCTTAAAAAGGGTCATATATCTGTTTTGTACACATTTTACAGAAGGGTAAAGTATAAAGATATCCCTATCGCTAAAATATAACAGCTAGTATATTTGTTATAAATGTTTTTTTTTACTTGACTACTTTTTTCTGTCACTGGAAGTTATGTATGGGGAAGATATGAAGACATACCCGTCCACGCAGTGTGCCGCTGTCATTACCCACTTGGGGTGTATTATGGCTGCAGTACAAAACGAGTTACCAGCCCAAAGCGAAGCCTGAAGAAAATAAAACATTGTTCCAGAAACTGCATTTAAAATCCTATCTCAACAATTTCTAAATAAACTTTTTAGCAAAAAATATAAAATTGAAAAAGATTGATATCTGATTCATTGCAAACTTGAATTTGGGCTCATTTGATGAAGATGTTAAATGTTGATTCTCAGTTGAAATTTGCTGTTTAGATCCAAGCACTCGGCTTATATCCATATATCCATAATGATATTAATACATATATTGAATTAAACATAAGGATAGTGTAATATTAAATTGCACTCGGTCATCCTTCCTGACTGAGGCAGGATAATTTTGTAGGAGATTAACTTGCGCCTAAATTTACTCAGAGGTACTCATTTATAAGATTACTTTGAACGGGTTTGTCACACACACACACACACACACACATATATATATATATATATTTCTGGGTGGGTGGATGGATGTTTTACACACGAGTCTGCTCCAAAGGCGTTATTTTCTTTTCTGCATATGTTTACGAACATAGATTAATAAATCATATTTATCATATATCGTATCATGGTAATGACACATTTGCCAAATCACAAGTCTCGACGCTTACTGCAATAATTCCAAATTGACACGTAATGTTACCTGACAGCAATATGGCACTAAATGTGAAAGAATGTGTGGAAACCGCGATATGAGAGACACTGGCTCTGTTCCCTGTAAAATGGGTAAAGTTCTTTTTAAACCTGTATTATTAGTGTATATATAACAATTAAAAATGGGCCACAATACATCTGAGTGCGGATATGAAAACTTACCAGCCACGGCCAACGACCCGTGTCGTTAACATTGGTTCCGCGGAAGATGAAGTTGTCTTTTTTGTTTGATAAGCCGCTGCCTGAAATGGAAATTGCATCAAAGGAAATAAGTGTAGACAATGGGCTTTAGTGTCTGGATCTTGTCGAATTCATCAAAGGGACCCAGTCACCTATCAGATCTTTATAAACTAATGGTAACCCCTTGAAATTGTTATAAAGATAGGTAAGAAAACATGAATATCACAGCACAAAGGCTGCTTGTTTTGTTTATATCAACGCGTTTATAATATGTGGGGGCCCGCAAAAATAATCAAAACAAATATTTTGTCCGGAAGTCAGATAAGCCAGAGCTTTGCAAATGACGTTTTGCAACAAGTGACCTTTCTACCTCCACATACATGCATCAGGCGCGGATCCGGGGCCGGGGGGGGGGGGGGGGCTAGGTTCGGTATCTCTCTCCTCTTAACCAACGACCATTTTTAGCCATTTTTATTGCATATCTTCCGTTGAACCCTCCCTCCAAAACATCCTGGATCCGCGCCTGTGCATATGCAACCTATATCAACTTAGTTTACATGTTTTACCCGTTTTTCAAAATTTGCTTTGTTTACAAACACATTGTTGATAAACAAGTCCACACATCCTTCACGGAGGCGTTATCAGAACTTTCCATAATCAGAATTACCCTTAGATCATTAATATATACACAGAGGAAAGCAGAAATCGCATATTTTTTTTTAAAGGCGGAAGCATTGACACACCTAAACTCTATTCACCTTTCCATAGAATACTTACTCCGCTTACATATTGATAACATCTAGGAAATTCATATTCGGAAAAGTTCTTGTAACGCCTCCGTGTTGGATGTAAGAATTTGTTTGTAAACACGCTAATGAGGACAAACGGGAATATCTATATCATCTAAGGTTGTTGCATATGTGCTGATATTACAAATACATGTACAATAGTAGCAGAAACGGCTTTGCCAATCTCTGGTACGTCCGGCTTGCCGTCAGGTTCCTTCGATGAATATGTTAACGGTTATAAACAGGTGGATGTAGACTAAATGAACAGCCTGCATGTGTACATTGGGACTGGCGTTTTCTGGCCTATTTTAGTCAAATGTTCAAAGGATATTCTTAAGCTAATAGACTTCAGATATCAGATTAGGGCCCATTAATCTTTTTTTAATCACAGCATAATAGTGGATTAAAATCAAGTTATGGTAAAATAATATGGAAAAGAAAAATGTTGATGTAATGAGCCGATTGCATGAACATAATCGGTTGGCAATAATGTAGAACTCATTCAAGGACTCAAATTCAATCCGGAATCGGGTCCCCTTTTATTTTGTGCCTCGTGCGTTGACTGATGGTTATTGAATGGGAAAGTAATTCGAGGGATTTACACGAGTCCAGCAGTATCAAAAAGTACTGACTATTGAGAATCTATTTAATGACGGTGGAACATCCCAATTGCGACCACTTTGGAGAAAGACTGAAGTTGTCGTTATTTGGGGGCCGTCGTGTATTTGTTTATTTCTAAATTACCGGGTCATATACCCGGGACCAGGAAAGGGGTCATAATTGTGAGATTGTCGTAAAGCGGGGCTCGACTGTACATGAACTTTGATTTAATTACCTTATCCATACACCGACATGGACGAAGCGATATAGAGAATACTAATAATTTAGAATGTATAGAAAGGACGTAGAATTACAAGTTAAGGATTACAAAAAAAATTAAATCAAGTCAAAGTCGCATTTGAAGTTAGATTATATATTTTCATTATTTGTATATGAATATACAATTTAAACGAGACTAACAGATTAGTCCTTCTGCATATGGAGTTGGAAATGAATAAAAATCCAGTACACATATTTACTTACCAAAGCACAGCACAACGTACGGCCCAAGCTTATTGTGAACCTCCCATTTAAGAGCCTTCGTCTTGTATGCTGACATTTCTTTCCGCAAGTTTTCCACTGTTAAACGATTCCATTTCTTTGCCCTCTGTAACAATATATACCACTTAAGCAAGCTATCCACTTTTTTTTTTTTTTGGGTAAGAATTATGTGCTCTAACTTATTCTTCTTACATGTTTATGAACTGTAGGCAGCTTCAAGTTAGAAAAGTATTATTCTTATTATTATTATCATTATTATTATTTTTATTATTATTATCATTATTATCATTATTATTATTATTGAAGTGAAGTTTGTGCTGGAGCTGGTCAAAGCAACGGCTCGCTCGACCAGAAGTTTGACAGTTCGTGTCTGTATTGAAAGATCCGGGCTTACGGCGAGTTCACAGAAGATACAAATTACGCCAGTGTAGTGAGAAAGTGGCGGATGCCGGAGAACCCGGAGAGAACCACCGACCTTGGTCACTACAAGGTCACTACAACCCACTCTAAAGGCAACACCTGGGACCGAACCCGGTTCGTCACCAGAGAGGGCAGGGCGTTTTACAGCTCGCTTGTCAGGCCCCGTGTTATATAAGTTCTTATAACGATTCTGTTAATCTACAAGCTGTTTGAAAACACGGCACCTGGCAAATGTAGCTAGTAGTAGTTGGTATTTATTATAACCAGTTTATAATACATATATCATATGATATCGGTGGATATATGTATATTCCATTTAGTTATCTTTATAAAATATGGATGAAGTAAAATGATTCAAGCGCCTGTGTGTATGGTCAACATTTTTCTATTAATGTTTGTTATACGAAAGCAGAAGCGGATCCAGAGGGGGAGGGAGTCCAGCCCCCCCCCCCCCCCCTTTCAGTAGCCGCAGTTTTTTAAGGGTTTCAGACCAATGTTTGCGGCATAAACCCCCAATGCTCCTTGGATGACCCCCTCATTTATAGGAATCCTTGATCCGCCAATGGAAAGCTTAGAGAAAGGAACCTATCTCTCATGAACGGCCATGGAGAGTAAAATCATTCAAAATGTTTTAAAATAAATGGTGTAAAAAAGAGCTAAAGTGCTACCATCTTGATAAATATAAAACCAATTGATAAACATCTTGTCATTATTTATATACATCTTATCATTATTTATAAACATCTGGTCATTATCTTTAAACATCCGGTCATTATTTCTAAACATCTGGTTATTATTTCATAAACATCTGGTCATTATTTATAAACATCCGGTCATTATTTCTAAACATCTGTTATTATATATAAACATCTGGTCATTATTTATAAACATTTGGTTATTATTAAAAAATATTTGGTCTTTATTTATAAACATTTTGTTTTTAATTATTAACATCTAATCATTATTTATAAACATCTAGTCTTTATCTATAAACATCCGGTCATTATTTCAAACCAGCTGGTAATTATTTATAAACATCTGGTCATTATTTATAAACATCTCCTTATTTACGTTAGACTGTTGTGCTGTGTTAGGTAACCTGTTGTCAAGTGCTATTTACCTTATATAATCTAATGTTATATTCAGCTTCCATTTCGGATAGACTTGTATTAGGACCGTGAATATGAAAGTGACATGCACTATTCTGTAATATTCTAATTCAAATTATAATTTAAGAGCTAAAATAGTTTTAAGGGTTGTTAAACTGAAGAAAACTTACAGTATTGCAGTACACAGGATAACGTAATCAATTTATTTAAGCCGAACAAAAATATTACGGGTTCGCCGCTCCCATAGTTTCGTTGTGTTTTTCTATTTTTCAATTTTTTTGGCAAAAGAGGACCCCTTCCTCAGTAATGTTCCTACTTTGTGCCCTTGCATCAAATCTTTAAAAAAAATCAGCAGATGATCAGGGTATTTTTATCTGACAAGTTTGCAAAACTTCATGTAATGTGTGTCGAGTTCTGATTAAAATTCCTCCGACCACGAGATATTTTTTTTGTAAACAGAATCCGCAGAACAATTATTTTTTTGTGGCCAAACTGTAATGCTCACCGTGGCGTTGGCGGGACTGTATGTTCCTGTGTCAAAACATCCAACATCCCTCCACATCTGATCGAGGCATTCCTGGGTATGAGGGCCAGGGCAACTGTCGGGTCCACAGTTAGCTGTGAGAGGAAATATATATTGATTGTATGGACATGTAATACATACAAAGATGCACACACACACACACACAATCACACTCCTGTGTGTGAGGGCCCCTGCTGCTACAAGGAAGAAAGTAAAGACCGCACTCCGCATGTTTTTTTATTTTTATTTTTTTAAACACAGACAAACATACAGACAGACGCTTATTGTTGTACGGACGAGGACTTATAAGAGGGCCCCACAAAGCCATACACATATAAACACAAACCAAATAATAGTCCTGATAATTACTCCGTGCATGATTCTAATGTTCATCGTGAATTACTGGCACCAACTTGACCATTCCTTAACGGCATAAATGATCATCTTAGTCATTTATTTGATTTTGACATCGTTTGATGATGGGTATATGGGTACATTTATGTGTAGTATAGGTGTATGTATGTGTGTGTGTGGGGGGGGGTCAGGTGTGTTTGTGTGTGTCGGGGGGATTAGATTGGTGGGGTGTGGGTGTGTGTGTAGGAGAGAGGGGGTTAGTTGAGATCGTGTATGTCGGGGGATTAGATGTGTTGGATGTGTGTGAGGGTGTGTGTGTGTGTGTGAGAGGGGGAGGGGAGGGGGTTGATTCGCGTTGGGGGGGGGGGGGGGTTCTCAATCCCGCCATTGGGGTACTTTTTAAAAATGTTTAGCCAAACAACCTTAGACCTTTGACAACCGGGAAACAACCGTTCGTAATTACGCTTTCTCCATACATAGCCCGTCACCTGGAGATTCAAATAACACCTGGAGTGTTAAATACTCAATATGTCCTCCGTTATCACTTATTTTGCTTTGTGCGTTTACCCGCTGTCTGCACTGTACAGAGCGCACTCTGGCGGTCTTTCTGACAACCACGGTAGGAAGCCCCTTCAGCGTGTGTGTGTCAGAGGTCCCCGCTTGTAACACACGAATATTTTATCTTGAAAAAAGACCCCGCCTGGAAGTCATCAAAACTGATTTAAGTATAGTGACCCGCTTCGGTATGTGTGTGCCAGAGGTCCCCGCTTGTAACACACGACACGGCTGTTTCATATAATTTCAAATGTAAACGTTATAATTTATTAATGAAATATCTATTAAGGCTGTGCAGGCTGACACAGGTAATTAGCAATTCACAAGGTGAAATCTAAATTCACAACTCTGTTAATTTCCTGAATAGAAAAGAAATTTCTTAATAATATTCTAAGGTTAATATTCAAAACTAAATCCATCTAAAATATTTAATTCTAAGATAAAACTTTAACACTGTTGAATATATTGTTTGATGTAAATAAGGTACTTACTGGATATAAACTCAAAGTAACGTAAACCTTACCTGTATTCAATATAAAACAAAAATTGTAATTTTGAGGGACATGAAAGTCCCAGCTTTGACGGTTACAGACATAAGTCCCCCGGTTGACCCAATACAAGTAAGGGTGTGTGGTGGGGGAGGAGGTGTGTGTAAGGGGGGCAGGTGTGTGTGTTTGGGCGGGGGGGGGGGGGGGCAGGTGAGTGTGTTAGGGTAGCAGGTTTGTGTGGGGATGGGGGTGTGTTGGGGGGGGGGGGGGGGGAGATGTGTGTGTGTGTTGGGGGGGGGGGGGGGTTAGGTACGTGAGGGTATGTAGGTGTGTGGGTGTGATAACAATGTAAATACATGTAAAACAGCTCACCTCCCTGTTTTCCTGTACACAGCGTGACGTACTGGACCCCGTTCTCGTCTCTCAGTCCCTTCATGGCTTTCTTATAATAAGCCCTCATCCATTTCAGTACTTTATACAGCGGTTTGTTTCGCCAGGACGAAGATGGCTGTTTGGTACAAGTAAAAAAAGGGATATATAATGATAATGATCGTAATAATAATAATAATAATAATAATAATAATGATAATAATAATAATAAAAATAAAACTGTCATGAAACCGGGAACAGTAATAACGTTAACCACAGAAATAAACATAAATAAACAAATAAAAAGTTCTTAATCAAACATATAAAAGAAGACACCATGTATAAACACACATATTAGGTCAGTAATCCACAGGTTTTGTATTCTTGATGTGGACCACTTCAGGGAATCAATAGTTCCTCCTTACCCCGTTAGGTGGCGCGGACGTGCCTTCAGCCTTGCATCCTGCTTCAAGCCATTTTTCCATAAGACAGGCATCACTGTGAGGTGGAGATCCACAGGCTCCTGTAAGTAATATATATATTTAATATATATATATATATATATATATATATATATATATAGAGAGAGAGAGAGAGAGAGAGAGAGTGAGAGAGAGAGATGACGTAATCAGAAAAAAATATCTAAACAGAGAGCAGTTGGCCAGACCGCGCAGGAAATATACCAGACTCAAAGGAATTTTTAACTAGTCCCTTTTAAATTAATTACTGTTTTCAATAATTTCCCTGAAAGTTTAAATCATTTGTTTAACTGAATAATACAGTCTGTTTTGCTGTTTAAAAACAAAATTAGACTATTGACACCAGTGCTCATGCATGCGTGAGCATGTGCCATTTTTGTCAGCAGTGACAGACACGACTCAGTTAGGGGCCTCCTACTGATCTGGCAGACCAGTGATGTGGCCGTAATGTCAGAGGGCCGATCTGGCAGGCCAGTGATCTGGCCGTAATGTCAAAGGGCCGATCTGGAAGGCCAGTGATCTAGCCGTAATGTTATAGGGCCGATCTAGCGCTACACTTTTATCAGATCATCAGATCACGCCAATACAGACAGTTTCATCGGTAGTTCAATATTCTTTGTATAATACCCACTTCTTTTCAGTTCATTCAGGTTTAATGTTGTAAAGTCGAATCCCAGTCTTTTGGAACTTGATTCCAAGTCAAAGTCCCAGACCAAAACTTCTTTATTCAAAGCAAAATAAACTCAATTTTGAGATCATCATGTGTCTTTTGAATAGGTTTATGCCAGTTTTTTTTTTATTTTTAAATTTAATACTGAATGTCATTTAATTTAATATGCAGAGAATGAGTTTCGTCCATGGTCTTGTTTTTTTAATGCTCTGTAAGTGTTTTGCTGAGTAATTTTGTTGTACTAAGGCTGCCATGCATTTCCAACATTTATTCATGAATGTATCGTTTTAATTACTGATGATTTCTTTTCTGCTGAGTGATTTATATTCTCTGATTTTATATATTCATCTTTAACATTTCATACGTTCATATTTAATATAAGGGTTATTAATGATTAAGTAATTTTAACAGTTGCAAATACATTAGTTGATCCAGGTTTATCTCTGTTCTGCAAGGCCACTTTGTTATTGTTATAACCACCGAGGGTACTTGTTACTGTCTGGACTCACCAGACAGGAGGTCAGATGTCAAGGGCAGGGTGTGCTGTCCTCAGCACAATAAGACAAAGCGGGTCGCGTTTAAAGCTGTTAGTGCAGTATACAAAGTATCAGTGAACAGACGTACAGTTGAAATAGGATGGTATTAATGAAGAATTAAGATATGTCCAGTGGACAACTGAATGATCCTTTGGACCCTGCCAAAGAAGTAAGTACATGTTCATGTTTTAAAGTAGAATATTGCCAGAAGTATATTGTATCTCATATTATACATCATGTAACAAACACTCAGCAGAATAAGCCCAGATCTGTGTGTGTCATGCCCAGCTTTATGACAATACCATGCATATATACTGTGTCACTAGAAGGCAAGCCTGTATAGCCAAGTATAGTCAATTATGTTATGTCCAGTCTATGAATATGTGTATTCATCTGTTAGTTTATTATTATGTTGATTAAGATTTAGCTTTAGATATAGTGAGATGTATAACAGTAACCTGTGTATTCATGCTAGAATTTCATGAGATTTAACTGAGTAAAATATAATAATAGAGATTGTTTATATAGGTGTGTAAACGTACATATACTGTTTGTTAGGTACACATATATCTTAATTAGTTTATCAAGAATAATGCTATTTTGGATGTAATGATAACACAGCTACTATAAACTGGTTTGTAATTTCTGTTAATTGATTAAAGTAAATAGGGTCTATTCAGATAATTGGTTTGGAACCATATAAAAACTGCAAGACGGCTAAGACGTAAACATTTGTTTAATTTAGGTTCTTCAGACACTTAGACATTCTCATTTGGATTTACATTTATTGTTTGGTGTTTATTGTATAGTCCAGTTTAAAGCATATTGTTATTATTTTGTATTTGTCTACTTTGTAGATTGAATAGAATTAAACTACGTTATCCAATTTATGCGGGGTCCGGAGTCTGTATATTCCATCGTCTATCCACAAGATTCAATTTCTACCGCTAACCTTGGATAGATGTGAAAGACAGAAGTCATGGCAGATACCGTCGAACTGAAGCGCAAGCGAAGAACCGCTAAAGCGAAGCTAACCAGAGTCGAAAAGGCTATTCAACAACTGATAGAGAGTGATCGCAGTAAAGATGAGGTCGCAGATACGTTCCAACAGTTGGAATCTGTATTCAAAGACCTTCAAGAGAAGCATGAAGATTATGTGATGAGAATAGATGATGATGCAGAATTTCAGAGAGAGGAAATTTGGCTAGACGAATGTCAGGAAACCTTCCTGACACTGCAGATGCAAGTCCGAGATTATGGAGTGGTTAAAACGGATGCAACCATTGACATAAGAGAGCCCGGAGAAGAGATGGAAAATGCCAGTCCATCTGTGGATGAAGGAAAGCAAACTGCTGAGAAGGTTGGTGCAAAAGACCACATTTTTGAACATAAGTTTGCAGAAACAAATTCAGCATGTAGTGTAAAAATGGAAAAGCAGAAGTTACCAACGTTCAGTGGAGATGTGCGTGATTATAACACCTTCAGATTAGACTTTTGTCATTTGATTGGTAGCAAATATAACAAGCGAGATGCGATCGCTATTCTTCGCTCTTGCTTGCAAGGAAAGCCACTGACCATGATCCAAGGCATTGGTTCAGACTTTGACGCAGCAATGGAATACCTAGATTCTGTGTGTGGAGATCCCAGATTTGTGGCTGATGCAATCGTTAATGACATCAACAAGTTCAGGGCACTACATGATTGTGAGGATGGCCGCTTTTGCGATTTAGTGCATCTAGTTAAGCGGAGCTACAATTCCTTAAGGGAAATTGGGCGACCGAATGACATGGATAACAGCCAAATGTTAGTGCTGATCGAAAGAAAACTGAACAGAGAGGATAGGAAGGTATGGTTTCGACACCTTGAACATGAGAAAAAGCCAGCCAGCCTGACTCTACTAATTGAATGGCTGACATGTGAGATGAAGTCGAGAATGAGAGCCACTGCACCAATAAGATCGGACACAAGTTATAAAACATCTGTGCATCATGTTAAAGGACCAGAGAGCACCACATCTCCATTCTTCAAATGTTGGATATGCAAATCCTCAAGTCACTAGATTGACCAGTGTAAAAAACTGATCGGAATGACACAACCAGAACGCCAAAAGGTCATCAAAGAGGGCCATGCTTGCTTTAGTTGCCTTAAACGGGCCGGTAGAGATCACAGGATGGCAACATGCAGAAGACGACGCCAGTGTACAGAGACTGTTAATGGTGAACAATGTAGATACTTTCACCACCCTCTTCTCCATCAAGTAAGTGATCATAGTGCAGGTGTGCATGCTGTAACTGGTGAAAATGAGGCCCTGCTTCCTGTAGTCATGGTAGATGTCCTTGGACCAAAGGGAACCCACAGAGGCAACGTTCTGCTTGATTCCGGGGCGCAGATAAGTTTGGTAACGTTATCTATGGCTGAACGACTGAACCTTAAAGGGAAGAAGATATAGATATTGCCATCACAAAGGTAGGGGGTGACCAGGAACAGATGCAAACAAAGCAGTTTCAGTTAAGGGTGAGGTCACTGTCTACAAACAGGGTGCATGTAATATCTGCTGTCGGAGTACCATGCATCAGTGAGACATTTCAAAGTAACAACGTGGAAGCCAGAGTGCAACAATTTGGTCTTGAACCCAGTGACGTGAACTTAGGGGAAGGTTCAATAGATATTCTCACTGGTATTGACCATGCTTACATACATGGAGGAGAAACAAGACAAAATGGAGAGCTTGTTGCCAGAAAATCTCCACTGGGATGGGTGCTATTTGGAGTTTCAAAGGGGAATAGTCAGGGATCAAGTGTGTTGCATATTAAACTGACATCACCCGTCAATCTAACAGATTTCTGGAGTACTGAAGCAATGGGAGTGATGCCAGGTTCAAATCCATACCAGCAACCCCTGCTTGATGAAGAAAAGGAAGAACAGCTTATTAGTCAGTCATGTGAAAAGGTAGGAAAGCAATGGATGGTTCCGTACCCATGGAAGAAAGATCCTAACCAGCTTCCTGACAATTACAAGCAAGCAGAAAGAAAGCTGGTTGCGACAGAGAAAAGACTGGAAAAAAAAATAGGGAGCATGCAGCAATGTACGATGAACAGATCAGAGAAATGGTAAACATGAACTTTGCCAGAAAATTAACAGAAACAGAAATTCAATGCCACAAGGGTCCTGTGCACTACATTTCCCATCATGCTGTGGTGAGGCCAGAAAAGAAAAGTACCCCAGTAAGAATAGTGTTCAATTCGTCTGCAACATATCAGGGACAATGTCTGAACGACTACTGGCTGAAAGGGCCAGACTTGCTTAAGAATCTTATAACAGTATTGTTGAGGTTCCGGGAGCATGAAGTAGCCGTATGTGGAGATATATCGAAGATGTATCACAGAGTTCTTATCCCAGAAAGAGATCAGCACGTTCACCGTTTCTTGTGGAGAAATATGCAGGAACACAGAAAACCAGAGGTCTACATAATGACGGTTGTAACATTTGGGGATAAACCTGCCCCTGCGGCGAACTGCAGAAGAAGGCGAAAACAGATTTCCAGCTGCTGCACGTGTGCTAAATGAGTGTGTCTATATGGATGACATATGTAGTTCTGTGAAAACAGTAGAAGAAGCAGAAAGGCTTACTACAGAAATTGATGAGGTACTATCAGAAGGTGGCTTCAAGGTGAAAGGATGGCTATCAAACCGCCATGTCAGAGGAGATTGCAATGAAGGAGAACTTAAGTTCCTTGAAGCTGAGACTGAAGAAAAGGTTCTAGGAGTTGTGTGGGACCAGGAATGTGGCACTTTCTCAATGAAAATCAACATTGATGAGAAAGCCATAGGTTTGGGTGAAAATGACATCAGTCATAAACTAACCAAACGAAAGATCCTCAGCCAGATCGCACGAATCTTTGATCCTGTTGGGTTTGCAGCGCCATTCGTAATACGTGCTAAAATTGGTATCCAGAGACTGTGGCAACAAGGTCTTGACTGGGATGCTGAGCTATCCGAAAGAAGTAAAATGGAATGGTTGAAGTTCTTCCAGGAAATGAAAGGGCTGAACGGTGTCGGGTTTCAGAGGTGTTTGACACCACAAGATGCTGTTGGCGACCCAACTCTATGCATATTTTCAGATGCTTCGGAAGATGCATTTGGGGCATGTGCATACATGAGATGGTTAACTAAATCAGGCAATTATGAGGTGCGATTTGTAGCTGCAAAATCAAGAGTTGCACCACTGAAGCAGCTGACTATCCCACGCTTAGAGCTTCAGGCAGCAGTGCTAGCATTAAGATTGTACAAGACCATAACGGACGCACTCTCTCTACAGACAGACAGAGTGATATTTCTTACTGAACAGCATGATAACCTTATCATGGATCAGGAGTCCAGCCAGGAACTTCAAAACATTTGTAGCAGTAAGAGTTGGAGAAATCCAAACCACCACAAATCCATCTAAGTGGCGGCACATCCCTGGAGAGAACAATGTAGCGGACGATGTCTCCACAGGCTTACCTGCCAAAGGGCTAGAGGGTAGATGGAAGAAGGGACCAGATTTCTTATATTTGCAAGAATCAGAGTGGCCAGAGGACAAATCTGTTCAGGATCAAACTGAAGTGGCCTCTGAACGACGGAAACTAAAGCAAGTGTTGACAGTCACAGAACAACAGGTGATCGACTGTACACGATTCTCCAGCTGGAGAAAGCTTATCCGAGTAACAGCATACGTCCTGAGATTCGTACAGAATCTGAAATCAAAAATCGGAAAGGACACATCCGTTGAGAGTGAAGTTACACTGACACCAGCTGAGTTAGAAAATGCTGAACAATTCTTGATTAAAAATGCCCAGACAGGTTTGCAGTCACATATGGCCAAAGGAGAATTTAAAACTCTTAGTCCATTTACAGACGAGGAAGGCATCATCCGAGTAGGTGGCAGATTAGACAGGTCCGAGGTATCATACGAGTGCAGACATCCAGTTTTGCTGCCATATGGACACTGTATATCTTTACTGATTACCAGGCAGATGCACCCGGATGGTCATAATGGAGTAGCCACTACCGTTGCTAAGACCAGGAGAAAATTCTGGATAATCAAGGTACACAAGCTTGCTAAGACCATAAAGTTCAGATGTGTTGTTTGCAGAGCTTTCGAGCACAAAGTTGAAACTCAAGAGATGGCCGATTTGCCTGTTGAACGTTTGGCTCCATATACTCCACCATTTTGCCACACTGCCTGTGATTATTTTGGACCAATACAAGTAAAAGTTGGACGCAACAAAACGTCAACGTATTATGGAGTACTGTTTACATGCCTTAACACCAGAGCAGTTCATTTAGAACCTCCATTGTGACCTCACTATTGACAGGCGTCTTCCTCTATTGGCAGATGAACTATATGTGCAAGATTAAAGGTCTGAGATGTAATGTTTGGCTAAAATGCATCCACAATCTTTTTAAAGATGTGTCCTGTGACCTTGACCTTTGACCTCATGACCCAAAAATCAATTGGAGTCTTGCTTTTTCAATGGGACATATATAAGTCAAGTTTGAAATCAATACATCAATAAAAGCAGGAATTATCATCCAGAAACTAATTTTTTGACATATAGCTCCTGTGGCCTTGACCTTTGTTTTTTGGACCCCAAAATTGATATGGATCATCCACTATTGGCAAGTGAGCTATATGTTCAAGATGGAAGACCTTGAAAGTTTGGCTTAAAATGCATCCACAGTATCTTGTAAGATGCAAGTCCAGTGACCTTGACCTTAGACCTCATGACCCTAGAACCTATAGGGTTCTTACTTTAGTAGTGGGCCATACATAAGTCACGTTTGAAATCCATATGGCTATCAACACTGGAGATATCATAAGAGGTGTGTGATTTTCACCAAATATGGACACATAAAAGGTCAAGGCCACTCTCATGGTAAAGGTCATGACCCAAATGTAAACAGACCTCATCCCATAGCCCATCTCTCTACATGTGCATAATATGAAAGAAATCTGTCCATTAGTTTTTGACTTATAATGCTTACAGTACTGTCAAGTGGCAATTATGGTGGTATTAAAAGGCGTAAAAACAAGAAAAGGATAATAGGTGGCGCCACCAGTTTCCGGTATATCACAAGGCTATCCAAGATCTTCGGTCACCTTAATTTTTAGACCAGTCCTTGCAAGCTTACTTGAGATATTTAAGAATGTGTGTTATTTTCAGCAATAATGGACCTATTCAAGGTCAAGGTCATTCTCCTAGCATAGGTTATGACCCCATTTTAAATAGGCTTCGTCCCCTTACCTATATCTATACAAATGTAAAGTTTGAAAAAAATCAGTGAAACATTTTTTGAGTTATCCCACTCACAAGGTTTTTCTGCGGCGGCGGCGGGACCGTCGTGAAACCATAGTATCCCGACTTTGTCTGGGGATACAATGATGGTCTGAGGCAAAATGTATGGTTGTTGAGCTATCAGGAACTAATCTCACAGCTTGCTCGATACCTGTCAGTCTCAAAAGGAATACCACACAGGCCACATTTCAGATCAAAATATAGCAAAAGATCAAGGAAACCCATGCAAGAATTATTGTGAAACGGGTGCTTCCATATTAATTTTATTCAATACAAGTCAACTGTACTGAGCTTTCATAAATGATGGTCATATTTATTAAGAAATCTTTGACCCAATTCAATATACATCCCACTGCATTCACTTTAATAGTTCTTGAGATAATATGTCTAAAGGAATTTAAAGGTGGCTTCCTGGTGGCCATATTGGATTTCTGACAGGTCGGAAATTGAACAACAAACATCCTCTAAAAGGGACCAAACATCATAAAAAAATCACAGAAACTGCCCTGGCAAAAGGATTTCTAAAATGGCTACCTGGCAGACATAATGGTTTTCTGACAAGTCTGACATTTGATATCACACATCCTCCAATAAGACACTAAACTTGTAGCAATTGCTTCAAAGAATGTAACAGTTATGAATGTCCAAAACAATTCAAAAGGCATGATCAGGTTGGAGAGCTCTCATATCAGATTTATGAACATGCAAATGTAAAAAGTGCAAGTCCAATTTGTTTTAATTATCAGCTTGCTATTCAATGGGGTCAGCAGGGTAGGTAAACTGCAAAACCTAAAAGAAAAGAAATGCAGAAAGCATCACTAAGAGTCTTGTAATCAAATATAGCCATCCTAAATCCAGGTAAAGACCCACATATTATCAGAACAAACACTTGCTGGTATATCTGATGATTTGTATAATAATATTCAGATATCTAGAAAACTAAGTTTATTGCTATGATTCCATGATATAAACTGCAAAATGTTCCCATCATTTTATAAATCATAGCAAAACCCTAACACTTAACTCTCATAGTCTTAATGCCTGGCCAAAGCATTCCGGCAACAGTGTTTTTGTTATGCACTAATGATATATACTTATCACTCCATGAGCTGATACAAAAGGGAGTCATATATCACAAGTGTCACTGACAATTATGGGCACATGGTGAGATGTTCCAGTTGTGAGTGCCATGGTTATATATACAAGAAAACAAGAAAAATAGAGATGGTCTACAAAATAAGTTATTGTGAACATCCCTGACCTATGACCTTGGCCTTTTGCCAACTTATCAACTGGATTCTTTCTAAATGATGGGTAACTACTTACCACTTACATCTGGCCGGGTGTAATTGCTTGGCAACCAATGAGTGAATAACTTAGACCTGCAACCTTTAACCTCCTGACCAGCTGACCTCAAAATCAATTAGTTATTTCTTCATGCAAAAAGACCCATAAATATAAAGTTTGAATCAAATTCAGTGATGCATAGATGTGGCATATGTGAAAGACTGAAGGTTTCGGTTGAACAATTTCACTTGAAATATGTTCACAAGCATTTAGAACAATATTGTGACCTTGACCTTTGACCTTTTGAACTCAACATCAAAAGGCTTCTTCTCCTATTGGTAGGCAAGCCATATATGACAGATGGAAAGTATAGATTGAAAAGTTTGTCTTAAAATGACTCCACGCAAGAAGAGGGTGCTGTGAACTTGACCTTTGACCTCAAAATCAACAGGTCTTTTCCCCTGTTGGCAGAGGAGCGATATCAGTGCTGAAAGGTTTGGAATGAAAGGTCTAGCTTGAAATGTGTCCACAACCTTTTCAAAGAAGTGGATCCTGTGACCCTGACCTTTGACCTTGTGACCTCAAAATCCAAAGGATTCTTCTCCCACTTAGTAGGTGAGCTATATGTGAAAGATCAAAGAATTGGGATGAAAGGTTTGTCTTAAAATGCATCCTGAGGCTTTTCAAAGAAGTTGGTTCTGTGACCTTGACCTTTGACCTTGTGACCTCAAAATAATTATGGTTCTTCCCCTGTGGGTAGGTGAGCTGTATGTGAAAGATGGAAGGTTTTGGATGAAAATTTTTTGGCTAAAAGAATTATTTCTGTGGGGTGCAAACACACCCCATAACTTCGAGAATATAGGTCGCAGTGACCTAATTTCAGGTTTGCAAGGAGATCTTTTTAGAACCTCTAAGACTGCATAGGGTTCATGGCCCTAGCCCCTACGGTTACGATTTGTGCCCTGCTAACGGACGGACGGCCGGCCGGACGGACAGACGGAAGGACGCCGGACAAAGACCCATCGCTATAGCCCAGCATGACTGAAAGTCAGCTGAGCTAAAAATGACTCTTGTGTCTCTGTGTGCATTACATGTTACAATAATTGGTGTGCTAATTTCTTGCGGGTGCAACGGGCTAGTGATTTTCTCTTCGCACCACGATAACGATCCCGTTCTTTTATAATGATCCCTTTCTTTTCACATTCCGCCAAGCGATCAGTTAAAGCCTCGGTGACAGTGGTCTCCGAATTCTTTTAAGCTTGACTGGTGACACGCTTAGGTGAACAATCAATCTGGACAATCAAAGCAAAAATAAAATCGTAGCGATCATTATCGGACCAGTCTAGGTGATCACAAGCAAATCTGGCTGACCAATCTTGGTAACCACGCGCTAATCAGACTGACCAGTCTTGTTAACCACCAGCCAATCAGACTGATCAGTCTTGTTGATCACCAACCAGTCAGGCTGTCCAGTCTACGTAACCACTAGCCAATTAGACTGACCAGTCTTGGTGACTACCAGCCAATCAGGCCGACCAGTCTTGGTGATTACCAGCCAATCAGGCTGACCATTCTTGGTGACAACCAGACAGTCAGGCTGACCAGTCTTGGTGACTACCAGCCAGTCAGGCTGACCATTCTTGGTGACTACCAGCCAATCAGGCTGACCATTCTTGGTGACTACCAGCCAGTCAGGCTGACCATTCTTGGTGACTATCAGCGAATCAGGCCGACCAGTCTTGGTGACTACCAGCCAGTCAGGCTGACCATTCTTGGTGACTACCAGCTAGTCAGGCTGACTAGTCTTGGTGACTACCAGCCAATCAGGCCAGGGGCGGATCAAGGATTTAGGAAAAGGGGGGGTCCAACCCAGGAGGACTAATGAAAATTCTAAAGAAAAAAGGTCATCACGTCTGGAAAAGGGGGGTCCAGGCCGCAAAATTACGTCTAAAACCCCTTAAAAAAGGTTGCTTCAGGTAAAAAAAAAAGGGGGGGGGGGTCCGGACCCCCCCCCCGGATCCGCTTCTGCAGGCTGACCAGACTTGTTGACCATAACATTGGCCTTGCTTACATTAACTCATTAATATAAACGTTACATGTTGTTTAATGCTTTTGAATATTTACTTAATGGTTGATCATTATTTTGATAGATAATATAAAAAAAATATTTATTGTTGTGCCCTTACGTGTGCTGAATTCTTAATTATCTGTCTCATAGGAAATCAGAAATAGTAGCAAGAGCGTACAGGCTGTGGGGTAGTGGTGGTTGCGTCCCTGATTATACAGGCTGTGGGGTAGTGGTGGTTGCGTCCCTGATTATACAGGCTGTGGGGTAGTGGTGGTTGCGTCCCTGATTATACAGGCTGTGGGGTAGTGGTGGTTGCGTCCCTGATTATACAGGCTGTGGGGTAGTGGTGGTTGCGTCCCTGATTATACAGGCTGTGGGGTAGTGGTGGTTGCGTCCCTGATTATACAGGCTGTGGGGTAGTGGTGGTTGCGTCCCTGATTATACAGGCTGTGGGGTAGTGGTGGTTGCGTCCCTGATTATACAGGCTGTGGGGTAGTGGTGGTTGCGTCCCTGATTATACAGGCTGTGGGGTAGTGGTGGTTGCGTCCCTGATTATACAGGCTGTGGGGTAGTGGTGGTTGCGTCCCTGATTATACAGGCTGTGGGGTAGTGGTGGTTGCGTCCCTGATTATACAGGCTGTGGGGTAGTGGTGGTTGCGTCCCTGATTATACAGGCTGTGGGGTAGTGGTGGTTGCGTCCCTGATTATACAGGCTGTGGGGTAGTGGTGGTTGCGTCCCTGATTATACAGGCTGTGGGGTAGTGGTGGTTGCGTCCCTGATTATACAGGCTGTGGGGTAGTGGTGGTTGCGTCCCTGATTATACAGGCTGTGGGGTAGTGGTGGTTGCGTCCCTGATTATACAGGCTGTGGGGTAGTGGTGGTGGCGTCCCTGATTATACAGGCTGTGGGGTAGTGGTGGTTGCGTCCCTGATTATACAGGCTGTGGGGTAGTGGTGGTTGCGTCCCTGAATATATTATGATAATGAGCTTAAGGTTCGAACAGGAAAAAAATAAAATTTGGTCAGATGAAAAAAGTAATACAATCTTTAGATCAAACAGTAAAACCGGAGGTCCTCAAACAATGTTCTGTTTTTTATTCACTGATATTTAAGCTGTGGCATATCACCGACTGAATTATCAATTCCTCAGTTATTCCAATCTGATTCATATGAAATCACTCTTTTAAACTTTAGTCAGAAAAGGTTTAAACAATTTCACTTATAATAATTTTACTTATAATACTTATAATTTCACTTATAATACTTATAATTTTAAAGATTATACGGAAACAAATTATTCAGGAAAATCCCTTTCAACATTTATAATTTTTTTATATCACAAATTGTTTGAGACTAAAAACTATGTTATATAGTGTTTGTTTCCTGTCAAGTCCCTTTCCAATACCCTGCCCCGTCTGAATCTTCATCGTGGCATCTTTTCGTCTATATTTTAAAGAAAATACATAATTAGCGTTTCGAATATGATACACGTTGACGGGGATGTGGGTGATTTATCTCCCAAATAAAAAAAATACAGAGAATCATAATATGAATGTCATGACTGTTGAGTTTGCATACACGTTTCGTATTAATTTTGCGAGTTTTTTTTCACTTCTAAACTTATGTCGAGCACACACACATAAAATGTTGGCAAGCTGTGGCGCTGCCATACCACATAAATATCTTAAAACTTCTTGGTCGTACCAACTTCTGTATGTAATAGTCATAGAACTTAATATAACGTAGGTTAGTTGTCATGCCACTTGTCATTTAACACTTGTGGATATATATATATATATATATATATATATATATATATATATATATATATATATTATATAGGTCAGCGCGCATATACGTACCTGTCATTACATCATGATGACTTTAAATGTAGTCAGGCCATTTCATTTGAGGACAAATCCTCTACAAGTTCCATGCGAAATATTTGATGTTTTACCTGCTCAAATACCAGGAATACAAACGGCCAGAGGGCCTGCCCACGGTGTTAATAAGCTCAACTCGATCTGGATAACTTAAACGTCAAATCACGTCTTCCGTGCATCACAACCAACAATTTTACACATACAATGAGACTAATCTCCATCCAGTGGTTCTCATTCTGGAGGTAAAACTGGTATAACCACTTAAAAATAAATCCCTTCTCACATTAATCTTACGTTTAAGTTAACATTTCACAAGAATTTGTGTATTTAACAACAATACATGCTAAGGGTATCTTAGGCATATACAACCGTTGCTATGTTTATTGATTTTTTTTATAAAACAAGGATCGGTATTTAAGTAATGAATAAAGACCAAGCGTTCTTACGCTAATTTAAAGGAACTACGTAGAATGCATATACATGTATAAACATACTTTACTTTTTTTCACCTCGGATTCTTCTGCAATCATTTAAATTTGAGCAGTTGTTGCTACAGAGACTACATGCATCTATTATTCCAGTTTTATACTTGTGTATAGTATGTCCCTTTGAAAGTACAACCTATGTGTGAAATAGTTTTTTTTTATTATTTTGGTCTTTGAAATCCAACCTATCCTCTACCAAACTATGTCAAAATACAAAAGATGTGTAAATACCCTGCATATAACAAATTATAAGCCTCGTAAGCATCTGTAGTGAATAACATATTACGATATGGTTATGTGATGAGTTCGTACCTGCGTCACCTCGTCCCACCACCAAAGCGACTAGGATTCCCAGCGCCAAACCGACTTTCATGATGGTCTGCTTGCAAAGACGATCTGTAGCGTCAGGCGGGGGGAGATATAGACGCTGACGTCACGCATTGTTAACCCGCAGTAACGAGGAAGTTAGTTCTGATTGGATAAAGAAAGTGGTGTGACAACAGGATTTACAAGTAAAGACTAACACACAAGATTGACTCTACTCGGGAAACGCCTAGTGACGTTTAATATTCATAATTCACCTTTCTTTTCATTTGGTTGCAGAAATTTATGTTAAGTTATGCATAACTTTGTTATGACCGTTTATCAAGTTATGAGCAACAGTGTGATTCTCGGCAACTTGATTTGTGTTAAATCTTGTGAATTTTTATGAACATTTCCACCTGATAGGTGTTTGCTCATATAAGCCACATGGGTTTCCTTTCAGGTGTATTGAATGAAAGTCACATATTATCTATCTATCTGTCATTTAACACACACACACACACACACACACACACACACACACACTCTTCCTTCGAAATGAACGACTTTGTTGTGTATTCATATTCCACCTCAGTCCATCTATCTTCATGTTCCATCTCTTTTCATATATGTAATACGTATATGTTATATCTATTCAGAAATGTCACATACACGGAAGTTTATATAATTACTTATAATTACTAATTACATTTTGATCCAGTCCGAATTTTCAGTTAAATTACACCCGGGTGATTATTAACGGAAAATAAATTTACCAGTTAAGTAGCCTAAAAATGTCAGTACCCATGTGTGTTTTTATCACATCTCTTCAAATGACAAAACCAGGAAGTTGTTTTCTCTTAAATCATCTGCACTCAAGCTATATCGCACACACCATGATGATTAATGTGTCTGTTAACGTCAATGAGATAAAAGACAATAAAATTCTGAATATATGTCTACAACACGTCCCGTCTCGTTCTCCGTTACCACATCTACCATGGGAGCTTTAGTGGCTAAATAAGGAAAATTGTGACATTTCACGTACATTTTGTTAAAAAGAGATCAAACGATTCATTTTTTTTATTTTATCAATGTAGGACATATCTGGCAGTGTATCGATTTTGGAGGGAAAGTAACGAACTCAAACACACAAATCGAGCAAGGCCACCCCAGGTAACACGACCACCCCGCTATGACGTCCACCCTCAGTATCACATCAACACCGCTATGACGACCACCCTGAATATAATGACCACCCCACTCCAACGACAACCCTAAGTGACACATCCATCCGGCTGTGACGATCATTCAGAGTAGCACATCGAGTCAGCTAAGACGACCACTCTGAGTAGCACGTCCACTCCGCCATGACGACCACCATGTGTAATATAACCACCCCACTCCAACAACCACCCTAAGTAACACGTTCATCCGGCGGTGACGACCACCCTGAGTAACACGACCACTCCGCTATGACGACCATCCTAAGTAACACGTCCACCCGCTATGACGACCACCCTGAGTAACACGACCACTCCGCTATGACGACCACCCTGAGTAATACGTCAACTCCGCTATGACGACCACCCTGTGTCACACCTCAACTCAGCTATGACGACCATCCTGAGTAACACGACCACATGGTTATGAGGACAACCCCAAATAACACGCTCACTTCGCTATGACGACAATTCTGAGTAACACGACCACCCCACTCCAACGACCTCCCTAAGTAACAAATCCACATGGGTATGTAGACAACCCTGAGTTGCACATCGACTCCGCTACGACCAGAACCCCAAGCGCTAAATTTGTATAATATTGTGCCAAAATTCGTCTCAGGAACGCTGGATGAAAACTGCTGCATTTAAATGTTGTAAATCATAGTTTCTAACCAGGATAGGTGTATTTGTTTTCTTTGAGGGAGTTATCGAGTTTTTCTCCAAGATGTATACCTATTGCCAGACATATTCTACATTGATGAAAATTTAAAAAAAAATATCCATTTGATATTTTCCATAAACAAATTCACGTGAAATGTCACACTTTCCCTTACTTAGAAATTACACCGCCCTTTGTAGCTGTGGTGATGATGAACATGATGGGACGTGTTGTAACTAACACAGTACACTTATTCATCTTTTTTTCTCTCGTCTTTGTCATTTGCGTTAACCGACACTTTAATCCTCACGGTGTGCACTGGTCCTTTTTGTCACTGGCGTTAACAGACTCATTAATCAGGACGGTGTGCGCGTGTTATCTTTAGTACAGATGAGTCAAGAGAAACCTTTCTGGTTTATAATTTGAAGAGAGGTGAACAATAAAAACAAAGACATATAGGTACTGATAGTTTGAGTCAAACTGAGCTGTAATTTTTATTATCTTTTATCATTTTATCAACATAATTTGATCAGCACGATACAATTCAACTGAAAATTTTGTTGTTTGATCAAAGTAGAATGTTTCATCAGTTACAGTCTATCTTATCTTAAATAATTATTTATCTCTTTTTTCGTGATAAAATGTCTAAATATCTCCATGCTTTTTTTCACTTTTAAAATCTTTACGGTAGCATTGGTATTCAGATTATTGTTCGAGTTCGGTTGACTCAGAAATCTTTAGAATCTCCCATCCACGTCTGCCTCATATCGTTATCGTATGCGCCTCAAGGGAGGCCACTTATTCACTTATTCTTGTTTGAATGCATCCAATGCGATGTGTTTCTGTTTCATACCTGTAAAATTCTCAGACAGGATTTAATATGAGATTAAATATCTCTCAAAACATCATTATGATTTGCGAAGAAGGGCTTGTACGTGTAAGTACATCACAAGCCAAGATCGAAACATTTTCGGACAATTTGTTTTCATATTTTCAGGTTTTACTATCTTAATTCTTTTTTTTTTATTTACTTAAAGGGACATAAACAGGAGCAATATTATGCCTACTCTTTCACACTATCAGTTCAGTTTTGATATACACAAAATTGCATACGGTTGTTTTACCCCCTGTTATGGCTCTCCATGTTGGTAAACATTCCACGTGTGTCTGTTTACCATAACAAGGCCTCTTGAACCAAGGTTTGATTGTGAGTCGCAACACACGATGTTTAAGCCATCAGCAACATGTATAACAGTTTTTGGGCCAACACACTCAGGGCACCTACTGATTGACACGTGTTGTGGCATGGTGATGCACGCGCTATGTTCATGTTTACACCTGCGATCGCGCCCGGTCCAATGTTTTAATAGCCCCTTACTACAGTAAGCAAACAGTTTCATGGATATATTTATATAACAAAACTATCATTATCACCATCAACATTAACAACAACCTTAATTATTATCATCATCACTCCTTTTTACACACGCTCCCCCCCCCCCACTCTCTCTCTCTTTCTCTCTCTCTCTCTCTCTCTCTCTCTCGCTCTCTCTCTCTCTCTCTCTCTCTCTGTCTCTGTCTCTCCCCCCCCCCCTCTCTTTCTTAAAAGAGAGAAACGATTATCGGGAACGGTTACATCAAATGGAATTCCTAATTACTGTTTAATGAGGATAATAATACGTAATTATTCTGAATAACCAAAGAGCTGGAGCAATTATGAAGTCACGGCCAGTTTCACGGGAGTGACATGGAGGAATGCTTCGTCACAGTACAGTACCAGTTAAACTCACTGAATGCAGTAAGAACACACGTTTCTAACATACAGAACGCGTGTTTTATTGGACGCAGCAAAGATTTATAGAAGTGTGCTAGAAATGCAGCTTACTCGCTTGTCACATGGTGCACAAGTGTCTGTATGTGTGTGTGTGTGTGTGTGTGTGTGTGTGTGTATATATATATATAGTGTGTGTGTGTGTGTGTGTGTTGTGTGCTATCTTCCGATCTGAAAATGGGTCACACCATTTTACCGATCCCAAATATCTGGCGATCAAAATGGTGAGACGAGTCAGGCCGAATAACTGATTTTAGCTATTTAGCAACCTTAAGAGTTCATCAGACCCATTCACTGATCCCCAATATCTCTGGATTAGGTTTTAACCTCGCACGGGCCAATCCACCGTTGTTCATTTACAGATATCAATAAGTATACATTAGTATATTATCAATATATTTAATATTCACATATTTATATACTTTTATTTTATTGACAGTAAAAGCAGACAAAAAGGTTAATAAAAATGCATCAATGCATTAATGTCACTATAAGACAGTAAAAGCAGACAAAAAAGTTCATAAAAATGCATCAATGCATTAATGTCACTACCCGTAGGTTTCGTGCGCACTGCGTGGCACTCATCAGGTGACGGGTTTGTTGGTTTGTGTTTGTTCATGTATGCGTGCGTGTGTGAGATTATTCACAGTTGGCTGGTTTTTGCTGTATGATGCCTGCAAGTGTGTTCGTTTATTAAGGAGTGGCGTTCCTTTGTGCGTCATGATTTGTAGTTTTCCCTGTTTGCATAAATTACACTTGTTAGTCACTATTGTCATACCTGGATCAGCGATTACGGACCATGTGTTTCCAAATATATTTTGATAGTTCTGTTTCTTTTCATACTGCTCGTATTTAAAGGGCTTCTTGTGGTTCGCATAGCGGCTTTTGAAAGTATTTCCTGTGTTTCCTATGTATGAGACAGTCCCATTGTTTGTTGTTATATCAGCTTTGTAAACACAGTTGTTATTAAGTAGTCGCCGTTCAGTGGACATTCGCCTTTATTCCTGCAGTTGCAAGCTGGATTGGGTGGGGGCTCGATGGTTGTTGCTGAACTTTTCGGATGTGGTTTCTGATGCTGCTGCCTTGGTTTGGGCGACAGCTGGAGCTGACTTTCATATTGTTTCTGTTGAACAGTTTTTTAAGAGGGCTGCCGGGTGGGAAATGTTTGTATAATAGGCACAAGAACATGCAAGAGCCTAAAAACAAACGTCGGAAAAATGGGGGGGGGGGGGTTGTTACAAATTGAATACCTCAGTCGATCTCAAAGCTGTTTATTGGTAGATTTGGATATCTGTAAAATATACAAACGGTATCATACGAATTGACCCAGGGATCATAGAGGTTTTATTTAATCTGTGTTTTTCATTCACATGCGTCGGTACATCATGATCGGATATTGAGTCTGACCTAAGGGAGACCCAACATCCGATCGGTCATCGTGTCTAACCTATCAGTTATCCGGCTGATCGGATGATGCCGCGTAACGTCCATGACATAAATGGATGAAATAGGGCGGAAAACAGTTTAATTCACCGTAAATTATTATATTTAATAATCATTGATGGGAAATCCATGTTCTGTTAGATTCTTACTTGTATTATAATAAGTTAAAAAAAACAATGGTACGGAAATAGAAATAATATGCTGTAAATTAAAAATACAATGAAGAAATACATGACCTTACCTTATTACTGGCATTTTCACTATCAAATATCATACATATAGGGGAAATTAAAATGACCTTTATAACTAGTTAACCCAGAATAACAAAGTACCTATCAAATTATTGCTTAAAACAAGCCCATTCAGACGATATGCAAATAAGGTCAATATTGAAGACAACAGGGATCAAAAGGTGATTGGATTTTTCCCATGCCCAAAATATAGAAATTGACAACACATGATTCCTGTGCATGGCGGAATTTGATCAAATGGTCAATTTATGACGCGCGTCATATCACACCCTTGAAATATTTTGGGTCACATGTGCATGTGCAAGGTTTACTCAAAATAAAAGCACCTGAACAAGAGACACTGGTGCAATATTAAGGATTTTGTGAGAAACTCCATATCAAGTGTAGGATAAATATTAAAATGGCCAAAACTACATCAATGTTTAACCTAGAACAATAAATATGCAAATTAGGTCAATATTGAGGTCAACAGGGGTCAAAAGGTCATGAGATTATCCCCATGCCCAAAATCTAGAGACTCATTACTCCTCTGCATGGAGAAATTAGAACAACATTTAGTGATCAATTTATGGCCTGATGAGGGTTTATATCACGTATTCAAGGTTTACTCAAAATTAAAGCATCTGAACAAAAGACGTTGGTTCAATATTAAGGATTTCGTGAGAAACGGCAAATTAGGGGTAGGGGAAATATAAATTAACATAACTCCATCAATATTTAACTTAGAACAATAAAATACCCCTCATACTGTTGTAATGGCCATGCCGGTTGGGATAATACATATTATATGCAAATAAGCTCAATATAGAGGTCACCAGAGGTCAAAAGGTCATGAATTTTAGCCTCGGCTAAAATATAGAAAACCAGCGAATCATTTTTGTGTTGCGTGGTGAATATAGATCAAATTATGGTCCAGATCATACATATATAGGGACACATCAAAATAAATGAAGGAGATGTGAAGTTAAAAGATTCCAGAACAAGCGGTTACGATGTGTACATGATTCACGGACAGACAGACGAACGCCGGACAAAGAGTGATCGCTAAAGCTCAGATGACTTCATTCAGCTGAGATAAACTGAGGGCCAAAGTGGTAAATAGTTATATAATTTTCCGCAAGATGGCAGTACCGATGTTGGAGCCTGTCTGCGGATCTGGCCCATCTGCCGATGGGCATGGCCCATATGAGGATCCGTTATTGGGCTGCCCATCTGCAGATGGGCAGCCAAATAACGGATTTGATACCATGCACTTTCTGGCCCGTCTGTAGATGGGCTTGGCCCAATAACCGATTTTAGTTTTTGTTAGTTTTACGTTATTTTTTTTATTATCTTGATGACTTTTGTAATCAGACAACATTTCTCAGAACTTAAATGGATTTGCCTGATCTTGGGGTGTCCAACGCACTTGTTATTCCTTATGAAGCCAAGCTCGGAGAAGAGGTCAGCAAGTATTTACGGGTAGTCCCTGTTGATAGTCTGTTTTACGTCGCCAAGAACATCCGCGAGAGGGAGGTGGACCATGCAGGATATCGAAAGACCTTTGCCCATGTTAGTGCTTCATTTATCATGTAAGGTGTATCTGATATTAAGTTGGTGAATTGGTCATACCTAAATGCGTTTACCCTAAAGTCTTATTATAGTGTTAGTGACAACAAAGGTAACTAGAAAGTACTCACAGAGCACAAGCCTCCGCCACCGCCTGTATACTTACCAATGAAAGTACACTCGGTTATATGACATGAAATAGTATATGGCCTTTTAGACAAAAAAGTACAACCCTATCAAAATAGTGTGCCATTTAAACCACCGTATTATCATAATTTATCTCTTCATTATTTATCTTCTGAGTATAAAGAATAATTATGTTTATCCAAAATGGTTTATAAGGAGTCTAGTGACAATTTAAATTTTATATTTATATTTATATTTATATTTTATATATTAAAACATATTTATATATGAAACATCGTGATGATTGCTTGTTTCACAGATCTATTTATTTATCAGTGGTATCTAATAAATTGTTATATATTAAAAATAAAATAAACTTTACTATGTTACTGTGAAGATATGTAAAACATAACCCTATCTTTTTTTATAAATTTATTTTGTGGCGTGTTTGCCCTGGCCTTTGCAAAGACACTACTCTCCGGACTACTCTCCGGCAATGACCCCTGCAGCCAAAACTACATTTAACCTCGGCATCATCTCTATGATGACCTGAAAAAGGAGTACTGCCGACTTTCCTGCTGCTCTCATCACCAGGACGCCAACAATTCTGTACGAATGCTAAGTAGAGAGCTTATCAATAAGACACTTCTCCAAAAGAAACTGTATATCAAGATGTGTTATTGTGGTGAAAATGCATGATTGTGATTGACTCTGAGGTCAAATGACTTATGAGAGAGTGTTTGCTACATATATTACATTATTCTATTGTAAAATGTATGTGGTAACCTTGATATATATGTGGATAATAAAAATGAATATGAGAAACTGATTTGTACCACATATAATTTCTCTTTAGTAAATTGTATGTACCGTGGAAGTCACATCTATGTGGTAATGTAAATGAGATTTTTTTCGCAACTGCCGTAATTACTTTTTGGTAAAAAGTGAACCTCATTAAACTCTTAACATTACACGAATGCAATGTAGACTAATAAAGAATTGTGTGTAAAAAGTTATTTTAATAGGGTATTGTAACACTGCATGCACATTTATGTAGTTTTTCTATGCACATCTATGTAATTTTGATGATAAAATTATTGATGTAAGGATGTGATAGTGATTTATGTTTCAATTAACAGATTTAAGTTCTGAGAAATGTTTGTCTGAGTACAAAAGTCATCAAGATAATAGAATAATAACGTATTACTAACAAAAACTAAAATTGGTTATTGGGCCAAGCCCATCTGCAGATGGGCCAGAAAGTGCTTGGTATCAAATCCGTTATTTTCTCGTATCTTCTCAGCTGTATCGCTGCGCCATCTGTCAAGAAATACGGCATGAAAACTCGATCTGGTTCGAACTGTGGCACTGAAAACCCCGTCATAGAAAAAGTCTTATGGGACGTGTACCTTACCTGACCTGGTTATATGTTAGTTCCAAATAAAAGTATTGACTCCGTGATATAGTTTTATATATCTACACAGGTGGCGGCACCCAACAGAGTGTCCAGGCTTCAAGCAATGCGCTGGCAAGACCGAGCAAGTCATGTTATTTCAAAGTTCAACAGGATATCGGGTTTATGTAGGTGCTCTCCGATCCATGTTCAACACAGGGCCTTAATTCGCATCAGCCTTGGCTACGTTTGTTGTTCGTCACGTGGCAATTGTTACTGGTCATCGGGGGTCTTATCGTGTCCGTCATATATGGTCTCATTTCTTGTTCATGAACTAGCGGCTGTTTGCGCAGCTGAGATCAGTGTGTGTGTGGGTCTCCAGTTTTAATATTAAAGCCACCATTTCAAGTAATGGGAACTTAAAACGTGTCCTAGCTGTGTCTTAGCTATACTCTACTAAATTTATTCAACGGGCTCTGTGAAGCAGATGACCGAAAACATTTTGAGAGTCCGTTATGATGTGAGTGCATTTTGTTTTGACAACATTATTGTAAGGTGTAAAACAATCATAATTCACCAAGTTTTCCTGTTAAGACAGATATTGTGTAGGCATAATTAGAAAATATATTTACTCATCAGTTAAATTTTGCGGTCGCTTTCCGTGCTCACTCGCGAAGGATCCTTAATTAGTTAAGCCTCATTATAGTGGACGCACGTCCTGTTAGGCCAAAGAAATGAAAAGGTTTGGTTCTCAGGCACTTTTTTTCAGAAATCAATGCGGCGGGCGGTATTTTATTTTTGACCCTTTTTGTATGTTTCGAAAAAAAATGTCAAATGATCATGGAAAGGCATGAAAATAACAGTTTTTTTCCCATGCTAAACGGGTAAAAACACTACATAACAAAGGAAATCGTATCAAAATTGTATTATTTTATCTTCTTGTAGAATGAAAATCAAAATAAAAATGTTTGATGCGGGCGGTGCTTGAGAACCATTTCTTTTATTTTATTTTTTTTTTGCCTATGTGTTCTGTTTACAGCCCCTCTTCTGGTCCGAAGCAAGAATAAATACAAGACGCTGGGAATGGATCTAGTCAGCATTGATAAAAAAAGAAAACTACTACCTGAAGGTTATTTTGGAGAATAATGAAAACAAATAAGGGTGTCGGTAAGATATCCTTCATTCATAGCACAAGACGAATTTTATATTATGATTTCGTCAGAAGTATCATTCTACACAGTGATTATTTCATTTAAGGCTTGCGCAAAATGCGTTCACTGTGTAAAAGGTACGGACGTTTAAAGACGGGATTAAATTTAAACCTATTTTATATTTTTATTTCTGCAGTTAAAGATTAATAAGTAATCAAGCATTTTTTTAAGAAGAATGCATAGTGTTAAAAAAAAGCTAAGTTCTATTAAATTAAATTGATTAAACTACAATTACTTCACATATAGTTATAAGGAATATCGCTATTACTTAATACGGTATTTATGTCAATGTATTTACAGTGGGGCTCGCGAATTTCTCAAGGTGTTACATCGGTAATTAGAAGTATGCTCAGCTGGAAATGGAGTGCTACTGGGAATTCGTTTTCATTGTAAAATCTGGATGTAATTTCACGATTCGCAAAATGTGTCTGAGATATACTGATGGGCGTTGGATAAAAAAGGACGAGCGTTTAAGTTTACCCTTAATATGCGAGTCAATGAGTGTAGTTTGAAGCAGCCTATTATAAGAACTGCAGCGATTGTTGATATGGTATATTACTTCGCTCTTAATATCGGAATGAAATATGTGTGTAACCATCAGAAAAACCAAGCTCACATTAACTGTTATGGTTAATTGTAAATTTTATCGAAATATTCAATAAGTTAGAAATATAATACGCCTGATGTTATGGCAGAGTGAAAAGTAAATAATATTGTTATCTTACTGCTGCTTTAGGGCTCGGAGGTTTCGAGAAGAAAGCGGGTTTGCAATCCCCAGTGTACAGTAGCGTATTATTTTAGTGGTAATGTATTGTAAAGCCAAAGGCAGTTGTGTTTAATGCACTGTTGGTCACTCTATGTGCAAGTAATATTTGAGAGAATACGAGGTTTTCCCATAATGTCAATTTGTGATGTATCACAATGATTGTTAATAATGTGACCCCACAGGTAACACTGCCGATGATATTTCGTTTGGCGCATGCAGCGATGGTAATACGTAACTTAAATACGTAACTTAATTAAGTAACTTAAGGTTCGTTTTTAAGTGTGTAACGGGCATAAGCCCAGAGGTATTATGTAAAGTTCCCGGTATAGTACCCTTTCTAGGCAGTAGACTCTCAATATAAGCTATATATTTGATTTATATGATTATAAATATTATATTTTTTTAATAAATTTGTTTAAGATATGATATGATATGTAATATGTACCTATTTAATAAAATATTAAATTTATGTCGTAAGTAGCATTAATGAAATGAATATATCACAACACAAACACGCATTGATGTATATATATATATATTATCCTATTTTATTATAGATATATATATATATATATATATATATATATATATATATATTTCGTCATATTTATAATTTTTACTTTTGTTTAAGAATAAATACACAATATATATATACAATACACAATATATATATATATATATATATATATATATATATATATTTATATACATACATATATATATACATTATATATATGAATATAATATAAATTTATTCACGTATTTTTTGTTATTTTATTTTTATATTCACAAGCAAAAAAACATATAGTAAACATTAAGATAAGAATATGATACACACATATATATATTTATATATATTTATGTTTGTCTGTGCCTTGATATTAAAAAAGTCCACCCTATAAAATCCTTAAAAGTACTGTAATATGTAATACAGAATACTGATGACAAACATCGCTGTGTTTAATGTTTTAGATGATCCCCACGTCATATTTAGAGTCTAGTAGCTTGGGAGGATCTCACTGGAATAATTGCACTTATTATTCTATTGCTCAAGTCCCATCACAACAAGCATTTTGAGCCTGAGATCATCTAAAGCGAGCATTCCAGGAGTACCCATGTACCCAATCTCGCAAAGTCTCGCGGCCTGTCAAGCGAGACTTTCCTTCCCTATCTGTGACATGTATGTATATATATATATATATACTGACCCTTACGTATTTTTCAATAAAATAATGTGTGTGTTTCTGTTAATTCCCGTCTTAATAACTTCGTTTTTCACAGATAATAAGGTAGTGAGTATCACATGGGACATCGCCACATCCGATTTCGAAATCTCTTGCAAGGATGCAGCTTTGTTCATTTCTTCTGTCGTCCGCTGGTTCTCTGGAACTCCAGTGATTGAAGGCCATATCAGCATCAGTAAAAAACAATCTCCATCCTCAGTCCAGATAAAGGCCATAGCAGGAAGTCGAGATTCCCAATTGTACTCATGAAAATGGGAGCAAAGGAACAAATAATAAAAACTACAAAAATATGCTCTAGGTGTCTACCATTTCATCCAACGGTTCAATTAATAACTATTATCGGTGTACATATGATTATAATTTCCTACACGAAGAAAGTTCTCAATGATAAACTCCAGAATAATAAAAAAGTAATAAAACTAAACCTAACAAATTTAAAAAAATGTTAATATATATTATAATTAACGGTGGTTCCATTCAACATCTGTCACACAAGTCCTCTGTGATCACGCCTGGAAAATGCCCAATTTTGCTCTTGTAATGCGTGGTCCTGAAATGCTGGGAGAGATACAGATATGTCGTACGGGGCAAGACATTTTCCATACCTTCTCGTAAACCTGAGCGACATATTATTTTGCGAATTGGCTATCACGTCATATTTAGAAGATATTCAATGGATGAACGTCCTGGTAGATCTGTCATACTTTTATTTAAATAATACTGTTATTCGAGTGAAAAATAAGGAATGGGTAATTTGCTAGTAAAAAATAAAACACCTCGGAAATGAAAGGACACCATTTGCTAAAAGGGAAATTTTACCTCATAAATATTTCCCTTTCAGGCTAAATGAATAATATTGAAAGTGGATGGCCTGAACGAGCGACTTCAAAGGATTAATGACAGTAACCCGCTGTAAAACGAAAACAAGGCAACTAAAAATATTATAATTTACAGTTTAATTTGGTAAAATTAAATTTTTTTCGAAAAAAACATTACGTCACAAAGAAAGATATTTTAGTCTTAAATATATGGAATGGCTAACAGGTTTAATACACCGCTGTTTTAAAGAAAATGTCAAAAAGCACAACAGAATAACATCAGTTAAGCTACATGCAAAGCAAGCCTGTCTTCTGATGTGGTAGTCCATGATATTGGTTTCTTTTCCACATATTCATAAATTCTCCTTTGCGAGTGGCTTAACTGATAATACGGTGCATATATTAACTCACTATTTCTTTTGTGTATTCAAGGATTAGTCCAGTTGGTCCAGTTACAGAGTTGGTCCAGTTCTGAAATATGGTCTATTTGTATTTTGCAATGTAAGCGTTCAGCCAATTGCGGACAGCGGGAATCGAATAACATATTGGACCCCGATATCCCAGGTATGCAATTCGTCCACCATGTATGACTGCTAAACGTTCCGGGATGGCGCCAAATTTCAGATTTGCTTCATCAGCCATATTGTCAACAAAAATACTACAAGGTGGATCTTCTTCTGTCAGCATTCTTGCCGCCTCTAGGCGTTCCTTCAGTCCTTTATGATCGCGTATCTTATAACTATTTGATTTAAAAGCCCAGCCGTCAGTTGGGTGAGCTTCTTTAATATATATAATAACAAAATCTGCAGTGTCAGTAAAGTCTCTCACGAGATCTCGGAACTCCTGCAGATGTGCCATAAATGGAGGTCAGGTGCAGCTTCCAAAGTTAACCACTAGGGGTCTCCCGATATTGACCAAATCAAGTAGGTTATGTGCTTTCTTGCCTTCAAGCTCGTACAATTTTGCATCAACAGCAGCGCCACCTGTGTAGGCTTCCCTGTAGATTATTTCAAGCCAGACTCTCCTTGCTGTTGTAATGAAACCTTGCCACACATCAAATTCAAGGATACGCTCAGCATGTTCACTTTTAACTAAATGAAGGACTTTTCCCAGGTTTAAAAACAGCTTCCTTACAGACATCTTAAGAAAGAAAAATAAGACGACCACTACTGTCAAGGTAAGTTCTTTCCATCTTTGCCAGGCCATCTTTGAAAGTAACCTGAAACCGTCAAAATGAATATTATCAAAAAAAAGGAATTTTTACGATATGTATATGTATAACAGCAACAGTGCAAATGTTCCATCATTTCATCCTTTATTGTATTGAAATCTCAGCCATGCAACTAAATGCTTGTCCATCTTGAAACCTTGTTTCTGTAAATATGTTCCTAGAGTAATTTGTTTGCAGCATCGATATGCAACAAATTCTTCATTGATCAATAATCATCATGACAGAGATTCAAGCCCACATCTTGTAACAAAAATAATTGCTGGTATTCTTTTCAGTGCAATGGAGCTTGTAAAGGTGCATATGCAACAGATAGAGCCTAAAGATCAGACTTCGTACCCCAATTGTTCCCTAAACATCCTGAGAGGTTGTCATAGTGACCAATATTTTGTTAGTTAATTAAAATATCATGATCACGCAATCATTGTTTGGGCAAATATCTTACATTTGATCATATCATATGGATCATGTGTCTCATTTACATCCTTAACTGCATCGGTTTATGTACCCTACATATTTGGTTCACCTGATACAAGCGGTGTATAGAGGTTACCTGGAAAATAGGGGTTACATGAGAAATACTACTGTGCACCAACAAGTGATACTATTATGCATTATTCTAGTGTTTCGTAGCATATAACCTGCTGACATTCAAATCTTTCTCACCTTTGCAAGCTTGTGAAGGAAAAGACGAGGTACCTTAAGACTGACATTCAAAATTCCGTACAGTGCAAGCCACGCAACTGCCATCCTACCATGTTGGAATGTTATTCAATAAAACAGATCCTATATGAGACCAACTTACCTGGAAAAAGTTGTGAGAAATTTTAGCTGCACTACCCTCAACGTCCAAAGCACGTAACCCAGAAATAATATCAGTATGTTAGGACCAGACGTCGCAACGCAGTTGAAAGTTTCACGTGTATTTAGTTAAAATTATGCTCCTCGTCACGCACGATTCAAAGTGCAAAGACCGAGATATTACAAGCAGATATAACGCCTCAAACTACACATGAGCACTCGACCTACATAGACCATGGAAGGTTCGCTGAGGGTCACGCTGTTAGGAAGATGAAGAAGAGTTTATTGTGGAAAACGGCCTTGTGGCCCATGGTACAAATATAAATAAATAAATGCAACTGGACATTGAACATATCACATGCTTATACACATATAATATATACATACATGTATATACACGGTCATACCGTGAGGCATTTCATTAAGTGTCAATGTAGGTCTCTATTTAACATTAAAAAGGAGGTATACTGGAATGCACCACTGACTAGCTAGTCATATATATATATATACAGGAAAGGTCAACAGCCGGGTTCGGGGGGGGGGGGTATTAGTATTCATGCAAACGCGCTCACCCATTCGTTTCTGTGCCGTTAGTAGCCCGATTTAATCGGACTTCAATATCATTAGGCCCTGCCATATATTGAGTCCGATAGCCATACAGTGAGAGTTTTTACAATATAAGCCACAGAAGATCCTGTAGCATCTTCTTTGACTGCCTGTTTACTGCCAAACAACACGACACAGGATTTTTTTTCATTTTTACACCAATAAGTATATGTTTCATGCTTTTAATAGCAACTAAAATTATACTTTGATCATCACTTTTAAACATTTACTGACATTTACTGACCTTTTAACAAGAGCCATGTCAGCGAGTTTAGTAGGGACAGAGAAGAACAGTCGAACAGGCGCACCTGATGACCTCACTGATAGCCTCGCTGACTCTAGTGATTGACAGCTAAAATGTTGTCACATTTTGTTTCATCGGGCCCGGCCCTGAAGAGTGACTGCTGGCACCGGGTATTAAACACCGGTTGACACTGGTTACAAGGGCGTTGGGTGGTGTGTAGTCTGAAGCTTATAATATTGTAGAAACTCTCACTGTATAGCTATCTGACTCAATATATGGCAGGGCCTAATAATATTGAAGTCCGATTAAATCGGGCTATGCCGTTAGCTGGCCGTCTTCTCTGTGTCGGTGGTGGCGAGGGCCACACGTTGTATTTAATTTTTTTAAAGTTAAATAAGACTAGCATTTACCCGTGCTACGGTTTGGGGGAAGCAATTAGTTCTGTTGTCAAATAGTCTTTCATAGTTGAATGTCTTGGTTGTACAATGTGACCATCATAAGATATCTTTGAATCCGACAGTTGGTGTAAGTGCTCTGTCTCTGAGATTACATTATGAAGTTGTGTCGGAGTCTGGATGACTTGGACGAATGCTTTCCTGTACGAATGGTGGATATCTTCGGACAAACCCGGTGTATATATATATATATATATATCTATATCTATATCTATATATATATATATATATATATATATATATATATATATGTCGAAAATCATGGCAATCCTTACGATGTTGTCAGAGAAGATACAGAAAATCACGCAAATCGTGTTACGCTATTAATATATAGATCCAATACATGTATGGTGTAAGTTATGCATACAAATCTAATTGAAGCCAAGAGATAGGCCTGAGACCTTTTCGAAGAAGTTGATATGATAAATTAAATAATTTTATATGATAATATATTATGCTGAACATGGATATTTAAAGTTGCCCTCCGACTCCTTTTATCCGCCAGTAAATGAACCGGTTTTCCCACATGGTAGTACAGTAGCGCTCAGATGTGTTCTCGAGAAATGCATGCATTCCCTTTATCACGCACAAAAACTGAGCACTCGCATGGTCGGGAAATCCCGCTGCACAAAAGTTCTTGGTAGCATTATATAATGGGCTGTATAATTTTTTTTTTAAATATCACGCACTTCAAAACACCTTTCTTGTTTGAAAGCTGAGCCAATGTTTTCCAGTGAGACAGTCAGTGCATTCAGGCAGTGGGTAAAACACAAACGACATGGACCCCGGATCCCAGCAGCCCCCCCCCCCCAAAAAAAGAAAAAAAAAAAAAAAAAAATTACAATTCCTAAATGTGAATCGTTATAAAAAAGTATAATGATTAAAACATTTAAAAAATCAATATTTTGGAACCTCGAGTTGCTTGTAATGCAATTAATCAACAATGAATGAATAATTTTGATAATTATACTATATACGAAACCTTTTGTTATGTGGAAGAGCTCTGATATATCAGTCTGAAGTCCGCAACGACAGGTGGTGCACTTCAAATAAATCTCTTAGTGTGCCAGCATATATAGGGTGTTTTGTTATAAATAACGAAAATGAGGAAATTGGTTTTGGGGGTCCGGGGTCCGTGGGGTCCGGATTTTACACACTGCCCTGCATTCACTACCGTTCGGGTAATGTTGATACTTTTAAAGATCCCCCTTTTGAGCATTCTCCCTTGAGCACAATAGACCTCCGCGCAGGTTGCTTTTTGAGAAGGGATCACTAATTCAGCCAGCGACCGCGAAATGTACGAATACCCGTCAAAGAACCTACAGAGAAAGCTTGGTCCCGGCATCACACACTCCATGGCCGTTGTAGTCTAGCCAATGAACGATTTTAATCAAATGAGGTTGAACAAAAATGTTATCAAAGGTTTCTCAATCGAAATGGATTCATTTATGGTGTCTTAGTGCATAAATAAAACCCCAATAGATGCCTACCATTGCAAAGTGTCATTTTCACCCAAAATCCAAGATGGCCGCCATTATACGGGGTTAATATTTAAATGGCGATAATTCTATAACTAACTGACATAGAAACACATTTAAGGTGTCATTTATAACTAATATTAGGATGCCCGTTCATTTGATGACATTTCTTAGGTTATCAAAGGTATATATTATGCATAAAGGTCAAGCTCAAGACTAAATTTGGCATAAAAAAGCAAACTCGCTATGATATGTCAATTTTTACCCAAGTTATAAAACATATCTCCGGTATTTTTCCTTTGGACATTGATTAGGCTGCCCATTCATTTTTTGATAAATCTGAGATCAAAATGGTATATATCCGGCTGTAAGGTCAAAGTCAAACTTGGAAGTGAAAAAGAAACAATCGCCATGATATGGCATGAGTTTGCAAAAAAAAAAAAAAAAATGACATAGAAATGCATTTTAAGTTGCCAGTTCTTACTTACTGTCGATGGTTCATGCATTTGGTGGTACTTCTAAGATTAGGAAAGGTACATAACATGCATGAAGGTCAAGGTCAAAGTCAAACTTGGAAGAAAAAAGTAATAATAGTCATGATATAGCATGTGTTTTGCAATGACGAAACATAGAAACGCATTCAAAGGGTCATTTTCCATCTTAATTTATATTGCTCATTCTTTTAGTGACAGTTTTAGGCCGGGAAAGGTTCATATCACGCATCAAAGTCAAGTTTGATTGAACAATAATTTGTCCATGATTCCATGTTTTTTGCAACAAAGTGATATTTAAGGTGTAACTTCTAGCTAACATCAGAATGCCCATTGGTTCGTTGGTTCTACTTACTTGTGAACCTATTCATCATTTAGAATATCATTATTATTTTCTTCATCATCATAATCATAATCATCATTATCTGTATCTTTTAGTGTGAGATTCCCCGCAGAACAGATGGTTAAAGCAATATTTCCGTTGATTATGTAGAAGTAGATGCCGAAAACTAAATCTACAGGACGGCGTATTTCTCGGCTAAAGTTCGAAAAAGATCTTGCAGATTGTTATGATGTATTTGAAGTTACACACACCACGCTGACATCACAGGTAATAGTTTTAACTTATTCATTGCAACAGCAAACCAGTCAGTTGGCATAACTACCTTGAAGAAGCCTCCAAAAATATATTATTTATGTGTATGTAAGTGGATGTGATACCCCCTCAAGGACACACAGTATGGAAATCCACCAACCAAACCCAACATCCGTTCGAATTGCAAAGTTTCAACCAAGAGTGCCAACTTCTACAGGGCATGTTCTTCGACTTCCACCAACACAAAATATGCATCACGATGCTTAGGCCTGATGACATATTCGATGACTATGGAAGACTGAACTCTGTCAATGCCACATGGCCTTCAGGTGGTATCGCATCTACCTAAAGAATGCGGGCGGAGTAATATATATATATATATATATATATATATATATATATATATATATATATATATATATATATATATATCTTTATTCGTACAAGGAAGTACAGTACATTATATGCAATGAAAAGAAATATGAAATAAATGAAAGATATATTGAAAGAAGGAAGGAAAAAAATAAAGTTCAGTCCGTACCTATGACATAATCGGATGATAATAAATCAATTAGCGTTTTAACCTCATCGGAGGTCAAATGCCAGGTACGTATCCCAACTTTGCATTCTATCAATTCTGACAGTAAATCTAAGTTAATGGATCATGTTACCATCATCAACTGTCTCTTAAGTATCTTTATATTTCTAATGTCGCGTTGTATCCCATGGTTGTGTATCTGACTTTCCAGTTATCGTAAGTTGCTTAAAAGTACACCAATTGAGGTATAATGAGCTCTCTTTGTCAGAAAATTTACAAAGTCATTTGCAGCATCCTGCATGTTCAGAAATAAATTTACAAAGCGTGAGCTGATTATATTTATCAGAGCCGGGGGCCCGCCAATCCATGTACAATATTCTTGTGCCGTAGGTGACGCAGAGCCTTATTATATGATGTACTTAATCGATGAATTGACTTGTGCTTAAATAACCAGGTTTGACAGCCGTAAAAGGAACAACAATAAGAGGGAAATAGCCTGTTTTTAACCTTGCTAGACAGACATCCGAAATTCGCCGTTAAGGTGTTAAAGCTTGCAATAAATTTGACTCTTTTACCGAATACGTCATTGTTATCTGACAAGTTCCAAGTTACTGTATTCCCCAAGTACCGTACAGAATCCTGCCATTCTAGGGCTACACCATTTAAAACGATCTTATCTGATCTAGCTGGATAAACCCTGTTACAAATAACACATTTTGTTTTCTTTGCATGATATAACATATCAAATTCTTCAGCAAACGTTTCACACTCTTTATCCATCTGTTGAAGTCCCGTCCGAGTCGGACATTAGTGCGTAAGATCGTCCGCATAGCCAACAGCACCAGCAAAATAATTTCCAATATACCATCCTATTCCCTTATTTGTGAAACGTTTTAAAAGCTCGTCCATATAAATATTAAACAGAAGGGGGATAATACACCCCCTTGGCGTACACCATTATTAGCACCCAACTGTTCTGATTCAACATCATTCCATTTTGTCTGAATAACAGGTCTCTGGTAGATATCTGCTAGTGTTCTAATGACAGTAGGTGAAAAATTGCGTTTCATGAGTAAATGGAACAATTTGGGAATATTAATTCTGTCAAAAGCACGTGACGCATCAACAAAACAACTGTAAACTGATGACCCGTTCCACATGTAATGTGAAATAACCTCCTTCAGCACTACTGTGCACATGTTAGTCGAATGCCCCTTCTTAAAAGCATATTGCAGTGGAGATGAGCCAAGATTATCTACATTTTTCTGAATAAAAACACTATCAAGTAAGTTGCTGAAACAACTTGTCATTTTAGATACTCCTGTAGTTATCACTACAGGCTAGGTCACCTCTTGGGTCTTTCGGCATAGGTATAATTACATAAGTATTCATATCCGCTGGGACATGTCCATGTAAAATCATATAATGAAATAAAATTGATATATATATATATATATATAAACCCTGTATTTATCTACAAGAATATCATATTTAATAAGCACCGGATTATAATTAGAGGCATTCAATGGGTCATCTATAATTCCCACATGAAAAATTAATTGATAAATGTCACCTGAGCAGATGAAGTGAGACCAAGTGTTGAAGTACCCTCTCCCTCGCAGTTCCTGTAAGTCTGATCAGGCAGAGCCTGCGGGCTATTCCAAGCAAAATATAGATTGTTATTAGCACAGAAGTGTTTTAAGTACCTTGTATGACTATTATGCCTGCATAAGTCCACATTACATTCCCCAGCAATAATAATGGGAATGTTCACCTTGGAAATGTCGGTGTCTCATTTTATATTCGCGATATTTCTCTTTTCGTATACACTGCGGATTTAAGTTATATTTTCAATATAAAAACAATATATATGTGGGTGTGTGTAATATCAGTAAATGCCTTTGAACCCGGACCATCATATTAACAGTCAATCCGCTCAAGGACTGACCTGTTGACAAATTTTGTTCATGAACGTGTTGCAAGGAAATGAAAGACGGTCGGGAGATTGGAAAATAATGGTATATTCCAGTGTTAATGAGTTTTATATTAAACTCGGACGCCTTCTTCCGGATGATATATTTTGTTTCCTGACCACTGGTTCATTAGTGCAGCACAAGCATGAGTTATTATACAGGTCATTCACAAAAGTATTTTTTTTAATTCCTATGTGGCGAGCAGGGTTTGAAATAAACCGTTGCCTTATATGCTGCATTTTAATTCACAAATTAGCTTTGGACATGTTATTCATATAAGATGTTCACCTGTCACGATTGGTTGATGTGTTATTTATTAATATTAAAATAGTTTAGCCAGTCTTCGTTATATGTTACCACAAGCTGTCGTTTTTGGGGTAAAACTAAACTGTTCCCCCAATGCAAATAGTAACCGGACCTGTAAAAATAGATAATATAATAACGCGTCCATTTCCCCTTAGGTTTAATGGTTGGCGATTTTTATTTGTTGACGTTTCAATGCAGGAGAGACTATTACGACTCAATGTCAGACCAAAGATAGGCAGCACCAAAGAAGGCGGAACTAAGGGCCAACTTGAAAATTTGAGCACTGGTTTCGGTTCCCGGAAATCTTTTCACCAAAACAGGTTTTGACGGAACGGCGAAATTTTCAATTTCGCCGAAACAGTTCACTAGATAATTATACTGGCATGATGCTGAGATTGGACCAAAGTAGTGCAATTTTGTTGCTTTATTATTAATACTGTTGATTATTGGTAGAGTTAAATAACAATGATCGAGGAAAAAATTGAATTCGATTTCCTACTCTAGCCATTCTCAGCTAAAGGTGAGACGGATATATCCTTTAAGCCGGCGTCACATATCATGAGATTTGTTGATCCCCAAAAAGTGCCTGAATTTCAAGTCCTCAAGAAAGTCGAGCGTATATTTTTCGCTTAAATCCAATCGGTCAAATATTGGACAGGGCGGGGCCCTATGAACACTAGAAATAATAAAAAAAAAAAAATCGCTCGGCCTCCGTCAATAAACAAACGGGAGTCGGGTGAAGCCCCCTCGACATAATGGCGGGCGCCGTCGGAGTTTCGGGCTATGGTCAATAGGTCTGTCGATGCCCGCCCAACATCCGGGAGAAGCTCGAGTGGCTTCGTCCGACGTCCTGCTGAACTCCGACGTACCGGCTTATATATCGGGCATGTAAAAAATTGTAAACATTATATTTCTAATGTCTGAGGGAGTGAAGAGTATACTGCACAGCTACAAATGACCAGTGACAAGTTGAGATGCCGCCAAAGAAGACCAAGGGGCAAGGAAACCCTTTCCTAAGAAGAAGATGGAACGAGAGCCTGAGTCCGCTTCATCGCAGCACGAACCCTAGGGGTCAGACTCCTGAGTTGACAGGAGTACCCCGGCCGAGGCCCATAGAAGCCTCCCGACGGCGGCCCGGCACCAACACGGAGTGCGGTCGAAGCACGTTCGACTCTGTAGAAGTTGGGCGGAATCCTGGAGGGGGTATTTCGAGTATCGTAAGGAGCCTTTGCGGCGGCCACTGAGCTCTGCCCGACCTCCGTCCGAATTTTAAAGCAAATTTATGGTCTAAAAACGTCAGATTGCTGCACGAATATCGATCGAGTGTTCGCCGGTACCAGAGAGATCTACGGGCGACCTGTTTACGAGCTCTGTGACCTCAAAATTCGCCATTTGAAAATCGCTGAATTAAGAACAGGTTTTTTATGCCCTGCGTACGTCGGCTGACCCCTAAAAGTCGCGGGGGAGCCCACAGTGATCGAGCAAATACCGGCCGTATTCCTGCCGAAAATGGCATTGTTTAATTAGCTCGCTAAGAAACCGGACGGTCTCCGTTTTTGGTATGTGACCACCCCTTTATGACCAAGTCGTGTGACACTGGATATGTTATAGGACACCGAGAAACAGTAATTCATCATATTTGTCATATACATTGGCAAGACACAATAAATAATGCTCTTACTAGCCAAAAAGGGCCAAGAGAAGGTTCTCTAAATTTCGGAACTTTAATCATTGTTTATTCTTTTTGATTTACCATCTTATTAGAATGTGTATATTAAAACCAAAACCTTCAATGTGTAAATACAAGGCGAAATCACACAGAACTATTTTCATGCAACCGAAACTGGTTTCGAATATTTGAGTAAATCCTTATGAAGTTTTTTTTTTTTATAGAGGATGTATATATAGCTATTTGTGTAGGATTACTAATGAAGAGTAGTAATTTAGTCATCCGATATATAATACATAGGCCAAACTTTAGCTGCATCGCATTTTTAGCAACCTTGTATAGATGCCAATGGTTAAAATCATGTCATATTATCTTTTAAATATTTCTTACTTGAATACTCAACAAATGTAATAATAAAGTGGCGGTAATCCCCGAGTCCTGTTATATATTATGCAATGAAATAGAGACCAATTCCAAATGCATTTGTGAGTGGATTTGCATTTGAAGGAGTTGAAACATTTGCATTTGCATGATATACTCATTACAACATTACGTATTTTAGTTGTAATGGTTTATAGAATTACACATATCTGCTTTTATTTGAAATAACTGTAACATTTAAAACCAATGAACTGTATCGAAAGATAAAGTAATTATTTAAACAAATATTAACTCTTCCTCTGATGTAATATAGCAGGTTCGAAGTCTCAGAGTGGATTGGGTTTCACATAAATTGAAGGAAACGAATACATAATTGTGAGTACTAATATTTTATTCCAAACTCGTGAAAATAACTTGCTGTTCGATTAATTGGCAGTTAGTATATTTCTTGATGATTTAAATTTTTTTTAAACATGAAATATACAACTAGACAATATAACTGATGCAAGCGCACTGCATGGCTCCAACGGTGGCGATCTGTTGTCTGTTGGGTTGGAGGAAACCGGTGCACACAGAGAAAACCATTAACGCTGAACGGGCAACCACAACAACCAACTCTAACAGTCACCGTGAAAATTAGTGACTATATACATGTTACGTCCGTTCCAAGTATCCATTGGTTACGGGTTTTAATAACTCCATACACACCAGGCACATCCGGTCTGTTCGATGAGCATCTGAAACACAAAGAAGAATGGAGAAATATAATGTCCAGTCAATTTGTAGTATACGGATTATATATATATATATATATATATATATATATATGACATCTCGCTTTTGTGTAAATCGCACACGTTTATAATATAATGCAAAAGAGCCTTGGCCCTCTGAGTGGCGGGGGGGGGGGGGGGCAGCTGGTTCACGGAACTTGGGCCCGAAGGGGTTAAGGGGGCCCAGTCTGACCAGGAATTACAGAGCAGAGTTATATGCTTAATAGTTTTTATTTCATGTTTCATTAACTTTCATGAGTCCCCGAGAGGGTCCGGGTCGGCCAGGTGTGTCCTATAGAGCAAAGAAATGCGCGAAAATGCGTAAGTCTTGTTTGCCCTTCAAAAATATGTATGTGGATGTTTCAATCGGGATTGACCCGAGGGGCCTAAAGGGGCCTGGACCGACCAGAATTTCCTGTAGGACCAAATAAAATTTCTGAAAATATAGAAGTCTCATTTATGTTTCTGTTAAGTTCGCTATTGAGTTTCCTAGGGCCGGATTGGCCAGGAGTTAGGTCGATCAGAATGATTTAATATGCAGAAATATCGATGTCATGGTACATGATGGTTACTGTATTGCCAAGCAGATCTTTCGGTAACCACAACAATTGAACAGCCATAGTACAACACATCCATTGATATTTATTTGCTTTTTATTCTAGATGACTCGGAGGGCCATGAAAAGAATGTCGTTCCAGAAGTATTTTCCGTTTGCTTTCATTTCATTCTATTACTCTGTGTTAAGTATGAACGCAAACATGAATATCTTATGTATGTTGTAGGTCAATTGCTATTGTCAATATTAAATGTTTGTGATAGAATTAATCAAGAGACCAAAAATATTTATTGATTTACGCTGAAATAAAAACCGATTCAATGGAGTGGCCATATTATATATATATATATATATATATATATATATATATATATATATTGGGGGGGGGCATACACTTTCAGTGTACATGAGTGGGTGGGTGTTGGGGGGGGGGGGGGGAGGTTGGAGTTTTTCATTTTGTGCGCCCTATATAAACATGCTATATATAATGTCGACCATCAATCCTTTTCATGAACTCATATAGTTTCTTATCATTGTGACAACCCGGGTATTGATGCGTTTGAGATGCCAAATATTAAATAGTAATATTTAAGAAGCAAATATCGGCCTGGTTTTTTATTATGATTAAACTTTTTGTTATCATGCTAAAGGAAGTCCCTGAAAAGTACACGAAACGACGGTTACTTCGATCTGTTTGGCCGAACAGGATGCAAGCTGATATATGGAAACCTTGAGATAGTGTTTTTTTAAATAATAAAAAAAACATACACAAATAAATTTTCACAGAATTATAGTAGTAATTAATGCAGTTTCCACTGCCGAACTTACACCTGTAAAATATGCGACAACCTGACGCATCCGCACTCGCCTTGGCCGTGGTGCATTTTGTGATCTATCAAACTATTGTAACACCTTGTTATGTTTTTGTAGAACAATAATGTATCCAAAATATTGTCGTATTGGCCATGCAGGTTAAGATTCTACATAAAACTATACAAATAAGGCCAATATAGAGGCCATGAGGGGTCAAAAGGTCATAATACTTTAGTCTCGGCAAAAATATAGAAAATATTGGTCTCAGTTATTCTGTATGGCGGAAACAGATCAAACGATCAAATTTTAACCTGGAAAAGTTTGTACTATACATTCAGACAGCCCTGATTCACATATTTCCAAGGATAACTCAAATTAAAAGCACATGAACAAATGATATATTTATGAGAAAAGCCAAGTCATAGGGGTATGGCATACAAACATGACCATAACTCTATAGCTTTTCATCTAGAACATTAAATATCGATCCAATTGTTGCTTTGTATGTCAATTAATATGATATATAAAAATGCAAATATCATAGGTCAGTATTGATGTCTGCAAGGGTCAAAAAGTCATGGGATTTTCGTCTCGACCAAAAATAATACCTAGAGACTACTCATTGCCCTTCTTAGAATGTAGATAGATTAAATGGTTAAATTTTGGTCCGAAATCGGTTTGCAACATACACTCAGAGTACCATATATTATGCTAAGCTCATTCTGCAATTTTAGTATGTATTGTGGTGAGCATGGGTCAAAGGTAATGAAATATTCACCTTGAGCAAATCTAGAAAGAAGTGGCTGATCAATACTTTGTATGCTAGATATAGGTCATAGTGATATATATATAGCAGCTACATTCTTAAAAATAACGTTGTTTTAGCGGTCAGATGTAGTAGTCAGAGGATTAAACTCTGTACTGTACAAAAATAGGGGTGTACCTTACAGTCTCAGATATAAACTTTTACACCGCTTACATGTTTAGAAGATCCACCCTAGAGATTGGAAGGTAATGTTGTTAGTCTCAATACTCTTGCAAAAGTACTTTTAGTATTGCTTTTGTTTCGGAAGGTTGAGTAATTTTATGACTTTTTTGCTACCTGCTTCTGGTCCATTTTAAATTCACAGATGCTACTTGCTTGTCTTTTTTTTCACAAATATGTTACCATTGATTGGCTAAGAACTAGGGCTTTGACAGCTGTAAGAATTTTTACGACATCGCTTATATGTTAGCTATTGTGTGCCCTATAACTTACCCCCACCCCTTTAATTTTCCAAAATTCAAAAAAAAAAAAAAATGTCTATGTACGTACATTTGTTTCAGCTTAGGATTAATTTTAGATTATAATGCAATGACCATGGGATTTTCTATCAAATGCGTGTCTATTCTTACAGATCTTCGTTTTCTTCAATTTTGCTTCAAACATGATTGACTGTAAGCGCCTTTGCTGGTTATATTCAAGATAACCTCTACAGAAGCACAGATACAGTGAGCACAGATACAAACAAAGTGGTTTTGATTCTCTCGACAGTCTCAGACAAGTCAACACTACCTCCCACAGAAGATTCGTTCAGATTTCATGTACTCGGGGCTTTGTGCCAACTATATATCTATAACACTTAACAAAAGGACATGACGAAGTCATGCAGATCTGCCAACACCAACAGAGTTTGGCCGGACCATAGATAAAGGAAAAATTTTACCAATAATGATGTCCAAAATAGCAAAGCCAGACATTAACATAACTGTGTCCTGTAAATGTAGGACATCAAAATGCTTAAAAGGATGTTCCTGCATTTGTGATACAGAAACTGTACACTATACAATTATTTTATATTTCTAATTCAAAACAAACCTTTTTTTTGCTCTCTTCATATATATTATATGTGATATATATATATATATATATATATATATATATATATATATATATATGTGTGTGTTTAAAAAAAGAAAATGCAAGAACAAATTGGAGTAGGTGGCATCACGTACAAGCTTCAGCATGCAGTATATCGCAATTTCAAGAAATGATGGATTTTTTACTAAAACTGAACTAGGTTGTTTAAAGTTTTTCCCTGTAACTTCTGTATGGCAAATGGTTTTTGTGCGAATTTTAATTTAAAGCGGTCAATATATACTGAAATTGGTCTGACTGAAATTTTCTGATCCAGTTTTGTGGACTGATGCAAAATATAAAATGACAAGGCATAACTGTAGAATGGTAGATATATTTATAATTTTCACAATTATTTCACAATTATTGTACTTGCATTATTTTTCTGCCAATGGTTATCATCTTTTTTCTTTCAAATGATAAACTAGATCCAAGATCAATATGTTTAGTCTATTCAAAGTCAATCCGTGCTACCCATATTAGGAATCCATTTAATAAGAAATGTTAAATATGAATAGGCCTAATCCTCAAAGTGGACCATCCAATGTGAAATTTTACAACTCTTGGTAAATATTGTAAAGAGAAGGCTGCCTTGAATTTATTCAAACTTCATTTTTATGATTAGTTGCAAAATATTGAAAAGCTGAAAGTAAATCGTGAAGAAATATTTGCCAAACTCAACTGACAATAATTTAAAAAGGAGTACAAATTTACAAAACACAAACCCAAAGAATCATGTTGATCAGCTGATCAACATAAACTGATCGTATAAATCCAAACCCCTATGAGAGAGGGACAAAATGACGATGCAGAACAGAAGAATTATGTTAAAGGAAACTTTAAAAATATTTCGAAACATTACAGAGATGTCCCTAAGAGTTCAGAACATTGTTGAAGATATGGTTCGGCTGACATTTATTTTTGCACGGTGTAAAAGATGTGGATAAAGGTGTATATTAGATATTATAATTATCACGAAATCCAAAACCAGCTTTTTGTGTTGAACAAATTGTTATTTGCTGTTATTTAATCTGTGTTTGTTCCCTAACCGCGATGAAAATGAAACAAAAATCTAGGTTAAGCCACATACCAGCTGTCAAAGATGAATCTATCCAGGACCAAGGTTTATTTGATCTGATCATCAGCTGTTTATGATTTTGTACAAAATATGATGATGCAATGTTATTCTGTAAGCAGTTTTGCAAAATACTTTATAACATTTCATGACAGGAATACTTGTATAAATGCGGCCCATTATTTCCTATATAGAAAGCAATACCAAGTATTTATTAACAACCCTGGGCACAAAGAAAGGCGTGACCTCCAACGTGTTTATATCATGTTTCTATACCTTATACCCATAGAATATAAATTCCTGTGGCCTGTGTTCTTTCAGGAAGCATCAATTAAAATATGATTGTTTTACCAGAATATATTCTTGGTCTGTTCATGTGACTCGCTCTTGCGACCGAGGAGGTTATGTTTTCAGCTCTGTATGATTATTGGTTGCAAGAACATTGGAATCAGCCGGCCTGTGGTGCAGTTGACCCAATTTTGTATGAACGTTTGTATCTCGTTTCTGTTTGTTTATCTGTACACACTCTACAGATCATCCCTTTGATTTCAATCAAATTTAAATATCAGCTAACCTTCGATACCGATTATTTTCAAGCAGTTTCATCTGGGATGTATATCACTGAAAAGTCGTGATGGGTTAGCGCTGGGCTTCTGTTCCTCTACCTATTAGCTTAAAACAGACTGAACTGATTTTCGTGCAACATTGTTGGGTTGCGGGTTGAAATATTAAAAATAAACCATTGAATATTGGTGCAAAAAGCGCATTACGGATCCAGTGAGTTGTTTTGCATTCGAAGAGGTTTGCGCTCTTCTCTTTAAAAGATATCCCATGATTTCTTATATGTATTTTCTGAATCGGTCCTGATTTAAAAATAAGATGAGTCTAATACACAGCAAAAACGGTTTTCGTTATTAAGCAATTAGCTTCCACACCAGTTACTCAAACAAATAAATGTACATAATTAATCGATCTCTTCATTCTGTTCCGGGGAGTTTATTTGGCAATACAAAGAGGGTAATATGAAGTGAATACGTTGAATATTAAGTAAGTTAGGGACATTTATGTGACCCTACCCCCTTATCTGTGACAGTTCGGACGTCTATTCCTGTGCCCAAACATATTCTTAAACTAGAGGCCAACAGGAACATTTTCATACCAATTATCCTTTGTTTATAATTTGGTGTCAATAACTCCTTAAATATATCCTCTTTCAAAGGTCGGCAACAGCCGTTTTGGGGGAAAAGGGTGTGTGGAAGAATTGTGTCTGATGATGAAACATTATAAGTGTCCTTTCTGACCAGCATATATTTCATTGACAACAGACATTTATAAATGGCAATGGAGATGAACATTCCTATGGCTGAATACGTTTACTTTGCTACCTGAATTATTTTTATGTAAAATGGTACATGTGATTTCCTGGTTTTATTTTTGCGTAGATATATGTAGGGCTTCAATTTTGTATGGTTTCATACTAATTTCCTTTTTGTTGGCTACCTTCTAAATAAGGGGAAAGGGTGCATAAAGAATACTCTTAAAACAGAATAGCTCTTACTTTATTAGTTCAGGTGAAGTCACATATATGAATGAAGGAATATTTTAAATCAACTGTGTGTATCTTATTATGTTTGTGCATATAGATACCTACATTGTAAGATATTACTTGCTGGTTTAGTCAATTTTGGGCTGGGAGAGCCACATTGGGCTAATCAAACAAAGATGTATACAGCGCGTACAAAAAAAAAATGCTCCTTGCAATGTTGTGCAAGAGTGTCCTGATTGCCAAAATTGGTTTTCTGATTCCCAAGATATCTACCTCTACGAAAAATAAAGAAAACATTTTATATCAGCCCGGGCACTTTTTTCGAGATTACTTGCTTTAGCCTCTTGACTAGTAGGTATATAAGCAGGCCTTGAAGGATGTCTAACAGTTCTTTTTCAAAAAAGCTAACTTAAAAAAATGGGTGTCATTACGACCGCTTAAATGGCGGTAAAGGCATCTCCTTTCATTATTTTTTATTCTTCACAATAACTTTCTTATAGATCCTTCTTTACAGGTTCAGTTTGTACTGTAATGTTCAGTTCATATTTTTCCTAACATGCTGCGAATGTTTTATTACATCAGGTAAACATTCACACTTTAACAGGACATATATGGGAGCAGTTTTGCTCAGTTTCGGGGTTGGGTGGGGGGGGGGGGAGGAAACAAGACGGTTCTCTATATAACTGCAAATTTTTTTTTCGGTGATATATTTCAGATAATTCACCAGCAAATCAAATGGCCCGCTTAATTAATCTATGGGACAGCTACAGTTTATCAGCTGATTTTGATAGCAAATATTGCAGAAGGTTCTTGTTGATGCTAAAAGAAAAAATAATTATTCGCCTTTTTCACGCTAATGTAGTGGCCAGCTAGTTAAAATGATTTATGTTCGCCTTTTAACTTTAAATTGTTACTAAGTGCTAACATCCAAATGCTATAAAATACACCTTTAGGAAACTGTAACTGTTTCGTTACGGGGTGCACACAACATGTGATGACATTTGACTTATAGAATATTCCCCATAATTTGTCATTGTGGTAACCATATTAACAGCCATTTTGGACTCTCAATTATGTCCTTTCATTTTAAATGTAAAATATTGGTCAAAAGTCTGCTGATGCCCACATCTGACCACTAATTCAATGTTTTATTAGCAACAAGATGATATGCAGGACATTTTAAAGAGAAGATAATGCTGCAATGCCACATTTTTAACCATTTTAAATGAATTTTACATAATGCGGCCACATAGTTTTTATGTTAATATCCAAACTGTGTTAATGAATACTGTGGTGATCAAAACGTTTTGTTTGATTAATTTATGTTGAGTGCCATGACGCACCAATTAGGTCTCTATGTTATTGAAAATACAATCCCCTTCAGTTAAGCATGTATTTATAAGTCAATAGAGTTGTCTGTCCATGAATCAGCCTCGTTTCTAATTCCGTTACATGAACAGCAATTAGTTTACAGTAAATGATCCAGAGTGACCTTATTCATACTGGAACAATCAATGGTCCAGTACAGTAGCATCTATAAAATTCTTCTATTGTGTATCAATATAATGAAAGGAGACTCCTTTACCGCCCGGTAGGCGTCATAATTGCAGCCATTTTTGTAAATATTTTTTAAAGAGAAATGGAAAAGATATCATAGGCCTCTTGATACTTACACTTGATTACTAAAGCAACTTTACTGTAAGCCATTACCTGTTATATATGGATCTTAGAGAAAAGGTCGTGACTATTTTGGAGTTTACAAAGCACGATCCCATGCACATTTTCTTAACATTTAAAATGTGTTAAAGGACACTTTAAGGTACCGAATAAAATACTTTCGTTTAGCCCAGTGGAGTTCCTAAGCTCCTTATAATTTATCCCCTAACCTACTGCCAACAAACAAAGTACCGATAAATCACTTCTTTCTATATAGCTGTAGATGTTTCCCCCATGACGAAAATTCCATGGCCGTTTGACATCTGCTGACCAGTACTGACATAATACTTCATATATCTCATATACATAAAAAGATATCTCATATATTAGCTTAACTGGCATGACTTAAAAATATTTGATGGGTAAATTATTAATTTATGTCATAGACATGGATTATTTAATTAACCCGACAACTAACAATTTGTTTCTCGAAAAAATTTTTAATGTTGCACCACATCAATGTCGTCTGATTACGTTCATTTATTTTGAGTTATCCTAATTCATATGTGATTCAGAACCAATTCCAGGCCATAATTTGATAATTTGATCTATTTCCACCACACAGAATAATTATACTATGAGTAACACATAAAATCTTTAATATTGGAACAATGCCTTGTGTTCAGGTGCTTTTATTTTGAGGAATCCTTGAATATGTGTGCGCCAAAACAATCCACGTGTGTGATATAAACCCTACGGTGGCTGATTAAGGACACAGAAAAAAAAAATATTTATCTCGTGATCTCGAGATAACATCTCGAGATCTCGACATAGAATTTCGCAAAAAAAAAAAATTTTAGGAAGCAAAAAAAAATTTTTTAGGAAGCAAAAAAAAATTTTTAGGAAGCAAAAAAAAAAAATTTAGGAAGCATAAAATAAAATTTTATGAAGCAAAAAAAAAATTTTTTTAGGAAGCAAAAAAAAAAATTTTAGGAAGCAAAAATAAAAATTTAGGAAGCATAAAAAAAATTTTTTGAAGCAAAAAAAAAAAATTTAGGAAGAAACCCCAGCTGGGAATGGGTCTTATAACGTCACTTTGACGTATAAACATTTTATCTAAAGGCTACTTGTATACAAGCCACTTGAGCAAGTGTTAACATACAGATAAAAACATGTAACCGAGTTATTGAAAGATCACTAGTTGATATTCGTTAGAGCATGTGAAGCAATGCAGTATTTGTCATTTACAGAAATCTGTAATCTCTGAATTGAAGCCAGATGTTTCTGCCGGACGTCTTTCTATTACGATCGGTGGCAATTTTTGCACCCCCCCCCCTCCCCCACCCCGACCCATGTTATAAAAAAACGTGGATATAGACAAAGACACCGCCTTTACCCCATGACATTGGCTCATTTTTATGAAAGATTAATAGATTATGTTTACCTAGATTATGTTTATGATTACTTTCACTTCTTTAATATGTGTATGCAGAGTTTTTACAAAGATTCTATAAATAAGGCAGGTGAATAGCGACTTTAAGACCAAAGCAGAGCATTTTGCTGAAGAAAAATCATGATGAGAGATGATCGAAATTTTAAACCGTTTATTTATGAATATAAAACATTTATGAAGATAGGTTGATTAAATTGATCTGAGCTATAGTAAGAGCTATAGTGGATCAAGACTTGGGCTTTAGGGGCAGAAGCAACGCCCCGACCCGACCCCCCCCCCCCCCAGCGTACCTACCCGAAAACACAGTAATCAGTTTTAGCATATTTTAATTTATGATGGTCTAATACATGTTCCATAAAACGACACACCATTTCAATAAAACAAAAGCTGAAAGAAATTGTACAAAAAGCGTGTTTCTATAAGAAGCTCATATTTGTTTGTATTCTTAAAAAAATAAGGTACCCACAATGCATGCATGCAGACCTAAACATTTCTATTTGAGTGATTTAACAGACATGGCTCCGAATCCGCCGTTCAGGTAGAATGATTCAGATTCTTTAGGCTTTGACATCTTCCTTACGGATATGAATATTAAATATTGAATTTATATTGAACTTTTCTTCAACTAGCCTTATCTCAGGGGATATACAAACTTGATTGATTTTAAATTAATTATTTTGTATTACCGTTCAATTAAACACAGTATACATGGTCTTTGTATTATAATTGCAATAGTAAGCACTATACGTATACTGTCCCCATAAGGTTGCTTTGTTTTATGTCAATTCAGCTTCGAATGGTTCGTAGAAGTGTGACATTTTTTCTGGAGATCTCGACAGATAATTTTTTTTTTGCTTCCTAAAAATTTTTTTTTTTTGCTTTCTAAAATTTTTTTTTTGCTTCCTAAAATTTTTTTTTTTTGCTTCCTTAAATTTTTTTTTTTTGCTTCCTAAAATTTTTTTTTGCTTCCTAAAAATTTTTTTTTTTGCTTCCTAAAATTTTTTTTTTGCTTCCTAAAATCTTTTTTTTTTGCTTCCTAAAATTTTTTTTTTTTTGCTTCCTAAAATTTTTTTTTTTGCGAAATTCTATGTCGAGATCTCGAGATGTTATCTCGAGATCTCGAGATAAATATTTTTTTTTTCTGTGTCCTAAATCAGCCACCGTAAAACCCACATCAGGCCATATAAATAATTTGATCTTATTCCTCCATGGGACGAATAATGAATCGTCAGTTTTTAGATTTTGGGCATGGGGAAGATCTCATGACCTTTTGACCTATGTTGACCTCAATTATGACCTTAATTGCTTTTTAATATATCATTTGAACGGGCTTGGTAAATGCAACAAGTTGGAGGGCACGTTGTTATTCTGGGTTAAACAGTTATGGAGTTATGATCATTTTTTTAATTTCCCGTACCCCTGAAATGGGAGAGGAAAACTTCAGTTGTTATAGTGTGAAAAAAAAACCAGCCCGGGAACCACTGGTGAGTCCTAGTTTATTCAATGTTAACATCCTTTAAATCAAAGTATAGGCACATAGCAATAAAGAAAAGGAGGTGTAGCTGATTGATGGGGGGGGGGGGGGAGGGCCGGAGACAAAATTGATCATACAACTTTATTGATAAGAATCATCACTGTCTATATCTCACGAATTGATTATGGCATTCAAATGTCTACATAGCCAGGCAACCGTGTATTGTTTAATTAAGGAGCATGAACCCAACTGTGCTCTGAGGTCAACGTAGCCTGAGACAAAACATTTGGGTCACGAGCCTTCACCAGTGCTACTTCAATCGTTTGGATTAATTTTCCAGAATACATAAAACGCCAAGACAACATTTATGCATTTAAAGTCTTATTAAAAACATTTATTTAGAACTAACTATCATATGTGATATATACACCAATCGTCTAAAAAGTCTTAATCATAATTTTATAGGTAGTTTAGTTTTAGTCTCTTCAGTCTTCCTTTTAATCAGGTCAAGATCTTATTATATTCTGTTAAAATTTAATATTTTTTCGTTTTAGGATTCTGAACATTGACCTCATAGTGAATGTATTATTTGAAGTGTAGTGTTACAGGTGTCTGTGTATTGTGCGCAGGAATGTTATATGTGTCTGTTAGGCAGGCATAGTTCGTAGCCATGGAAGACGTGCGAGTTGGGCTGGCTCGCGTGTGGGGTCTGAAGTGCAGAAACACAGCGTTCTTTGTTCTAGATGTTTCTGGTCTGTTCTTGTAATTTGTTGTGTTCTTTGGAGTTTTTCATTTCTAGTATTTTTGGATGAGAAGACATGAATGAGGGGCTGTGTTTAGAGCCGGCAGAAAGGAAAAACCAGCGAGCACTAAGACTGTTACTTTCTCGTCAGTTTTGACCTTACTGATAACTGCAGTTTTGTCATATATTAGTAGGATTATTGTTGATTGTGTTGGACCACTGCCCAAATCAAAATCTAGACATGAATACTTGCTGACAAATATGTGCGCCTACGAGGTTTCCTGAGAGAATACCATTTAACACTAGATGTGGTCGGTCAACGGTCCTCAGAGGCCCCGCGTTTCTGCTAGTGCTGGACTAGTTTACACATGGGTGAAAAATTAAGTTAAATTTAAAAAAATATCACAAACAGAAACAGGTTTTTATTGATATGCATGAGGGAAAAAATCGTACTGGATCAAATGATATTAAAGAATATATGTCTGAAATAATGTGTGCATTAGAAAATCACCGAATGTAATCTGTTAGCCATGTTTGATTTTGAGCCAGGCTGTAATTCAATAGGTCTGGAGCCCTCATAGGCACCAATGATCCCTGTGTAATTGGGGAAGCTGCAGTAGGTTGTTGTTAAGTTATTGTGTGCGAAAGAAAATCAGCCATCAGGCTGTGGCGGCCATTTTGGAATACCAACGATCTGTCTTTCAACAGGTCTGGATCCCTTATAGATACCAATCATCCCTGTTAATTTGGGAAAACTGCAGTATGTTGTTGTTGAGTTATCGCGCGCGAAAGAAAATCAGCGATTGGGCTGTGGTGGCCATATTGGAATTCCAACAAGTCTGTAATTCGATAGGTCTGGAATCTGCATAGGTAACAATCAACCCTGTGAATTTCGGAAAGCTGCAGTATGTTGTTGTTGAGTTATTGCAAATGAAAGAAAATCAGCAATTGGGATGTGGCGGCCATATTGGAATTCCGACAAGTCTGTAATTTGATAGGTCTGGAGTCCTCATAGGTACCAATCAACCCTGTTAATTTGGGAAAGCTGCAGTATGTTGATGCTGAGTTATCACGCGTGAAACAAAGTGTCACTGACGGAAAGACGGAAGGACGGATGGACGGAAGGACGGACTGACACGGTGATCACTATAGGGCACCCGCTTGTCAAGCGGGGCCCTAATAATTAATGCCCAAGTATTGTTAAGGCTCTGACCAAGTTTTTTACAACTTTTGGATTACCAAAATCCGTCCAGTCTGACCAAGGGTTTAATTTTATGTTTGGCTTATTCCATCAAGTTATGCTTGAACTAGATATAAAAAAAGTACAGCTCTTCGGCAAACCTTCCTGAGAATCAGGGCGCCCTCGAGCGTTCTCACCAGACATTAAAAACATGATTAGAACCTATCGTTATGACACACAGAGAGACTGGAATGAAGGAATCCACCTATTTTTGTTTGCTGTCAGCGAATCCTTTCAAGAGTCCTTGGGTTTCAGTCCCTCTAAACTGGTTTTCGGACATGGACCTCGAGCTGAACATCCATTAAAAACTGCTAAAAGAGAAACTCTTGTGTGAAAATCCTGATTCTCTTAGTTTATTGCTGTATGTCTCAGACATTCGCACTACACTACACAATGCTTGTGAAATTGCAAAGTCTAATCTAAAATCTGAACAAAGTAAAATGAAAACAAAGTATGACAAGCACACTGTAAGTAAGACGTTTGAGCCTGATCCTTGCCTTACTACCTATCCCTGGCAGACCTCTGCAAGCTAGGTATTTTGGTCTTTACATTGTTGACAAGAAAGTCAGTGGTTTAAATTACATACTGTTAACACCAGAAAGGCGTAAGAATATAAAACAGCTGTGCCATGTTAACATGTTGAAAACCATATTATCACAGAAATAGCACATCAGATGTTGTACATAATTTTTCTGCTGTTAATTGTGTAAAAACTGACCCTAACCCAGTTAAAGTAGATACTGATTGTAAGTGTGATATAGACATTCAGTGTGGAACAGTACTAATAAAGAACTCAGACGTGCTTAACAACCTGGATGCTCATACTGTCACACCTTATCGCACAACAACAACAAAACCTCAAGAACCTGCTGCAGATATATGAACATTTGTTAAGTGACATTCCAACGCGAGCTAACATATTGTGCCATGACGTCGGTGTTGGCGAGGCAAGCGCAGCCAAGCAGCATCCTTATAGACTGAATCCAGAAAAGCAAAAGTATCTACAAGATGAGGTTCAATATTTGTTGGAATATGATTTTGTTGAACCTAGTAACAGTACTTGGAGTTCACCATGCATTCTTGTGCCAAAACCTAATGGAAGTTACCGTATGTGCACATATTATCGAAAACTGAACTCTGTCAACAAGACCGACACGTTCCCGATTCCGAGGATCGATGATTGTATTGATAAGGTCGGTAGCTCCAGATATGTCCCCAAGTTTGACTTGCTAAAAAGGATTCTGGCAAGTTTCGCTGGTAGAACGAGTGAAAGAAATGTCCGCATTTGTGACGCCGCAAGGACTGTACCAGTATAAAGTTATGCCGTTTGGCATAAAAAAAACTCGCCAGCCATGTTCCAGTGCCTCTTCCATATGGTTGTCAAGGACATTTAGGGCTGCGACGCATATATTGATGACCATATCGTGTACAGCGACACCTGGGAGAAACATCTGCAAATTCTTCGGACCTCTCCCAAAGACCCAGCGAAGCACGTCTGACCGTCAACTGAGTCAACCCTGAGTTTTGTCTTGCTCAAGAAGCATTTTTCGGTCATATTTTAGGGCAGGGTCAAGTAAAACCTGATGATACTAAAGTAATTGCTATTTCTGCATTTCCTAGACCAGAAAACAAAAAGCAAATAATGCGTTTTCTTGGTATGGTTGGATAAGGCAGGAAGTTTTGTCCAAATTTTTCTGCGGTAGCTGAAGCTTTACGGACCAGGTACGGACATTTTGTGTGGAAGTATGTCGAACAATAAATCCCTTATTTTTCATTATCAGTTAACGGAAATCCAGGGGATTTATTGTTCGACATAATTCCACACAAAATTTCATTTAATTTAAATCATAATTATCATTTGTGCCAGATAAATGAATAAAAAATATCATATTTGCAGGAACAAACCTAATGGAATGTAGAAATAAGTCCCAAATATGCGGATACCAGTGACAGCATTTTTTTATGATTGTGTTTAAGAAAATTTAATCATTATTAGATAACTGCAATTCAGGGAAGACAAATCCCCCTCCCCCGGGCTCCACCCCTTGCTTAATCTATTTTTTTAACACAGCTGAAGGGAAGGGACTTATATTATTATATAGGTGTAATGTGATAAATCTGCGTAATCATCTTCCCCGAACCTTTTGAGAAAACTATCATGTTTCCTCTGTATCAGTTCTATTTTTTTAATGTAAACCCTTGAATCGTGACGGTCCACTGATTTCAAACGAATTGCTTATCCAAACATGAGTCACAGGTAACGCGCCCATCGGAGGATCACCTCGATTTTGCTTATTTGTTTATGAAATTTTTTTGATACAGGAGAATGCAATTAATATAGGGTAATCAGAATATACGCATACAAGAAGTGTATCAAAAGGTTTTAGGCGCAAGCCTGGGGACTTAGATCTGACGATTCCATGCAATACAGACACATAATACTTTACAAAAGAGACAAAGTTGTTATTGCATATGATGAGTTGTTAAGTTTTAATTAGATTACATGACAGCAGTGGGTGAGTGTGATACAGTAGCGGATAGTACGTTTTGATATTTAGAAGTTAGAGCTGATGGAGTGTGATAAGAACAGGGGAAACTCTCCATATGTGAAGTCATGTTGTGAGTTTGACAGATTATTAATCCTGTTCGATTTTGAATATACTGTAAAATAATAATAATTTGTAACGATTTGTCTTAGCAATGAATAAACTAACCATAATAAAGCAGAACGGCCTATCAAAATGCAGTATGGATCTTCGATCTCTGATCCCTCTTCGACGGCGGTGAAAAAGGAGCCGGAAAAGCTGCTCTGTCCCTTTGAAGCGGAATGCCGATACACCGTCACTCCCTCATGGGTGGAAAAACTCTCGCCTGTCGTGCATTTGGTGAGGAATTCTTCTCGCACGCAGCGGAACAATGATCGTATATTATTCTTCTTTTCATCAGAAATCGAATTATACTCGGCAAAATCACCAACACGATGGTATCCTACAACAACATAAAACAGGTTCTCATAACATTTAATATATGGCAACATGTATGCAGTTGTGTCCTCATATAGGTTTTACATTTTATGAAGAATTTTGAAACACAGCTTTTAAAGCGTTTTTACGATGCAGTCGTCCCATATCCCGCTCTGGTAGGTCTGATTCTCGATTATACGTGCCGGATCCGATGAAATGAGACCGACGAAAGCGCCTGTCGCATGTTTACAATTTTAGGCTTGGTGCACGAAGCAATACCACATTCCCATTAGTCTGATTACAATAATTATCTATCTGTCCACTATGTTTGTGAAACCAGAAAACCTTGCTAAACAAAGCAGCGGTTATACAAACAGGAGAGCTGTGCAAAAAGCGTTACACATCTGTGAAACACATCAATTTATGTGGCCAGGTATACGCTTACAATATATATTTATTAAACACATGTATATATGCTACAGATTATATCAAATGCATACCCACACATATATGTGCATATGTGTATTTGTTTATTGATAGTAAATTCGCAATATATACATCACATGATAACCTAGCTGGTTGAAAACACCATTTCAGCTTGTCCTGTATCATGACTGAGACGACCTCCTACCTGAGACAGTTGGCAGTCTTCCAAGCTATTGTTATATAGACAAAGCCAAATATGTTTATATATACTGCAAGACTTTGGTTACGTTTCTTTTCAAGATGCATATTCATTAGATTTGTTATCAAAATTTATTGAATAATACCATTGTTTGAAACAAGGCAACGCAAAGCGGAGCATCATCTCGCACGGGGCATAATTAGGATGGGTGTATTACACAGTTCATAAATGAGGAGGGCAGCTCTATGGCCTTTACGTTTGCTCCAGTGACCTCAAACTTAATATGGTTCTCGATCCATGGGTGCGTGAGCCATATGAGCAAGATGACACTGACAGGTGTTGGTCAAATGGTTTGGCCTAAAATGGGTCCACAAGCTTTTCAAAGAAAAAGCACTGTGGCCGTGATCTTTAACACTGTGACCTCAAATTCATATTGAGCTCTTCATCTATGGGTGGATGATCCATATTTTCAAGATGAAAGATTTAGGTCGAACGGTTTTGCTTTAAATGGGTCCACAATTTTTTTCAAGAAGTGGGCCTAGTGGCCGTGGCCTTTGACCGCTTGACCTCAAAATCGATAGGGTTCTTCATCTATGTTTGGGTGAGCCACACTTGCAAGATGAAAGGTGCTGTACTGGTCAAACGATGTGGCTTGAAATCGATCCACTAGCCAATTCCGGACGGACAAACGGACGGACGCACGAATGGAGGCGTTACTGTATCCCCTTCGCAACTTCGTTGCGAGGGAAAAATAAGCTGTCTTACGGTATCGAGACCAATGTTAGCATTCTAGGACTCTACAAAAAATTAATGAACCCATTATAGCTTTATACAATTGAAAAAAAATACCCTAGGATAATTCTTGTAAAAATTAAACCATTCAGCTTGACAGTTTCATCATAATATATTTTTTAAGCGGAAAGAGGCTAAAATTACGAGATATTTTGCTCGTAAAAATCAGGTCTACGTGGGCGGTGCAACAAAAAACCCAATTTCAAATATGAGTCATGTGACCAACTTAATTTGCACAAAACCTGATGATGCTAGTTGCTGTTGTTTCTGAGATTTGTTTGTTAGGATGCTTTCTTGGCTAAATGACTAAGTGCAGACTCCTGTAAATCAGCCGGAATTCATTGAACTGAACAAGACATTTAAACAAACACCAAAGAGATCGTCTGTGGGACCATATCTGTAAAATATTGAACAATATGGCCGAATAATTTGAGAAGATATTCGGGCCGTTTTTAAGCTTTTCCCCCGTAAAATATAAGTTAATGCAGGTGGGGCTGCAAAATGCTAAGTCCCCAGCATTTGATATGTGACTGATTTTTACGTTAAATTTGAAGATGGTAGCTGTTGCTTAGAAATTATGGATAAATAAACCGATGACCGATGCAATTCAGGGTCACATAAAGTTCATGGTCAGATCAATTCACGCCTTGCCTGATAGGGATTTTGGCTGAAGGAACACAACCTGCTTTATGACCATTTTCCTGATATGATACATGGGTGCCCTGGTAAAAATGCCTCAATTTAAATATGAACCATGTGACCTACATTTGTATAAATTTGGTGATGATAGCTCCAGCCGTTTCCTTTTTGGCCAAATTACTAAGTTCAGCTTCCTGTAACACGGCAAAACTTTAACCATTCTAACAAATTTGAGATAGATTGTTCCTCAAATCATTTATGTGAAATATTGGACAATTTGACTGAATAATCCCCTTTAAAATACTAGTAAATGTTGTTACAACTGAGGCCGTCTTTCGACTTGGTGTGATGTCCCCCACACGGATCTCCCTATGTGGTGTGGACGTCATCGCGATTCCGGTCTTTATCTGTTGAGAGCATGCAACGACGCATATCAAAGTTCGTTCTTCGGGGCAAAGGACACTACAAGGGAATAATAAACACAAAACAGCCCAACTGTCTTTTTTTCAGCCCAGGAACCCAGGCACCTGTATTGGCTGCACGCCTTGGCTGTGTTTCGTTTCTCCGCACACCTAGAAGGTAGACTCAAACTGATCATCCGTCGGCGGACCTGCCGCAAACTGAGAACTATTAGGAACTTTCATTCAGCTTGGAAACAGACTTCCATTCTACAGTGATTTATCATAAACGTTTTGGGATCTTCGAACTGGACTTCAGAAAAGTATTTAGGTTACAGGGCATAACAGAAACTTTGTTTAGCTCTTATTTTGTGTTAGTTCTACATTCTTTTGTTATTGTACATATTGAGTTTATCACAAGGAATATAATTAAAAGAGCACCTTTATAGCACCTATAATGTATTCGTTTTAACCTGTGAAGATTCGTGTTTGGACGTTTGTGTTGCTGTCCGTTAAGTCATATTTCCCGCGTGAATGCGGACCGTAACATAGCAGATAGCGAACAAATGATTGACTGATGACTGATCTTTTTGGCATAAAATTTGGTGTTGGTAGCTCCAGCCGTTTTTTAGATAGTATGGATTAACTAACGGACGACTGACGACGCCACATCATCGCATAAGCTCACAGGTCTAATAAGAAACAAAACTCACAGAAATGGCCCACTGCATAGAGGTCCCAACTTTATCGAGGTGTCCATTAGAAAGGCCCATTGTAAGGAGGTTCCCACTTTATTCAGATACCCACTAGGAGGCCAACTGTAAAGAGGTGCCAACATCTATTATCGAGGTACCCACTAGGAGGTCCACTGTATCATAATAGAGGTGCCCACTTGATCGAGGTGCCCTCTCTTAACTCCACTGTATGGAGGTGCCAAATTTTTCGAGGTGCCCATTGATCCAACCATCAATTAAGTAATTTTTCAGTGTATATGCAGTAACCGAATTCTTTCTAGTCATGGGAGTATTATAATTGACCGAATCACCACAGCCTATATGCGACGCCCTTGTAACCTAATTATGCTAATGAACCTCCAATATGCTCCTACTCTGAAGGTCTCCTATCCCTATTGTTGCGAGAGCTGTTTATAGGACAATAGTGGCGTCACAAACACGTCATTAAGGTCGGTCGCATTGACTGACGTCATCAGATGGAATTTCTATATCTCTGTTATCCAATATTATATATCATAGTCACTGGTAAGTCCTGCAACTTTTGACCTGAAACTTGTTATACTGTCTCCTTTGCATTAAAAAAAAAAAAAAAAAAAAAAAAGAAGAGCACCACTAACGTGCATAATACGCCCGTTGTGTATCTGGAAACCTCTGACCTCATTAAACAAGCGTGAATTTTGATGAGAATGTAACTCAGGTGAGAAACTCTATTATTAAATATGTATTTAATGTTTCATGTAAATCCACAGAAAATTTTGTACCGTGACCTCTCACCTCATTGAATATACGTGGATTTTGATGAGATTGTAAATCAGGTGAGGTTGTCTATTGGTAAATATGTTTAATGAGTTTAATTAAAATCCATAAGATTTTAGGTAAGTCACAAAGGTACCCCCAAAGTGCGGTGACCTTTGACGTCATTAATGTTGCATGGAATTCCCTGGAATTCGAACTTCGGCGAGATATTTTATTGAGTAATGAGCTTCATCAAAATCCTTTATATTTACTTAATTAATGCGGCGACACCACAAAGAAGCCGAGTGACCCGCGACCCTATTAAATATGCGTGAACGTTGCCCATAATTGAACTTGAGCGAGATAATCTGTTGGTTAGTACTTACGGTGAGTTTCGCGAAAATCTATCAAAGCCTTGGTTAAGTTATCGCGGCGACAGTAAAAGCTAACGGACGGGGCATACCATAATACTCCCGTCATATGGCGGGCGTGTAATAATTCGAAAACATGCCAAGACGGGGTACTGGACTACATGTGTTCTGTTTCGGAGAGTCTTCCAAAATATGCAAATGGTATGCTTCACAAGTGATTGACTGTTCATGTTGCCAACGTTAACTTAAATCCTTTCTCTCAACTGCTCTGCTTATGAAAAATTATCGGATGAATATACGAATAAGTGTCACATAAAGTTCTCGATCAGGTCAATCAGGCCTTACCTGCTGGACATATTGGACGAAGGAACACAATCTTTTTTGTGACCATCTTCTGAAATGACACAGGGGGTACCAGGATACCCGAATCCATGGGTTCCATGGCAACAAAGGGGGTTTCTTTTGTTATGCGAGGAAAAACAGTCCCTGAAAAATAAATAGCTTGTGAAACATAAGCCGAGCTCCAAAGAAGAACAATACTCGTTCTTTTCATTAGGAATCCCTGTATTTAAAAAAAAAATATGGGGTATATCTTAATTAAAATGTGTAAAAACAAATATTTAATATAGAGAAAAAATCGAAATAAAAACATTATTTCTTTAGATATTACCATGAACTTTACGTTTCGCCTACTAAACCCATTAACAGGCCCTCTAAAAAAGTTTTTAAATGGCATTTTCTGAATATTACGTTTGAAAAAAATATGCATTATTTTTTAAACATGATTTAATTTATTATATTAACACAATCATAGTTCACTATCCCTTAATCCAATTAATCCCATACTATACAATATGGTCAATAATGAAAAATTACTGATTGATTGTAAAATAATGGGATTGACACACAGACACAGACACACATACATATAGTTTAAGTGTCTAAAATATAGCATATTTTCATCTGACTACTTTTTTAAATAACCAACCATCCACCATGTGTCCTAGTAAGTATTCATTCCGCCTTTCCTTCGGAAATACAAGTGCCCAGAAAGTATATTCTTCTCCAGATACAATATCATAAGCTTTCAAAGCCCGCAGTCGAATGTATGCTTGCAAATGAAAAGAGAAAAAAATTAAATTACATGTATGTTATTATATAATGACAAAGTAAATGGGCCCTGATGTCAGACAATGTGTAAATATATTTTAGAGGACTGTTATGATCATGAATATGTTCTCAACACCAAATTAGATCGAACAATGACTTGATTCTCTAAATACATTGTATTTCAGAATTAATGCATGCGTATGAATAAATATTGACATGAATAAGATGGTTCCGCTACTGTGAACAAATTGAAAAGATAATTTTAGGTTAAGTAAACGTAATAGCACATGGGTGTGTTATGTGCACAGTAGATTTCTTTGAGAAGAGAGACTGAGCCCTGATGTGATTCGCTTGCGCAAAGTGTGACGTCACAGACTACATTACATATCTAGCAATCGTTCCTTATTCTTTACTGAAAATTCCGGACTTACAGTGTCAGAAATACTGAGCTTTTGATGAGATTTAGGCTTTTTGGTCACCGGGGTTTTCCCACTGTGTGGCACCACTGTCGAGATGACAGTGCTCATAGATATGTGCCAATGGTTTTTGTGGAACAATAAATAATGTTTTTTTCCTCAAAGAATGTAGTTCATTTCATGTAAAACCTGTATTAATATTTGTTTTCATAGGCAATTGTGTTATATGATAATATAATGATATTTGGAATACGTTTGCTTGACCTTTATTAATTGGTTTAATAAATTAATGTTCAAAATTTTATATATTTGTCTAAGAAATGTGCACACACCTGAATAGAAACATATACTGGCGGAATATCAGAAAGTGGGCATTTTAATGTACTGGAAGCAATTCTTGTCAGTGTATGATATAAAGACAATTCGCAGGCAAAATGCAGCTGTTTTCAAATTTGCTAAATGCCAAGGTCCCATAAGACCAAACTTCTTACCATTGGAAGGTTTCCATGGTAACCTGTGTTAATCATACATTATTATACATGTTTAATAAATTGTTATAACTTTGTTGATTTTAAACATTGAAACAGAACATAGACCATTGAAATATAACTTTAAATATAGAAAATTAAAATGTTTTCTTGCAGGTGAAATGTTGTGACATTGCATAATTTACCTATTATGCTGTATGCAAACTTTGTGGTAAAATCTAAACCTTTTTTTAAAGCATACCTTCAAATCCTTCCTTTCTGAAAAATTACTTCAAGTAAAAATTTAATCCAATGAAAAGCACACATTACTCTAGACACAAACCTATTTTTTAGTACTATCATCTGGACACTTATTAATATTAACAACACCATACCGTTTACATCTGCAAGTTTCATGTAATGTTAAGACTTTGAAAATGAACCTTTCCTTTGCAAACAGACCTCAGAAAGTAGAGTGATTCCACATGTTGATCAAACTCGTACAGCTATTATGTGGATTTTTTTTTCTATTAAGATAATTAGCATATTTGTCTTAATTTACATATATAAAAAATAGAACATCATATATTAGACTAAATGTATCTTTTATAAATTGCAAGCGTATTTTATTTTAACTCTACTCAAAATTTAGTTGCCTCGTAAATGAAAAACTTAGTTGATCCATGCGGAACAGGGATTTTTTTAATTTATCTAATATACATATAAAGCCCTTACGACTTTCACTCATGCTGAACTATAGCGATGTATTTTAGTGTCTGGATATGCCTCTTCTATTAGAGGGCACATATCGTAACATACTACACCCTAAGCTTCACATAAGTTTCAATAATGAAATGACTATAACCCTGTCATTTTTTTTTATTTGAAATGTTGGAATAAATTTCAAAATGTAGTAAATGGAAATAAATTAACCCAAGGTGCAATTCTATAATATGATGTAATATACGTAATATGCTAAACGCAAATTCATGCAGTTTTTACAAGAGAAACATTATCTTTTACCAAACATGTTTTCAAAATCGTCCATCTGTTGCAATGTAATGTCTTTAGCATACGTTTTAATTGGAAAAAACGTCACAGGAGGAGAATTAGAGATTTATGGTTATTTATTACTTGCATAGCTAATATGTGTATACTAATGAATATTCATGAAAGCATAGACTAATCAGGGGCAGTTCAGTGTTTATTTTTTTAAAAGGAGGGGTCCAACCCAGGGAGGAAGTATGCGAAAATCATGATAAAGGTGATCAGGTCCGGAAAGGGGGAGGGGATGCAAGCAGCAAACTGGTGCCAACTCCTTCAGAACTTTGTGGTGGGCGAAAAAGTGAGCCTCTGGACCTCCGGAGTCACCCTCCTTTATCCGCGTCTCATAATATTAGTATACCATATACGTTTGTTATAAGTCCTTTTGGAGCAGTTGTAATTCAAAACATTTTCACTGAAATTTATCTGCTATCTTTAAAAAAAATACATAAAATAAATTTTGTTGTCATACGATAATTTCAGCACTTATGCCCAGTTAAAAAAGATTAAAATTTGATAGTTTCCATGACAGTCTAGATAACTATTTTACCTGGGACAATAGAAATAAAGAGACAACTCCACAGGATTTGAAATATTTTTGCTTAGTTAAAAGGTTGTTTTATGATTAAAACAATTTATCAGTCTTTCAAGATATGAAACCCTTTATTCTCCTTATGCAGCAAATTGGAAGTCGTTCCATAAGCATCTCTTTCTCATTAACCGCTGTTTTTATATCAAGGAATTGTTATCAAATAAGAGCATAGCATCGGATTGTGTATCCGAGTCCAAGTTTAAAATCCCAGATACTGAATCTCTTTGGGATGATTCTTGGCCCTGTGTTAGCCCTGATATTTTCTAAATTTATTTCAAGATTTGCATATATATGGATACTCGTGACAGCATACCATAAAATCATATTACGTTATTTGCATGGCACAGGTCCCATTAAGACAGGTATATATCCACAAAATGTACAAGGCTTTACCTAAAAATCAACCTTTATCAATTAAATTGTTTTCTTTTAATTCAGAATAATTGACTTGTTTCAATATAGTTGTGTCAATTCATTGAAAAAGCATACTGTATGATCAGTGTAAATAATTTTGCTGGTCATTTGGTTGATTCATATAAAATGCAAGTTGGTTTGGATTTATAAATGATAAACTGTAGCAAATGGTATAAAATATACTGTATTGGCAATATATCCACATAGCAATACAAATATGAAGGCACCAGCTTAGACTCTAATTTAAGTAAAATTTTAGTACTGTTCTGTAATTTTGCTATTTATATCGTAAATTTGTATAGTTTAACATGTTTAACTTTCACATAAAGGTAACAATATGATTGTATCTTTCAGATGTATTTAATGAGGGCCATACATTACACCAAATGAAACAAACCCGGTGTTATGATGGTCTGGCTGGTTTAACCAATAATAAATTGGATATTGTAGGAGAAATTGGCAATATGCGGATAGTATATCAATTAACTTAATAGCTAATTTTGTTTACAGTGGAATTTATGTGGACTAAAATATGTGTTAAACATTTTAGCGATTCAAAGTGTCGTATTTTGATCTTTAAAATTACATTATGTTAGAGCTACTAACATTAAATTAAGAAATACCTAAAATTCTAGAATTATTCATTCTTATAAATTTTAGTTTTATATAGTTGTATGTCTGAGTATTGTAGCTTTCATGTTAGAGCAATTGAAATTGATTCAATTAAGAAAAACCTAAAATTCTATAATAATTCATTCAAAAAAATGTTACTTTTATTGTTGTATGTTTTAGTAGGGTAGCATATTCTATTTACAAAATGGTGGCATACAATGTCAAAATCATTTATGATATAAAATCCTACTTGACATTTAGAGATATTATAAATTAAAGTGTATATGGTATATTTTAAAGGGTTTCTTTCACTTATGGATTTATAAGCCTATTTTAAGAGTGCGTGTTACAAAAATAAAATATTATTACTGTAAGCGTTCATGTATTATCATTAGTATGAAAACATCAGATATGCAAGCTACAAACAATAATATTAAATATGTGATAATCTTTATAATTCCCCTTTTCAAAATAAATTGTATGCTGACAGTGCAAAGAGTGGACGATCTAAACATGTTTTGGATTAAAAAAAAATGTTTTTTTTTTCTCTGATAAAATATTGACTTAAATTGAGACTCTAGCATATGTTTTATATTGCATGATGTTATATAAGTTTATTTGCACTGTATCTTTTGTATCTATTTCCAACAAAATCAACACATTTACAGCTATTTCTTTAAATATCTGCATAACTGCAGAATTCACCTTGGTTGCCAGGTTTAAGGCAATTTTGCCCATTTTCGAAACGGGGATCCATTTGGATTCACATTTGGATTCATGATTCTGCATTACCTAAAATTATTATACACGATCTTGTTTGTTACCATTAGTGCCATTCAAATGTTCGGAGGGATCGCCCTATGGAAGGATAACGGACTGAATCCAATAAATATTTATACTACAAATATTATGAAGTTCCGAGAAGTTCTCTGTTCCTTATACGGGTCCTTATATGGGTTTTAAATTTAATAAACCTATCAAAGGAACAAAGGAAAGAATATTGCAAATAACAATTTAAATATAATATAAGCTATTTTCTATTAAATTATGCAAATTTACGCTAAATATGCAATTTCTCACAATCAAAAATTATAAAAATATCAATGATAGATTCAGATAAACATGCAGCATCCTTGTACCTTCTAAAGAGTGTCTGCAAATTGTCCACTTTCGGATATGTCCCGGAGATATGTCCCAGAGGATGTGACTTTCAGATATAAACAATTTGTAATTATGAATAGTCACACATATACATATAAAAGAAGTAAGAAAAAATTGTAATTTTGTTTCTCGAGAAATATGTCCTTCTACCAGAATAAAAAAATAAGTTTAAGGAGGAAAAATTTGAAGAAAAAATATAAAGATAGTTTTCTAAGAAAAACATATTAAATTTTACCATACGTGTATACAGCATAAAATGTAAATTATTCAGTGTCACAAGTATACACTTGCAGGAACCATATTTGATTTGCTACATTTTCTATTTCAATGCTATATGTAACAAATTTGGCCATTATTTACACACCGTATTACTTGATAATAAACGCATGTTGCCATGAAAGATACTTTATAATTAACACAAGTTGCCTTGGAAACCATCAACGTTTAAGCTTCTTTGCTCATGTGTCAACTGCCAATACAGCAACCTGAGATTCAGCTCCTTTCTTTGTCCCTGAATATCCTGTATAACTTATATCTACACGATTTGTCTTCAGGGTTAAGAAGTTTTTGTAAACGGATCCCTGTGTTCCAGGGAGCAGAGTTCCCCTGTGATCCAACCATGGGCTATTGTTCAAAGACACATTTTTGTGTATCACATTTGAGAATTTGATCGCGATTTGTAACACAGTTGGCTCCAACAATAAGATGTACCCAGCTTATCAAGAGCACTCCTTCATTTAGTCATTATGAATAATGATTATAAAGAAATAAAAATGACATACCTGGCGGTAGCATTCCCAAGGAAAGAGCTGGAATAGCAAAGCAATAAAATAGTATTAACTTTATCATATACCGAACTCGACAGACATGTACGACGTGTGTAGATACTGTGGGTGTTTTCATATTCGCGTCTTTACAATAACGTGATTTTGGCCCTTTCAGTGTATTGCGCGGGTCCATTTTCGCGATCTCACCATACAGAATTCCTTAACACAGTATAATTATATAAAACAACTGCTCCAAGTGCCGTGAAGCCCGGCTGAATTCGAGTAACCTTGGACAATGGGTAAAATGACTCCCAGAGTACTCTAACTAATGAATTTTGTCAAAATAAACTAGTGGCCCATGGGCCATGACGCTCAGCTAAATTCAAGGAATGTTGAACAATGAGCAAAATGACTGCCAGAGTGCAAAAAAATAATGAATTTTGTGAAGAGTCCTTAGGAATGGGTTTCAGTGGGCTTATGGACAGATGACAACTTCATTTGAAGGTCTCATAAATAGTAAAAAATGCATAAAAATTTGAAAAATATACAGTGGTGCCACCAGTCTGCAAGAACTGATGAAACACTCCATGATCAGTATATATATCCAAAGAATCATGGCTATCAAGGCATTAGTTATTCAGATACTGGAGCTTTTGTTTGTATCAAAATTTTAATTATTCTTGGGGGTATTTAGGAGCCCTATAGCTCGGAGAATATGGGTATCAGAGACCTAATTTCAGGTTTCTTAGGAGCTTTTTCATTAGTCTGCCTAGATGTAAAGTAAGAAGATTCTAGATTCAGCAGTTACGGTTTGTGTAATGTTTTGAAGGTCTCATGAATAGAGAAAAATGCCTAAATATTTGAAAAAAATACAGGTGGCAGCACTAGTGTACAGGAACTGATGAAACACTGCATGATCAATATGCATGCTAAGTATCATGGTCATCAGTGCATTAGTTATTCAGATACTGGAGATTTTGTATCACATTTTTAACTAGAAAACATTTGCCCGGCGACAATGTGTATCCGCCGAAGTCAGAGTGGTACAAGTGGAGTGAGGGATGGACTGAGTGGTGTGTCACACCACTCCTGAATATAGTCCACTAAAACTCTGAGAAAAGGACATTAATTTAATCAACAAAAACACCTGGCGCCACCTGTCTGGTTTATGAGAAAACTATCCAAGACGGATTGACATGTCAAATTTCAGACCAATACCTTGAACCATTCCTAAGATATATGCAATTTTCACCCAAAGCAATGTACAAATGGACAGAACAGGAAAACAATTGCAGATGGCGCCTCCATTCTTGAGTACAACACGGAGGAGTCCAAGATATATGGACATGCACAATTTCAGGCCAATATGGCACACCACTCCTAAGAAAAGAGCAGTAATTTATTCTACGGAAATGGGAAGGTAAGTGGCACCACCTGTCTTGTTTAAGAGAAACTTTCCAAGATGGATGGATATGCCTAATTTCAGACCAATACCTTGAACCACTTTGGAGATATAAGCAATTTCCACCAAAAGCACACGTACGGATAGACACCACCGGAAAATCATTGCAAATGGCACCACCAGTCTTAAGAACAAGATGGGGGAGTCCAAGATCTATGGGTATGCACCATTTCAGGCCAATTTGACCAATCACTCCTGAGAAAAGAGCAGTTATTTATTCTATGGAAACGGGAAGGTAAGTGGCGCCACCTTTCTGGTTTACTAGAACATTTTCCAAGATGGATGGACATGCCAAATTTCAGACCAATACCTTGAACCACTTCGGAGATATGAGCAATTTCCACACAAAGCACACGTACGGATGGACACCACAGAAAAATGATTGCAGATGGCACCACCAGTCTTGAGTACAAGATGGAGGAGCCCATGATCTATGGATATGCGGAATTTCAGGCCAATACGACAAATAACTCCTTAGAAAAGGGCATTTATTTATTCTACGAAAAGGGAAGGTAGGTGGCGCCACCTGACTGGTTTACGAGAAAACTTTTCAAGATGGATGAACATGCCAAATTTCAGACCAATACCTTGAACAACTCCTGAGATATGAGCAATTTTTACCAAAAGCAAATATACGGATGGACGCCATGTGAAAATTATTGCAGATGGCGCTAACCAGTCTTCTTAACGAGATGGAGGTGTCGAGGATTTATGAACATGCACAATTTCAACCCAATACATTGGAGAACCACTAAGAAGAACAGATGTCAAATGCACAGATGGATGCTGCGCAAAGTGTTGTAGGTGGCGCCACCAGTCACATTTACAAGATGGAGAGATCCAAGATCTATAATCATGCAAACTTTCAGCTCAATACATTGAGCCAACCCTGAGATATCGGCTGTTATCTAAAAGACACCCAGATTCAGACTGCACAAAAAGGATCGCAGGTGGTGCCACCTGTCTTTGTTATGCACAACTACATAGGTTAGGGACAACAGTTTTTGTATCACAATTTTAATTATTTCGGGGGTACTTACGAGCCCCATAGCCCAGAGGATATGGGTAACAGAGACCTAATTTCATATTTCCATGAAGACTTTTCATGGACCTCCCTAGATGTAAAATATGTAGATTCAAGGTCAAGTAGTTACAATTAGTGCCCTGTTACAAGATGAGGCTTTATTTGAAAGTCCCAAAAAGAGAAAAAAAAAAAATGCGAACAAATTAAAAAATAGGTGGCGCCACCAGTCTGCATGAACTGATGGAACACTGCATGATCAATATGCCTGCAAAGAATCATGGAGTTCCATGCATTAGTTATTCAGATACTGGAGCTTTTGTATCACATTTTTAATTATTCTGAAGGGTACTTACTAAGAAGAATATGGGTAACAGAGACTTCATTTCATGTCTCACAGAGACTTTTCATGGATCTCCCGTGAATCCAGGTCCAGCAGTAATGATTTGTGCCCTGTCAATGACAGCTTCTTTGAAAAAAAATACAGGTGGGGCGAACCAATCTGCAGGAAGTGATGGAACATCACATGATCAATATTCATGCAAAGAATCATGGTGATCAATGCAGTAGTTATTCAGATACTTCAGCTTTTGTATCAAATTTTGCATTATTCTGGGGTGGGTAATCGGAGCCCCATAGCTCAAAGGATATGGGTAACAGAGACTTAAATTCAGGTTTTCAAGGAGATTTTTCATGGACCTCCCCGGATATTAAGTTTGAAGATTCCAGGTCCAGTGGTTAGGATTTGTGCCCTGTTAACAGATGACAGTTTCTTAGCAGGTCTGGAAATAAGAGAAAAAAATTCGTTAAAATTTAAAAAAATATAGGTGGCGCCACCAGTCTGCAGGAAATGATGGAATATCCCATGATCAATATTCATGCAAAGAAATATGAAGATCAATGCAGCAGTTATTCAGATACTTGAGCTTTTGTATCAAATTTTGCATTATTCTGGGGGGGGGGGGGGGTATTTCGGAGCCCCATAGCTCGAAGGATATGGGTAACATTGACATAATTTCAGGTTTTTCAAAGAGATTTTTCTTAGACGTCCCTGGATGTCAAGTGAGAAGATTCCAGGTCCAGCGGTTACGATTTGTGTCCTGTTAACGGACGGACGGACGGCCGGACGGACGACGGACAAAGGGTGATCGCTATAGCTCAGATGACTTTTAGGCAGCTGAGCTAAAATCTGAAAAATAGTCAACAGTGATAATACTTAAGTTTCCAAGAATATTTATCCAAGAACTTACTAAATTAGTTACTTAAATATTAGAACCCTTGACTAAAACAAGTTAGTGTTTGTTCGTTTGTTTATTTTGAAACACAGGAAAAGGTTAAAGTTGCTGTGTGATTAGTTCATGCTGGATGCTGTCATGGTCAAGTGGGCTTGAGATGATAACCAATCAGATAAATCTTGGCCTTGTTCATATATTTACTGATAGGGTTTGGTAGGTAAATATTGCAGTTGTTCTTAGCCAGCTTACACCTTATGTTGGACAAGTTATTGTCACCTAAGCCGAGACAGTGCTGCTGCAGTAATGCTGATGTCTGTTTACTTCAGAGGTGGACAGTCTGATTGTCATAACCACTGGTAAGTTAATTTGTGGTGCCACAGACAGTAAATGAGGCCCTGTTTGTACTTACTGGCTTGAACAAATCTTGTTCACTATGTTTGAAAATCTAAGGTATATCATGTGTAATAAAAATCTGCTCAAGTTATTTAAACGAAGCGTCTATAGAGCCCCGTAACCGGACACATTGCCCGAGAGCTCATGGTCCTGATTATTTACGGTTTACACTTACGCAATTAAATGTATACATTAATAAGTGTATATAGTAATACTGTGAGCAAGGGGTGATCTGGAGGTACATGTTAACAGACATTTATTAAGAAAACCAATTATATTAATCAGTTTTCATTGACTTCTTGACATGTTCATCTGGCAGTATGCCTTATTATATTTTCATGAAAATCCAAAATACTTCATCTCAAACCTATAAACAATGAATGTATATTAAATCTCTTTAGTTTAAACATTAATCTGTGGGTAAGCCTTCATATATTTTAACCTTGTTAAGACCATGGCCAATTTAACATCAAGCAGTTGTTAGCTCCTACATATATATATATATATATATATATATATATATATATATATATATATATATATATTACGTGGTTTATGTTGTGTTGAGCAGGAACTGATCATATTTAGTTACACAATATTGGACGAAACATTCTTATAATATTTTCATGTTTCATGATTATTTAAAACTTAATCTTTTTTAAACATGATTTTGTAATTAACTTTCTGTTGAAGTAAAAAATAGTGTCATTAACTATGGTGAATGTGCACCTAATGCAACTTGATTTATGATTTACTGATCATGAACTAACGTTTAATAATGCTGAACTTATCAAAATTGTAGGTATTAATTGCGACATAAACCTCATTTATACTACAGGATTTAACTGTATTTAATTTTCATTTTTAATTAAGGACAAAATTAAAGAATTAAAAATTAAATATAAGAACACGTTAGAGTTTAACATACAGGGAATGGGGTTAGGTAACGATGAGGGTAAGAGCAGCATAAGCAAATATATATTTTTTGAAAATTAAGAAATGATAATAGTAATTGTAAAAGTAATAGTAATAGAAGCTACGTAAAAGTAAAATTAATAGATGAAACAAATGTGGTAATAGTAGTAAAATATATTTAAAAGCGAATACTATTGTCTATTATCTGTACTACATTGATTTTTATGGATTGGTGTTACTTTTAAGAGTGGTTTTACTCACGACGACCAGTGGCATTTTTTCTACATTTGTTTCCTTAGTTGATTTCTACATTTGTTTCCTTAGTTGAATATTGATACCAATGATAAATGCACTTTACATTGCGATTCTAATTTCAAGCATAGAATGTACACCTTGTTTTATATCTAGATTAGATGACAGACCGACCACTAAATGATAGGTTCTCAACTAGATCCCTGACGTCTTCCCTGATCCCCGATATCATTCTTTGCCCATGAAACCATACGTCTAGATTTAAAGTTCGTCAAAATGATATCAAATGGTTTCCAATGGTTTCCAGTTAAGATACTGAAATATGTACAACTTTATAATTAACAGCATTCATGTGCATATCAAAATTATAGAACGAATTTAATCGTTGTTCATATGGTTTTATTCTAATCTCTGCCCATAAAACCCTAGGCCTAAACGCAATGTTTGACTGGTTTTAATGTTTAATACTTTAGATTCGGGAGAGCAGGAATTTTTACAATAGCGGCCCTTATTTGCACATTAAAACTTAAAACAAGAACGAAACTGTTATTAATATGGTTTCATGTGAATCATGAAAACATAGGTCTCGACAACCTATTGGAGCATTTATCTTATATATTATTAACATATTCTGGATAGTAGAATTTTCTTAAACAGCAGCCCTTATTTGCATATCATTATTTAAAATACAAATTTAACCGGTGTTAATATGGATTTATTTGAATTTTTTACCATGGTAACCTAGGTCTAGATCCAATGTGTGACAATTAATCATTGTTACTTGATGAAATATTGGAGAAGATAGAATTTTGAAAAATAAAGGACATATTTTGCATATTAAAAACAATGCCTAAATTAGTCGTGTGAACAACCAGTCTTAAGAGTACAAGTGCACTGCTTCCGTGAAAAATTTTTAAAAAAATCTTTCACTGTAAACTATTCATATTTACCCCTACTTCCAATCCGACCGTAAGGGTATTTATAAGAATTTCACGCAATGCATATAAAATTACATACTTTAAGGCAAAACAAAACAAATAATACAACTTACAGGGCACAGAACAGAATACGCCCTTCACACAGTACAAATCAGGACCAGCATCGTTGTAATCATAGTTATAATAGTAGTCATCGTTGTCATCGTTGTCATCGTGGTCACCGTCGAGGTAATCCATCATTTTATCATCATCACAGAAAATTCCCGGTTCTGCCGTGCCTTTAATAGTTTGGTAATATGCGACCTGACATTCCAAATAATCCTTTACTAATTCCATTTCATAATGTTGTGCAATGCGGCCGTCCAGTGATAAGCACGTCCAAGCTGCTGTTAGTGGTTCAGTGCAGTCATCAAACTTTCTGTGAGCAATTCCATAATCTGAAAGAGATAAGTCAAACTGAGATTAAGATAAACTCCTCTGCTGAGATGATGGTATTGTGTTTGTAATTACCAACTGTACTCCCAAAAACGGATATTCATAAAGGTGATGTGACCCCGTGTGTTGATCGAGGGTTGTAGCTTTTTGTTAACCAGAAAGCCTCAACTGGGTCTACCAGGAGATATCGATTTAATAAGCTACCTCACTGCCGATACATGTGCGTCTGGAATGAGGCTGTGTAATTTGGCTTTTTACCGAGAGGAAAGGTGTTTGCAATACATGAGTCATTCTATGTGCATTTTCTTTCTACGAAGCAATATGTTCTTCCATGAGGGTATATTGAACACAGTTAAACTCATTGATGCAGTCCAGTTCACATCATCCGAGTCCAAGCGCAGTCTGAGGCCAGTACAGTCAAGACCAAGTCCAGGAAGTTGAGATCTGAGTTTAATTCAACCTTCTAAGAGTCCGAATCACTTGCAACCACAGCCCAACTCTGAGTCAAGAGTGCAATGCTAATCTAGACAGTTAAATGAATGTAACATTTAAATTATGGCTTTCTTATATTAGCTCATACTTGTCATTTTACTTTAAGTTTTATTCAGCTCCCGATAAACTCAAGACTGGCAGGTATAGTTCAATTTGTTGTCAGATTCTTTTAGAAGTTCCCATACTTTCCAAGTCTTTAAATTATTTGAATTTTTTTTCTATTGGTATCCAGATGGACTCAGCCTGACGCAGTCCTCACCTGTTGGTATGGATTGTACAAATTGTTTTAACTGATCACGGTATGCTCCATACCTTCGCTCGGATCAGGATGAAGATGGAACTGGAGTTCCGGGAAAAAAATATCGGTTTTTGCAAGCCAGTATAATTCACTTTCATTGCCACGCTGGGGAACTGGACGCGGGTCCCCTCCCGAGAGAGCCCAGCGTAAAATCCTTGAATGTCTACGCCATCAATTCGGAAAAAAACTGACCGACGTCAGAATCACGATTAGAAGTGGAATCAGGCAGGGCCTTAGGGATCCCCTAAGCAGTGTTGCTTTGAATTAGCGACGGTGAGAATCTGGGTTCCCTATCAGAAACTCTTGTTGAACATCTGTCGCCAGAAGGGTACACCAAAACCCTGGAACCAGTCTAAATTTGATATAACAGCCAATATAAATTATATTATTAAACACTAAATTTCTATAAACAGAACATACGGCAGGACCTTTTTGTATGAGCTATTTATAAATAAATATATTTATATGTATGTGTGGTATATACTTTTATCTTTGGTAAATTTAATTCCTATAGCAAAGCAAAATGCAAAAACAGATATAACCGCTCGTCTGAGTTGTTTTGGCGCTCTACGCACTTAATTCTTCTCTAGGAGTAATAAAATCCTCAACAAACCAACTGATGAAGGGGTTTTGGTGCTTAAAATCAAATAGTTGGCGTGGTATTTTACAGTGACGTCATTGGAATCTAAGAAATTTCACTTTGACCTCTCTTCATAGTAAAATAGGAATAAGAAAACCTCTCACATGGCTAATTAAGACTCAGAAAGACTCCGAAAAAAACATTGTTGTATCTCTCTTTAAATTTTGTTGAGATAATCTAAAATAAATCATGGATTAAAGATATTTTTGCAACGTACTAGAATAAAACATTTATATGACATAAAGATGCGCACCGAGGGAAAGGAGTATTTGTGTCGGTAAGATGTTGTAGCCAAATTTTAATATCAATATACAGTTACTAAAATGTAATATTAACATGCAATTTTTACTGGTATATATATATTACTCGTATCATTATTTGTGTATAATTAACGTTGAATATGTAACCAGATATATGATTGTATTACCTTCCTTTTGTTACTACATTACAGTACAGCATATCAGAAATAAGCATATTTCATTGGTTGTCACCACGGACGTATGGTGGTTGATGTATGATAAGTAATTCATATTATATCACGTTCACCAATAAGAGCGAACAGAGAACAGAGTATATGCAGATGCAATAATGTTGACAAAATATATATATATATATATATATATATATATATATATATATATATATATATATATATATATATATATATAATTTGTCTCGACAGTTCACGCCTTCGCACCGGTAAAATATTGCTTTCTCAGAGCTTCATCTGGTACAAGCAGCAACTAGTGTTCAGAAGTAAGCCATAACTTTTGATATATATTACAATAGGTGACAGTGTGAACATGTCATAGTGGCCCTCACAATATTTTTGGAGGATGATGCGTTTTAAACTTTGTGACAACCCCATACCAATATATATTCATATATGCACATGTGCCAATGTGTCCATCTATGTTTTGTATTATTTGTCAATTCCGAGGGCAATCCAGCCCTTTGGGAGACACGGGCGTTGGTTTCCCATATAAAACACAGGAAATATTTAGAGGCGGGCGGCGCCTTTCGGACCTGAGGATACAACTTTATAAGAGCCTTTCACTTTCATTTAGTGAACTTTCTATGTGTATATTCTAAACATTTTTTGGGGGCCAGAAACTGAGCTTATCTTCAGAATATAATAAATGAAGGGAATTTCATTTGACATACTGTTAATTGATGTAAAATGGTATGTTTATGAAAGGGCGTACGATCCAAGAACCGCACCTCTTGTACGTTACATGGTCTTTTTAACGCAATTGCTAATTTAAAATGTAGAACAATACCCTCTTTCTTTAATTAGAAATGTGATCAGGCTCCTGTTTATCAATACCGTGGAAAGTTGCACGTATGTTTCACTGATAATATCTGAATTTCAAGTCCTTTTCACTAATGGTATTGCAGGTCAATTAATATTCCATGAATACCACAAAGTCAAGCTCGCGTGGAAATGCATGTAAATTTAAAGCGTACTTTGTCTTGTCAGCTGGTAGCATGAAAGCTCCAATTACCAATAGTTGTTCAGTAGACTGAGGTCACGCCGATTAGGTATCAATGTTTAATACTCACTGCCTGTAGAGCAGAACACACCCAGCAGTTTGCTATCTGGAACCCCAGGAACTTCATGAGCACCTGGTGAAGAACATCCTTCTGCTGTGTGGTCAAACATGTTGAGAGTCACAGCAATGACGTTCCCATCGCCATTTAAAGCATAACCGTAGTTGCATTTATTATCAAAGTTCTTGTGCTCGTAAAGCCCTCTAAGGATATCAATGTCGGCCAATTTGGCGCCATTTGCCTTACACTGAGCCTCAGCCTCGCTTGCGACTACTGTATCGTTAACGTAGAAAACATTGGGACCTGAAGCACAAATAAAAAGAGTGACATACATTCATTTCAAGAAGATTGCTATGGGAAGGAATGTAATTAATGGACCCAAATAAAAAGAAATGATGGAAACGAAGCTTATTTTATAAGTGTCATATGCTTTAGTGGCAATTCCTGAAATGTGATCTACCCTGATTTGAGAGACGGTATGCTCATCGATTAAGCGTATTAAGCGTTTAATAAAAAATACTCCCTCATGAATTCAAGTGACACTTACATGAGAGATAAAAAAGAGTACTTACGAAGGTCACTGTGTCCCGCATCTTCATATTCTGCAAAACAAGAGAAATACGTTTAAATAAAAATAAATATTTCAATGTATACTACACGAAGAGTTTAAGTTTTCTAATATTTTAAATATACAAACTAGCAGTTCTGTAACGTGTCTCTGGCAACAATTCAGGGAATATTTCCTTGTTAAACATGTAAAATAACAGGATTTCTTCACAGAACCAATTATATGTGTCAGTTAAAAACAAAGCCATACTTGATCTAGGGAGATTGTTCCATACGAATAAATTAACTTGTAAACCAGTAGTCCATTGTAGTGCATTGTTGTTTAAGAGGTAAGCTTTTGTAGTCGCACTTTGTTCTTGACACTGCGAGTGAAGACTTTGTGGAGAACTTGATGTGCAACTGTGTGGCAATATAATAAAGACAATGTAATTATAATGTTCTTCACTATATAAGCTAGCTAATTATTAATTCACATCTAATAAACATCAAGTGCTCAGATCATATCAATCTGAAAAACAATGAAGCTGAGCAACCTTTTCCTATAGACTAAAAATATTTTTTTTACCAGGGAACAGCGTTTCGTCCTCACCATACATGTTCATATTCAGATTGGCGTCATAGTTTCCATTTGGACCTACATGATGCCGGCGCAGATTTCAAATTAAAATCTTCTTATCTAAATAACGTTAATTACTATATACTGGTAATTACTTTGTTCTACTCTTTTATTTGGCCTATTCGTACACTGTACCGTACATTATCAAGTATTGGTTAGTCATGGGTCAGGTAGGGTACAGTCAGAAGATACTGAAGACACCCCGGGTGTTATTTGAACCTGTCCTTGTACCTCCCGAAGAACACCAGGCCTAAAGCTTACTAAACAAATAAGCCATCGGCCATAATGCTCAGCTCAAGGTGACATAAAGGCGATACATATGTAGATGATTGATGCAATGATCTGGTGAAAAAAAAGTTGTTAAGGAACCTTGAATGATAGGTAGAATTATTCACACATACGACCAAAGATTCATCTGAAACAATGTTAAGAATGATTTATTTCTTATTTAAAATGTTGATATGCAAATTAGGGCCGCCATTTATGAAAAGACTACTTTCATCGATATCTCCAAAACTAGGCAAGACATATGATCCAACTTTGTGTCTAGATCTAGGTTTTCATAGTCAAACATAAAAATTAACAATAATAAGAACGATTTATTTCGTATTCAATAGATATGATATCAGTGGCCAAACCGCCAGTGTCACACTAAAGGCATATCAATATAGGAATTATTTATACAAATAGGTATTTTCAACAGCTAGGATTGATAACTTTTGGTCAACTTAGGAGTGCAAATATGGGTACGTAGATTTGATGCGGCCAGGCCTAAAGAGAGTGGGGGGGGGGGGGGGGTTATGTCAAAATTAAGTGAACTAACTTACAATTCAATAAATCATGAATTACGAAATTTGGTATTAATAGACATTGTCCAATCACATCCATCATGTATACAAACTCTTATAATGATTATTTTGCTTATATCATCAATTCTGGTGAACTGGACTTCTGTCCATGGAAAATGTACTGAAAGACCTCATGATGCTGTAAGGTTGAATATTCCAACCCAATTCGTGAGTGTTATGAATGATTTTTATTTGTCATGAATTAACAAGAGATATATACCATTTGTATTTAAGCAAAAGAGAAGGTGATATTGTGTACGAACGCCTAGGCACATACGTTCCCGTTGATCTGAACTGGCTCATGCACACAAGACTGTGTTTTCTACAAACTAAATATATTCCATAAAGATAGGAAACTGCTGCATCGTCATTTGGGGTATTCGTCCCGAAAGAGTGACCAGAAGGCCAAATAGGTCAATTCGAAAGGATCTTATATCCTAATAATTTTTATCTAATATATTGATCTATGTATCTTGACATACTGGCCAGGTAATTGAATTGTCTATAACTTGTCAGATATATTTTATGTGAAACAGAACGACAAATATAACCTGTACAGGAACCTGTAACCTGTGCATTTAGATAAACATCAGGTATATGATGCTTCCATGCTGGACCGTTACTTGTCAAGTACATGGTGACATTTACATGTACAATGCAAGCATTGAACATTTTGAACCCCAGTGCATGCACTAATTCCACAAACGTCACTGCTGAAATACTTGGATGGGTGCACACAACACAAAAATGATTGCAAGTGGCAACACCAGTCTTCTGTAAGAAAAAGTCAGCAATGATGTAGGACATGAAAACTTCAAACTACTGTTAAGATATGTGCACAGGTACATGAAATAAAGTGGTACGTGTTAGTGAGGGATGGATGGAGTGGTACGTCACACAACTCCTGAATATCGTTCACTAAAACTCTGAACAAGTGGCCTATGGGCCATGACGCTCAGCTAATTTTGACTTGGTGCTCATGTTTTTTATTAATGTTATATATTGTCTGTGAGAATAGCCTATGGCTAAAGTTACAGTGTCGAAAAATGGACAGAAAATAAAAATTTCAGGATTCATAGGAGACCTGCCCAGGACCCCCCTGGATTTCACAATAGAGGGTTCCAAGGAAAATGCATTAATGTGTACCTTGTCTGTCTGGGTGCTCAAAATCATGTTTCTGGTCCACAGCTATTTATTTATTTATTTATTTAGAAATCTTCATTCAGGGTGACTTGTTCAGACAATTTCTGATCTTCCACAAGGCCCTGATATAAAAATACAATGTAATGCAATATACACTGGTGAACTTTTAAAATTAAATTAGAACTAAATCAATCCTTTGTAAAAGATATGACAAATGTTTTATGCCTTTTTTAAAACTGTAAAGAGAAGGGCTATTCTTTACATCAGCTGGTAATCTATTCCATAGCAGGGGGCCATGATATATGGTTGAGTTTCTCAAATATTCTGTTCGTGCTTTAGGCATGGACAATGCTCCATTTGCGTTTGCCCATATCTCGTGTCCATGCACGTCTGTGACATAGCTCAAGCGCTCTAATAGATAAGATGAGCATTGGCTGTTAGTGCATTTATATAACAAGATGAAAGTTATGTAAGCTCGTCTCTCTGCTACTGATTGGATTTCGAGAGCAGTCCGTAGATCACTGGTGCTTCTCTCATGATTGAACATATTGCAAATTATTCGAACTGCGCGATCCTGTAGTTTTTGTATTTTAATCAGATTGGTTTTAGAAGTGTAGCCCCAGATAGCTATCCCATAGTCTACGTGAGGCTGAATAAAATCTTTTTATATATTTAATAAGATTCCCTTTGGTAAGAATCTGCTTGCTCGGAACAGAGCGCCTAATTTCGATGATAATGTACGAGACATTAATCATCAATATGATCCGACCAATTAAGATGGTCATTTAAAACAATGCCTAAATATTTCATCGTAGTACTTTGTTTTATGGCCGTTTGGTTAAGTGTAATATTCAATGGAAAACAAGACATGTATCGCGACCTGAAAAGTAGTGAATAAGTTTTGTCAACATTTACTCTTTTTCTGTTTTGTATGAACCATTCGGATAAGTTATTTACTCCCGTTTGCAATTCGTGTTTTACCTTTAGAGGATCATCACTAGTAAAATAAATAACAGTGTCATCCGCGTATATATTACAATGACAGTTTCCCACGTTTTTGTTCATGTCGTTCATGTAAATGAGAAAAAGGAGATGTCCTAGTTTGGAACCCTGGGGGATGTCTATGACTATGCATTTTAACGCTGATGTATTGTTTCCACTCCTGACAGATTGCGTTCTTCCTTGTAAATAACTAGCTAGCAGGTCATGCGCGCCATCGATTATTCCGAACATACGAAGTTTAGCTAACAATATATCATGATCAATGGTATCAAAACATTTTCTTTCATCGAAGAAACAAGCACCAGAGTATTTTTTTCTGTCTATATCTTCCTGCCAAGCATTGACGACTTTGTGCATGCTAGTTTGGGTGGAATGGTGAGCTAGAAAGGCAGATTGGTCTCGGGAAATCAAGTCATACTTTATAAGATGTTGCATTATTTGTTCATGAATAATCCTTTCAAATATCTTGGGAATATGTGGTAATATTGAAATTGGTCTGAAATTTCCGGCATCGTGCCTTTGTAAATCGGGGTTATCAATGCAATTTTCCACTCATCAGGGAATATACCTTCAATCATACACCTGTTGAATAGATAATACAGGCTTGAACATATGTTAGCTGCGCTCAATCTTGGAAGGAACGAGTCACATCCGAGATTATCTAACTTACATTCACCTGGTAATTTCATTAATTCCTTAAAAATAAAGTTGACATTGAAATCAGTGAAAGAAAACGTGTTTCTAGAGACAGGATACTGAGGAACAGTTGATGGTTTTGGTAATTTGTCAGCCAATCTATTGCCTATATTGGAAAAGTAATCATTCGCCTCTTCTAGGCTGCATTTCATGGGGTCATTTGTGCTTTGGGTTTTGCCAATTAGACTGCCATAATTTCTTTTGTCTGCGCCTGCTTCTTTTATTTTGCTGTGATAAAATTGTCTTTTCAGAATTTTTATTTTGTAGTTAATTTCATTTCTTAATTTCCTGTATACATCATAATATGCAGGTTGTTTAGTGAGTGTCCATTTCTTATGCATGAAATCCCGGTGAGACATTATATTTCGTATATCACTGTTTATGTGGAGCTGACCTTTACTCTTCACCCTTACAAGTCTAACAGGAGCGTGCTTATCACATATTTGAATAAATATATTACTCCAAATGTCCCAAGCGGATTGGACGTTAGTAGTAGGACTATTTTATCAATAAGAGATGGGTGGCATGCAGATCAGTCATTTATAAAAGCTGACTTGTCAAACTTCCCGTAGTAACGCTTTTTTCTCTCCTTATGGACATTATTTTGATGTACTTGTTTTAAAATAGTAAAAATGGGGAAGTTAGCAGAATAAAGGTCAACATGATCCTATTCAGGTTTCTATGGAGTATTTCCTAGGATATCCCTGAAGTCATGTTAGAGGAGTCTAGGGCTAATGGATACAATTTGTGCCTTGTCTGTCTGGGTGCGCAAAACCATTTTCCAGCCCAAAGGTCGTACAATATAGGGCACCATGGCCTAATTTCAGGTTTCGAAGGACACTTGACTGGGACCTCCCTGAATTTTATGTTAAAATATTCTAGGCCTAAAGGATACAATTTGTATCCTGTCTGACTGTCCCGGTGCTTAAATGACATCTTTTCTGATAGGTTGCAAAACATAGGTCATGGTGACCTAATTTCAGTTTCCAAGGACGGACGGACGGCCGGACTATCGAACGGACGCCGGACACTGGGCGATTGCTAGAGCTCAGATGACTTACAGTCAGCAGAGTTAAGGGCAATAATTTATTCAGGGAAAACATCTGCCGACACCTGTCTGGTTTGCGAGAAAACTGTCCTAACTGGCCTATACCTTGAACCACTCCTGAGATTTGAGCACTTTTTACCAAGAGCACGTGCGGATTGACGCAACGGGAAAACGATTACAGATGGCTTTTTTTTAAATTAACAGACTTGCATTGACTTGTTTGAAGTAATACTATGAACTTACCACGAAAACACCACACCAAGCTGTTATAGATGTCATCCTGCAGCACATGGGCCTCTTCCAGTCCTGACACTATGCCACGGCTATTTATAGCAATGACACAACCTTGGCCAGTGGCCAACATCCAGGTACTATGGCTAGCATTATGCAAACGTATATTCAGCTTCTGGCAAATCTTGGCAATCTGCCAATTGTAAACCAATCTCAATAATGGGAAAATCTCGAATTGAGTATGGAAAGCAATTATTTATAATCTATGTACAGCCATCTGTATATGACCATAGAGCTGAACACCCATGGTTGTTAACATCTACCTGGTATGATGACTAATTTAAATAATAATTCTGATTTTTTTTAAAAGTTTTTTGAAAAACACTCTTGTCAATATTAACCATAGATTACCTGTAATCTAAATTTCTAGTGGCATGATGTAAAAGATGATGATAAACTGGTACCGTACTAGATATAACTGCTTATCACAGCTAACATATATGGCTAACATTACTTAATTTAAAATCTCCATAATTCAGCCAAAAATCATTCACGTTGAACCATTAATGTCAATTATTAAAGGAATTATTCTTGGGATTATTCTTGTAAAATATTATATTGGCTTCAGTGGCGTCAGTCGAAAAATGTTTTGCATATTTATAACACATACGGGAAAATACAGCAAACTGGCTAAGTTCAGCTTCCCGTTACTCAGCCAAAAATCACTGAACCAAAACGATTTGAACAAGCTTGAATAATCCACATCTGAGAATCATTCGTGTGTGAGATTAAAGAATTTGTCTCAACGGTTTTTGAGAAAGAGTTCTTTGTAGCCATTTAGCTACAATTTGCTGTTATGGCATATTACTTAATTCTGCTTCCCATAACTCGGTCAAAGGTCACTGAACAGAGACCATTTGAAAAAACGTCAGAAAACACTACCCTAGGATCATTTCTGTGCGATATTAAACTATTTGTTCATATGGTTTCAGAGAAGATTTTTTTTATGCCCTCGGTGATACAGGTTGTCAAAGCAAAATGACTTAATTCAGCCTAACGTAACTCTTGCAAAATTCACCGAACAGAAACGATTTGAAATAACCTAAGAAAGCTCTACCCTATGATCATTTCAATGCAATATTAAACAATTTTAATAGGTGGTTTCAGAGAAGAAGATTAATACAGGTTAGGGGCTTAAATGATCAATACCTCCCCAATAACAATGTGGCTGTAGGTGGAGCCACTAAACCTTCAAAGGTCAAAAGGTAATCATAGGACCAATACTGGTGTAAAACTTGTTTATGTTGGCTCATGCCGGTTTTCAGATGGTATGGGTTAACGTACAGACGACGGTTGTCGGACGCATAAGCTCTCCAGGTTCCCTAGAAATTGCCCAAGGTCGTCGTGAGGACAACCCATCTAAAAATATATGTGGACCTCTATCATGACAAATCCATCGAAAACCTTGTACAATTCATGTGTACCCCTTACAGGCAACTCGACTTAATATAAGCATCATGGGTGTTGAATGAGAATCGCCAAGAAAAAGTTAGGAAAATCTAAGTCTACTAATTATGACTTTCAAAGTACTTTCACAGTACTTTCACAGTACCTCCCTTGATGTTACATAAGGAGGTTTTACGTCAAATAGTTATGTTTTGTATCCTGTCTGTCTGGGTGATCAAAACTAAGATTTTGGCCCGTTGTTCGCAGAATATAGGTCACTATAAGCTAGTTCCTTATTTCCACAGATTTGCCCAGGACTTCAGTGGATGTTACGTTAGAGGATTCCATGATTTACGGATACGACTTGTATCCCGTGTGTCTGTCTTGATAATCACAATTATGTGTTGGGCCGTAGCCAAGGTCAACATTACCTAATCTTAGATTTCCTCAGATTGTTTTACTAGGTTCTCCCTGGACATTATATTGGGAGATTCTGTGTCTAATGGATACAATATTTTAGCTGACTATAAACAATCATGCTTTTGGCCAGTAGTTCAGATAATATATGTTACCGATACCTAATTTCATGTTACAATGGACATATGCTCAAGACCTCCCTGCATGTTTCATTAGACTATATTAGTTCCAAAGGATAAGCCTACAATATGTGCCCCTCTGTCTAGGTGCTCAAATCGCTTCATTTTGGCCCGTAGCTCGCAAAATATAGGAGACCATGACATAATTTTAGGTTGAGAAGAAGATTTGTCTTGCACCTCAATTGTGCCGATCAGTTAAGCATTTTAGGCCATTGGTTACAGACAGCCGAACGGACGACGGACTAAATGTGAGCGTTAAAGCTCAGACAACATTAATCAGCGAAGCAAAACTACTTGTTCGAACTGACAATCTCTTAAAAAAACATACATCAAACGGAAGGCGATCTATTCAATGCTAGTGATTAACCCATGGCACGTTTTTATTAGCAGGATTTGAACGGAAATAGTAGAATATCTAATATTAATTGTTTGTTCACTTACTTTTCTTCAATCCGACTGACGCTGAAAAAGAAAATAAAGAAAATTATTTCAGTACCATGAACCAACTGACAAAAGTGTTCAAGTACGAATGTTTTTCATCTTTAACCAAACGTGTTTTAAGTGCTAGATTCCTCATTGAAAATTAAAAATGCATTTGTCTATGGCAAGTATATAAATATAAACTCTAGACACAGTTAACTAAAACAGGTATCCCGTGGGTCATGACGCACAGCCGACTGACATGTTGACAATATGTCCTTGCACAGGCAACTAATTAAGATAATGTAGGTAGCATCATCGTTCATGCATATTGGCTTATGTTCATCAAAACCAATTAGCACACCGAACCTGATGACAATCTAATCAGCCTTTCCTGAGAAATCTGGCAATTTTACATTATTTCTGGGGTGCTCAAACATACCCCGAAACTCAGAGAATATATGTCACAATTACCAAATTTCAGGTTTTGGGGGAGAACTTATGAGGAACTCTCAGAATGTCAAGTAATTCTGATTAAATAGATTCTGGGTCCAAAGTTATGATTTGTGCCCTACTTTTGTATCAAATTTTCTATTATTCTAGGGGGTGCTTATAATCCCCATGCTGGAAGAATATGGGTAACAGAGACCTAATTTCAGGTTTCCAAGGATATTTTTCACGGACCTCATTGAATGTCAAGTAAGAATATTCTAGGACCAACGGATACAATTTGTGCGTCGTAAACAAACGACCACATCTTTAAAGGTCTCAAGAATAGAAGAAAACATCTGTAAAGAAAACCAGGTGGCGCCACCAGTCTGCAGGAACTAATGAAACATTACATGATCAATATCCATGCAAAGAATCATGGTGATTAATGCAGCAGTTGTTCTGATAATTGAGCTTTTGTATTAAATTTTGCATTATCCTTGGGGGTACTTAGTAGTACCATAACTCGGAGGATATGAGTAGCAGAGACCTAATTTCGAGTTTCCATGGAGACTTTTTATGGACTTTCCAGGATAAAAAGTTGAAAGATTTTAGGTCCAGTCATTACGATTTGTGCCCAGTTAACAGATGACTACATCTTTAATGGTCTCAAAAACAAAGAAAAAAAAACAATTAAAAATAGAAAAAAATACAGGTGGCGCCACCAATATTCATGCAAAAAATCATGGTGATCAATGCATTAGTTGTTCTTATACTTGAGGTTTTAAATCAAGTTTTCCATTAAGAATATGGGTGACAGAGAGAGACCCAATTTTAGGTATACACCGCGACTTTTCAACGACCTCCCATCATGTCAAGAAACAAGATTCTAGGTCCAGTCATAACGATTTGTTCCCTGTTAACAGATGACCACATTTTTAAAGGTCTCAAAAATAGAGAAAAAATTGTAAAAAAATCGAAAAAAATACAAGTGGCGCCACCAGTCTGCAGAAACCGTGGAAACATTCCAGGACCAGTATCAATGCAAAAAATCATTGTGATCAATGAATTAGCTGTTCAGATACTTGAGATTTTGTATCAAATTTTCCATTATTCGGGGGGGGGGGGGTGCTTCTAAGCCCAAATGCTCAGAGGCTATGGGTAACAGAGAACTGATTTTAGGTTCCCATTGAGACTTTTCATGGGTCTCCCTGCATGTTGTGATACAAGATTTTAGGTCAAGTAATTAAGATCTGTGCCCTGTAAATATATGATTGCATCTTCAAAGGTCTCAGAAATAGAGACAATAAATCGTAAAAATTGAAAAAAAAATATAGGTGGCGCCATCAGTCTGCAGAAACTGATGAAACACTCGTTGATCAATACCCATCCAAAGAATCATGATGATCATTGTACTGTTGTTCAGACACTTGAGCTTTTGTATCAAATTTTAGATTCTTTCGGTTGCACTGCGAAGCCACATAGCTCAGAGGTTTTGGGCAACAGAGACTTAAATTCAGGTTTACATGGAGACTTTTCATGGACCTCCCTAGATGTCAAGTGAGAAGATTCTAGGTCCGGTGGTTACGATTTGTGCCCCGTTAACGGACGGACAGATGCACAGATAGAAGGACGACGGACAGGGAGTGATCGCTATAGCTCAGATGAGCAAAAAATCATTATCTCATGTCATGAAAAACCAGTGGCCCTAATACCAACAACAATATGCCGCACATATAAATGAAATATTTCAACAGCGTTCCACTGAAACAGACAAATACTGATCCCATGGACCTGTAGCAAGGAATGATTATGCGGGTCTAAACATCCCAAGTCAAAGTGGAAGCTATGTGCACTGCTGTAGTATGTGAACCCAACAATAAGTACATATAGAATGGGTACGCAATCTACCGCTCATACACGGATATGAAATAAACGATTAACTTATCTGTAATATTTAATGGTGGCTGCAGTAATTAGGTGATATTAAGCCACTGGTATTACAGTATGTGTTTAAACATGTAAAACTGCAAAATATTGCAACAATGATAGTAGTGATGAAGGATGATCATCGAATGTTAAATGTCAACTCAACATAAACTAGAATATCAGCAAAAGCTGACAAATGCCCTCGGCCAAAAGAGCAGTATTTATGGGTAGTCACAGTAACAAACATTCATGTAATAGTTGTTCTCACATGGATGTATATCTGTACATATGTTTCCTGTTCAAGGAAATTGGAACTAGAGAGATATGTAGTAACTTTGTAAGTCTGGCACCTAGACTTTGTAAGTCATGCAATGGCCATCCCACAATTCATACCAATCCACCGAGTGGTTCCCGAGAAATAAGCTCCAACTTTTTTGACCTTAAGAAGTAGGTCAAGGTCCCCCATCTTCGAACTTGATCGAGATATTGTTGAAATGTATCAGCAATGAAGAAATGAAGTTCCTGTGTGGAATAATTCTGGAGAAATCCTGCTCACAAGGGCAAAATTGAAAAATCCGATAGAAATTCTTTAAAACATCTGGAATTAGACGTGTCGCCCCCCAAACTCATGCAGCAGTTACAGACTATCAGTGCAAATGATCATAGCATGTTTTATTACAATCCATCTAGTGGTTCCTGTGAAATAAGCTTCTAAGTTTTACTTTCTATAATTCGCTCTAAAACATTGAAAATAAGTCAAGGTCATCCATCTTCGAACTTGACTGAGATTTTGTTAATTAACATCTGCACTGAAGAAATAAAGTTCCTACGGTGAATTCTTTTTGAGATATCCCGCTTACAAAGTAAATGTTAACACACGCCGGACGGACCGACGGCACGACGAACGGCTTTGGTGACGACAAAAGCCCTTCAGCCTCTAAGGCAGAGGGCTAATAAAAGGGCTAATCCCCTGACAGGGATTTTGTTACAGAGTCCGCAAAAGCAAGGTTCTGACCCGTTTGTCGTGACTTTCCAAGACTTCCCGATATTTTCTCATGATACCTCCGGATAGGTCAAATATTTTGAATTGAGCAGACAACCAGACGCACACAGGACCAGGGCGTTCAAGGGACCTTCACTCAGTTAGCCGAAATGTATTTTAAAAGCCAAAGACCGCAAGCAAAATAGTATTATTAAGAAACATTTTAGCCTCTATGATTATTCATTTACTAAAAAATATATTAAATGCATCACTCTGAGCATTTTAAATCAGTATGACTATAAAAATAGCCTACGTTAAAGTGATTCATGTGAATGGCGAGTAATATTCTTAAGAACATTAAATCCAAGAAAATGTCAATAATGTCAAGAATAAAAAAGTTGGATAATATGGTATACTTACTTGAAATATCACAGCCTAATATGTCAAACCTCATGCTTACAGCTCCAAAAAACTCAATCACCTCCAATTTCACAAAGCGAGCAGAGAAAGGGTTCTTAATGAAGTTTGTAACACTGGTCTTTTCGTCGGGACATCCAGGGTATTCCTAGAAATAATGCAGTACATGTTGTAAAATCACGAGAGGATACTTGGCAGTACTAACACTATAGATGAAGTACTTTTATGACATTTAAGCGGGCAAACAAATGTATTCATTGGAATCGGCTTCTGTGGCTCAGGGACAAAGCACAGGACTAAAATCCGGAAGTTATCGAGTTCTAATATCAGTCGAGCGAGAGGATTTTTCACGGTCGTTCAAACTAAGACGAGCACTCGGCAGGCTTAATGGGAAGGATGTGCCCTACGGCCATGCTTCCCTCACAAACGAGTGCGCCTTTCTGTGTTTTCCTGGTATGACCAGAAATTGGGCTGATTGCCCATTCAAGTTCTACATATATAATTGTCACTGGACCTTGCTAAAACACGGATAGAATTAAATGAGAGCAAGCATCCGTTACTGTCCTTTCACGTAGCCACACACAGATATAAATATATATATATATATATATATATATATATATATATACGTTTGAGTGTGTGTGTGTGTATTGCAATTTACCATTTGATTACGGGTCAGATTAACAAACCTTAACCTAAGGTGTTTATGCACACGTTCCAGTCCTAGCATCTCAGTTTAACTAAGCGACTGCCCATCCATGGCGTTCATATTTGTCACTAATGAAAATGAGATATGTGTGCTTCCTTTTCCTACGTTTCCTGCAGAGTTCCTAATCTCCATATTTGAGAATCCGTTTATTATTTAAAGGAGCCCATTCACCTACCTTTTGAAAAAAAGAATTTATGTGATTTCTGGCTATCTCTGTATGTATGTTAATAATCTAAGGTTAATTCTGGTTATGATTTTTATAAAGCCTGCATGAAGAATATATGAACTTGTTCATCAACAATTTGCTTGTAAACACAGCTTTGATTTTATGTTATTCTAAGACTGCGAACGGCTGTCACAATTATTTTTTATCCATACTTTGGTATATCAAGATACGGCGAATCGCATATTGCGTATCGCGATGTGATTTCAATATCAGCCTGAGGGATAAACGTTACGGAAAGAGAGTAATACAACTCCACCCCATCTAGAGGCAGTCTACCTCACCACGGGGTAGCCTATTAATTGGTCAGTCTACTTACAGATAGGAGGGGTGGTAGGTAGCTCTGACGCCTTACATTTTAATTTTTCTAATACAATTGTGAACCGTTCTTTACAAATATATATCTCTTTGTGCTTTGGCACTTGAAAGAATAAAGTAGTATCTTTAGAACACCATGTCGTGGTATAGTTAAAACCAAAGTTAAAAAAAATAACATAAACAACATTATAAAGCATAACCATGCCATACTTGAATCAATCAGGGGCTGACATATCGGAGTGATAATGAAGAATCAAATATGTCGATATATCCAGGGGGGTATGTTGCCTATCGTTGTTTGGTAAATTAAGTCACGATAAGAAACTGGTCAAACAATCGTCCTGATTGAATATTTTATGAGGTTTATGAGTCATTCTGTAACTCAGGAATATGCAGTTGTGATAGCGTGGGTATGATTTTTGTTGAGCCCGTTTGTTGTGTTTGTTGAGTCCTCTTAGTTAGGAGTGTATGTGTTGTTACAGGTGCTCTTTTTATTATGTTACACGGGCGTACCTCCTGTTGCTCCTGTTGTGGCACTCGTGTCTGGCCGCGTATTACACCCTCTGTTTAATCCGTACTGGTTGAACTCTCGTTGCCATGTAAACCTTGGGCTTTCACGCCTGGTCGTAGGTCATTTGATGAGCCTGGTATGTAGAGATACACACAGCGCTGTTTTTCTAGAGAAATCCTGAAACGCGTGCTTACTGTGTTGTGTAGGATCCTTAAGACTGTTCGAGAAGGGGAAAATTCTCGGCTTGAGGTGTGAAGGTATATAAAGGGGCTGTGTTTTAGAACGGGCAGAGGGCAGAGAGCAGAGAAGATTCCATCGGACGCAGAAGCGTGTGTCAGTTTCTATGACCTTATCCGACTAACGCGGCAATTATAGATTTTCAAAGACTTTCTCCTGGATTCTATGCATTTGGACTTCAGTTTACTTTCTGGGTTGTTGTAAGAACTTTCCACTGGACTTTCATTCCCAGAGAGTATACATTTAACGAACTTATCGTGCTGACGGTGTTCGTATCCAGGTACTGTGCACATTATTTTTTATATGATTGTATTGACTTGTTGCTATGCCGCTGTTTTACTGTATAATTGTATTAATTTAGTGTATTGTTAGGGACGTTTTAAGAATTAATTATAGTTATTTGTTAACAAAAAGCCACTGACTTCTTTATTCATTCCCCTAGACATTTCACGCTGCCTAGTGTTACAGAATCTGATTTATCTCCATTACAAAAGTTGTGTTCATCACGCATACGTGATCTGTTTATATTAGGTTCCGTCACAGTGTGTGTATGCTTTGGCGCTGCGTCAATCCAACCAACGCGACAAGTCTCTAGGGTTTGTGTGTCAGATTTAGGCTCTGTATGCCGCGTTAATCCACCGCATGCCTCAATTTTCAAGTTTTTGGGTTTGATTTTGCACAGGCGGTGAAAATGCGTTAATCCACAATTTGAGACAAAATCAAAATTCGAATAGAGGTGAATTGCTCTGTAAAACTAGATTTGCCGATTACCAGTTACACTGCGAATACATTCATCTTAAAGAGGCCCAGTCACCTGACAAATCTGACCATTTTAAACTAAAGGTAATTCCTTGTAGCCTTAATAAAAAAGAATAGGCCAGGAACGTGGATATTACCACACACAGGCTGATTGTTTTGCTTATATCAACACGTTTATAATATGTGGGGGCCGGCAAAAAAAAAAACAAATTCAACAAGAGTATCTGGCGGCAAGTCCGATAAGCCAGAGCTTTTGCAGATGGCATTTTGCAACAAGTGACCTGTCTGCCTCTGCATATATGCGAACTACCATCTTAGTTTACATGTTTTTCAAGATTTTGTTATTTCTGATTTAATCTATGTATATATTAATGATCTTAGGGTATTGTTGGTTGTGAATAGTTCTCAGAACGCCTTTGTTTATAAACAACACGTTTGAAAACACAGCAATGTTGACAAACTGGAAAAAACTTGTAACCTCAGGTAGGCTGCATATATTCGGAGGTAGAAAGGTCACTTGTTGCAAAACGCCATATATGACTTGCTGCCAGATGCCCTTGTTGAATTTTATTTTGATTTTTTTTGGCGGGAACCCACATATTATTAACATATTGATATTTACAAAACAAGCAACCTGTGTGTTGTTATATCCACAATTTCTGGCCTATTTTTATAAAAAGCTCCAAGGGAATACCTTAGGTTTATAAAAGTTAGATAGGTGATTTGGCCCCTTTAAATTTCGACGCATACAGCGATATGCTTACCCCTTCTCTAATATGCTTGTCATACAGTCCATCTCTGTGCTCGACGGCGTACCTCTTCACGTACTCGCTTTTTCCATACGCAGGCTCTAGGATCACTGCTCGAACGGTTCTGAAAAGTACATCGATTTTAAACTTCAAACTTTATTTATTGTTAAAAAAATATTGGATTTGTACGGATTGTACAAAAAAGTTACTAAAACAAACTGACTGATAACCCGGTTAACAGGATGAGTGTTGAGTAATATGAGATGAGAAATGTTGGCTAACTTTTTTTATTCTTAAAATAAAAAAAATGAAAGAGATTTTTACTGGAATACTGTCTCAATAAATTCTGTACAAATATTTACACTTGTTTTTTGGTGCTGTGCTTGTAGCAAGAAACTCGTACATCGGTATGTTTGCCTTGAAGACATGGTAAGTGATGATGTTTTCCTTTGCGATATGGAACTCGACTCGGAGGCATTCTGATTTTTGAATATCTTTAATTGGTTACATATATTATTATAATTATTTCGCTTATTGATATAATAGTAGCAGAAGGGGTGCGAAGGGATTGGGGGGGGGTCCAGGGGCTCTTGACTCCCACCCCCCCCCCCCCCTTTTTTTTCTCAGTTTGTCTCAGCCGAAGCAACCTTTTTTTAAGGATTAATTTTTTCAACCCGGAAACCTCGCCTCAACTTTCGGGAAAATTCGAATTCGGCCGAGGAGACAGATGTTGTTCGGGTCCATATGGTCCGTCATCTTTGTATACAGTGATTGCCTTGAAGCTGCTAAGTAGCGTGCCGGACGAACAAGCAATTGCAGTCCTATCATTGTTACAATAGGTTTTGGCCCTGTGCGAGGGGGTTAGCCTTTTTAAAGTGTCAAGAGGTGGAGAAAACTGGAAAATCCAGGGAAAACCATGTTTCGAACCACCTTGCACTCAGCTCGTGAAAATTTTCCATAATCGAAACACCAAAACGTGTTTTACAATAGGTACACACGTCTCAAACATGTTTAACACGCGTATTCTGGTGGGACATAGGTCATAACGGGCGTTATATTTGTCCTTTTTAATATCGATGGGGAAAAGCAACCATGATGGAACTTCTAAAAATTGCAGAGGCATATGTTTTTCTTTTCACAGAGGAAACCGAAGAAAGAAGAAAGTGATAAAAACAAGAAAATGATAAAAAATCCTAAAATCTGTAAGTTGCCTTATATTTGTTTTGCATTTAACTGTACTTGTTCTGATTATAGTAAATCTACCTTTTTAGCTCAGCTGACTATAAGTCAACTGAGCCATAAGCTAGTTGATCCACCGTCCGTCGTCCGCCTGTCGGTTCACCTGTCTGTCCGTCTATTAAACTTTCACGTTTTGACACCGTTGGTTCTACGAATACGAAAATTCTACTAAAGTGCATGGAAGTTTATACAATTTATTTAGGTGAGCGTCTTTAGCACAAAGCAGTAGGCCTACAGGGTTGATTATGAATGATTTGGGTTGTGAAAGTCATTCAGGAATTAAATTTGGTTCTTACAGACATCTATATTATAATTGATGGTTGTTCCAACTGACGTTTGTCATGCAACTCCTCTATGGGCATGTTTTTGAAAGCTCATTTTTGGTCTCTGATTGTCCAGAACAATGCCAAGTTTGTCCTGGGGGGGGGGGGGGTCCTTGGGGGGGGGGGGGGGCTTCTTCCATATTATCCTTTAAATGTTTAGTAGTCTGACATTATTTCATGAAGCAGCTATAGCAGTGCCATTTACAGATAAACTATTCAAGTGTATCAAACAGGTGAACCTGCACCATGAAAACCAGGATGTTTAAAGTCAGATTTTGAAGTCAGGCTATACAACTTGAGAAAAATAATTTGTATGTTACCTAAATAAATAGCAAAATTGCCTATTTTACATTATTTGGCATGTCATTTTAAAGATAGATGACCTTTACCATTGAAGGGAACATGATAACCGAGAGAAATATAGTGCCATAAGTGCCTGAATACTGGGAGTTTTGTTCACATGCAAACTTGATTGGCTTAAAATAGATACTTTCCTATGAGGATCCAATCTCTTTTTCCATTTTTTTAAATTTTAAAATAAAATTGAAAAGGCATGAATGCAACTGCTTTAGACCACTTTTATCTGGCAAGGAGGAATTTCATAGAGATATCATATGTAAAACTTTTTCAAACACATTTATGTATCCTTCAAATTTTATAGAGTATTTTTTTAGCGGGGGGAGGGGGAGCAAACTAGTTGTGCTGTTTAAGTTGATTGAAGATCTGTATTTGCATTATGCCCTTTGAATACTGGCAATTTTCATTTAACTTTATTGGTTGATTAATTATAATTCAAACTTGAACCGTAGCCTTGCTGGTATTTTTTTTCCTTCATGTATTTATTACCAATTAAGCATTTCTCTATTTGGCCAGCATGATATATAAATATTCTTATCTGACTAGCGCAATCAGTTCTTCTACCGTGTCGTTAGTAAACTAGAGCCATATCTTTTGTTTCGGTGTCCAACAAGATGCATGTGGTATGAAAAAAAGCAATATTAATAGATTTTATGCTGGGCAATTTATTTGCCTCATCACAAAGTGAACCAAAAAAAATGATTCATGAGATTTATCTATCTTTTAAAATTACACAATCATATTGGCAGTAAAACTAGATCATACACATTGCCCATGGGTCATGATGCTCAGCTGAATTTGAAATATTCAAGATACTCAGCGGTAACCTAGCTGGTGTACCTGGTAATAGATAACAATGAAATGAAATTTTGAATATAATTTCAGATGAAGGCACGCATATGGTTTAAATCTGGGAAAATGGAAAATACCATTCCTGGTCAAAGTAAGTGTGAAATGAGCAACAAATGCTTACTCATTTACTCAGTTGGTTTTACCCCAAGTCTCAGCTTAGTACTCGTGGCTTTGACACAGTATGAAGTTCTAAACAGGTAGCTTTTAACAATGCAAAACATAAAGGACTTGGTAATATGTAATTTGTTCCTGTATTATTTACGTGTTAGCATATCCCTTATAATATTGTCCAAAAAATTGCCCAACAGTAATGAATAATTAAAGACTGATCTCACATTTGCTATGATAACAAAATATAAAAATCTGTTTGGTGGCCAGTTAGAAAGTAATTAATCCCTTTTCAAAATACAAGTGGCACCATCTGTCTTAAGAAGCAGTCGAAAGTATTACTGTCAAGCACACAAAACCAACTGAAAATTAATTCATTGTTCCTCAAACATTTGTCCTGTTGTATTCATTTATAATGACAACAGTCTGAAGTGCTCACACGTCTTTGGCCTATAACTGGGATATATGCCACATTTAAGGTTGTCAAGATTATCTTGTTATGAACTCTAAGAATTCTAAGTTTGAAGATGCTAGGTCTAAAAAGCTGGTGTATGCCCTTTTAACAGATGATTGACAGAGAAAGGTTCAGCAGTATAGCTCAGGTGACTTTGAAAGTGACTGCTTTTTTTTTTATTTCAGGAATAAGTATCACAAGACTTTCTGACATCAGTTACTGGTGATGAACGGAGTTCAATTTTCATTGTTTATAAAGGAGAGGTCTAATCAAACGTTATTTTTTACGATGGAAAACATACAAATCTAACCAAGGGAGGATATGTGTGGTAGACATGCTTTTACTTGGATGGTATTAATACTATTATATCCTTTAACTCGTATATCAACTACCCAACATGCAAATGTAGAATTCGCATCAAGAAAATACCTTGAAGAAGAGATGCCCATGAAGGACATGTACCCATGAAGAGATTTAAAGCAGTGTGTTGCTGTCATAGATTAATTGACATTATTACTATTCATTGAATCCACCTTAAAATATATGATACTGTGGGACACAGTGCATGAATTACAGTAGGATAGAAACCTGTGTTTTAAGCAGTTCGCAGGAGTTCTGAAATGGCAGTTTTTTTTATTGAAACAGGGCTTGATTTCTGGTATGTAAAAATTATGAGGAATAGTAGGTCAGGCGTTTTTGGTAAAGTTTATTTGAACTCTGGGATTTCATATTCTGAAGAAGTTACTCAGTTAGGTTCATATTTTACTTTGGTATGGACATAGTGATTTATAGTAAATCGATGAAAAACTAACACCCACAGGTAAAAACAGACCTTGAAATATATTCAATGTTTATACTATTTAACCAGTAATGCATCCTTTGAAAAGATAAAGTATTTTTCTACATGAGCCACAGCTTCTCTTATAACAAATTAAGTTTAATGGTTTTTATCGTTTTCTCCATGGAAGCACCGCGTTTTTTAATGAACAGTAGACAGGTCAAATGGAAAACAGACGAAATATATTCACTCGGTTCTTTGATTTTTTTTTATTTTCACCTTACAAGTATGTGGTTGCTGTTTAATTCAGTTTATACAGCACACTAAAATACATGCCTTGTTTTACTCTGACTAGTGTTTTGTCCTTTGCACCCTGAAAGTACTGTGTTAAGGGGAATACATATAGCCAACATTTCATGTGTCTTTAAATGGTAAATGTTTGTATTTTTTTCATTAACAGAGTTAGTCAAAGGAAGATAAAAATTAACCAATCTCATCACTATTTTGGGCATTCAATAACAAAGAAGTGATTAACTTTATTATATTATAAATTGTTATTTTTTAATCCTTGCAAATATCAAATTAAACATATGTTAAATTAGCTTCCATCATCAGGTAATTTTTGCACACTTCATAAAAATCGTCAAGTATTATTTCCATATAATACTTTGAGGAAAAACATTTAATTCTTATAATAGCTTAAAATTATAGATTAGTTTTAAAAATCATAAATATGAAGGAAATCTGTATATTGATAAAACAGCAAACAAGTTATTACTTGCATGAATAACCAAATTTTATCCTGAGTTTTATCTTTAAAACGTCTTATTGGTCTTAAGAAAAGTAAGACAACTACATGTTCCAAGCCGCAGGTGTTTAAAACCGAGACGTCTGAAACATGTCCTAAGACACTTCAGCTTTTAAAACGTGTTATTCGTGTTTCGAAAAATGAGACAATGACATGTTTCAAGCCACTGGTGTTTTAAAAACTAGAAGTCTGAAACGTGTCTGACATGACATGTTAGACATTTGAAACATGTATTGGTGAAACCTGTTTAATATAGAACGCCACCTTTCTAAAACATGTTTTACACATATTTGAAACGGCACTATCAAATTAAAACGGCAAATCACAAGAGACATGTTTCGAAAAGTGAGACAAGCTGGTGTTCCTCATTAAAACAAGAAAACATGTCCTCAAATTTTACAGTGTGTTGTTTTTATTCTCGCAAGAATATTTGGGACTAACAGTGGCAGAAATACCGTGCTTTTACTGAGTTCTAGACTTCAGTCACAGGGGATTTCCCAGTGTGTGACGTCACTGCCGAGTTGACAGTGCTCATAGATGTGCCAATAGTTTTTGAACAAATCACACAACCTAATGATTTCTGTGAAAAATATATAGGAAAAAAAATTTTTTTTTTTTTCTCCAGGATTTGGGCTTATTAATGTAGAATGTATATTATTTTTTGTTCATAACCAATTATGTTATGTGATAATATAATGAGATTTAGAATACGTTTGCTTGACCTGGATAAGATTTTGACTGGAATAATCTCTAAAAAGCAGAGTCGTACTCTTGGGGCTATGCGAAGTGTAGTCTTACATCACTCGCGTGTCCATTTTGTAACGTTACGTACCGGCGTCCTCCGAAGGTCACTTCTAACCACTCGCCTGGTTGGTTGTTCTTGGCCTTCCATCCACCATAACCAAAAGGGTTAGCCTGCTCCATGGTGCCCAGGCGCGCCCGGCTTGTCCAATAAGCTTTGCTATTTTTATAGACTGATGAGACGGCGCTCCTTGTATTAGGATCACGAGTGAACAAAGAGATAAGGCACTCTGAAAAAGAGAAACCATTCATATTTTTAAAGGAGTGAGTAAACTGAAGAACAAATGTGCATTAGATACAAAAACAGCACGTTATATACAGAGAACAGACGCGTAATCCAGGAAACAAGACAGAATATCAGCCATTATATACACACACATATATATATATATATATATATATATATATATATATATCCTTTTTCAAATGTGTTGTCACACTGTGAATTGATTTTATTGCCTCGGCAGGAGGGTATACTTTCATAAGTGTCTGTCTGTGCGTGGGATTTTTTTTCACCTCATAATGGGCCAATAAAGAATTGCTTATATTGTGGTGTTGATCTGGCACATGATCCTGTTACAGGACCGTCATCGAAGAATATTCACAAATGTAGGGTCACTTATGCAAGAATGCACCTAGGCATTTGGGTCGGATAAGTGAAGGCAAAGACGGGTAGGAGAAGATGAATCAACAGTAAAATCGACATGGCGGAGCCTTGCATTCCTATGAATGCGGATTACTAGTTTATCATATATTTTTGTTTGTTTGTACATTTATTTTTAACTTTATGTTATGGCCGCATGATCAGTTATTGTTCTTTTGATTTTCATTGATTTTCACCGAGGACCAGGTTTTCGGTATTGTCACTAAAGACAGCCATAGAGAGTCTCATCACCGGTAAGATGCTCACCCGATTTTTTACTTTGCCAAAACTGATAAGGTGATACACTTTTCCATGATAGATCAGCTTGTTCTAGTTCTTTTTACATTGATCCTGTCAGTGAAGACTTTGCTGAGGATCCGATGGGATTTCTACAGGGTGACATTGGAATTTCTGGTTATGAAATTGCAAATAATCTGTTCAATCTTCAGTTCAAATTGACCAGGAAGGCCAGAGGTACCGCAGCTATCATCACTGCACAGCCCCCCCCCCCCCAACCCAGTTTAAATTTAATTCTGCTTCCCACCATTCAAACAACGAAAATGTTGAAAATTATGTGAATGATGTAATTAGAGAAATCAAATAAGTCTGCACAAAAGTGTTCAAAGCACACTTTGAGTTCTCGCTGAGAAGAAGCAAAATTAACAAGTCTGTCAAGAAATAAGATTGTTTTTGGTAATTGTGGACGAACGCCGGATAGACACCTGACACCGCATCGCCTCGGTATGATCTCTGATGAAGTATCGCTGGATGAGTTAACAGTTAGTTTGTCAACAGCACGTTAACTGAATTAAATCTCTACCTTATATATGGCCGTCCGTCATTTGGAGAGGGATATCAATAAAAAAATTACATTTACTATTAAACGTTACCTTTGCATCCGAATATCTCAAACCGTAGACTCGGGAAAATGTGGCTCTCAATGGGGTTGATTCGCAACATTTTAGCAGCAAATACTTGAAACTCGCTGGTGGCCTTTGAATCAGAGTCGCTATTTGCTTCAATGATGCCCTGTCCATGAAACCAGCAGCATTAATCGTTCATGTCTTGTTTAAATGGTACGAATATGGTACAATCACTTTGTAAGCACAAAATATAATTAGCATTTGTACGGGTAAAATTGATTATAAATGTGACATATGTTATCCCCTGAGCAATTTGTCTGTGTATCAAAATGGGGGCTCGTCCAGGATGACGGTAAACTTTGTGGCCCAGGGAATAAGCTCACCAAAGTGTGACTCCTGGAATAATTAGTCTTGTTCTGATAGCAGAACGCTCCTAAGAGGGTGTCTGTTACGGGGTGACATAAAAGCGATGACACCGAACTGTCTCGCTAGTGAAGCTTGCTTGGTACTCCGGACTTGTGCGCCACCGTTATGGTTCGAATCCCGGATCGTACCAACGTTTTTCCCTGAGCAATTTGTCTTCGTAACACATACCATTCATTGCTTTAACTAAAAGTCATGGAAATAATGATAAAAATTCTTATTGGTAAGATAAGCATATTTTACCAGTTCCACACGTAAGTTGTACCAAATTGCCATTTGTTTCATATAAAGACGAATTTGAGGTTTGTTCCGTTTTTGTTTAAATAGTGACGTATCTTTTAAGAGAACAAACCAGGGAACATTTGAAAAGAACAAACATGTTTGCAATGATATGTCATGTCGGTGTCACACAAGTCCGGCGTATCAACCGCTTCTAGAAAAGCAAGCTTCACTAGCGATACAGTTCGGTCCGCTTTTATGTCACTCCTTAACAAAATACATTCCTTGCACCTTTGCACGGTGACATTTGTTTTGTTGTAATTTATTTAATTAAAAAAAATAATTAGCATTAGAAAAAAATAAGTTCTAATTGCCTCCAGATAATGGGACCATTTATTTCCAGTTGATCAAAAAAGCTAACTAATGATCATGGTAATAATATAGATCTCGTGTTCACAAACTGCTCACATTTAAACCTTAGGAAACTCGTGGTCAGGTCACAAAATATTAACTGCAACAATTTGACTAATCCACACAAACCAATCATATCAATCAATCATATGGTGTATCCTCATTAACTCAGACTTTATCTCCATTGGATACTATTTTAGATTTTTTACTTTAAAGCTCAACTTTAGCACATTGACCCTCGTGTCCCTTGTTTAAGGATGGCCTAAATTGTTAGCCTGAATGTCCCACAAAATTAAAATTGAACAAGGAAAATCAAGCTGGTAACTAAGATTTAATCAAAGAATAAAAGGCAATGGCGAAACTGTCTTAAGTTCCAGCAATCTTAAGTTAAATGTATAAAAATACCGAATTTTTGTCAGTTTTTAAGGGGTACAGATAAATATCAGTATCTGCCACTCATGATAAAAGCACAAAACTTGCACATTTGACACACAATCAGAAAGCCCTGGGTCTAGCTAGCTATTGCGGCCAAATTTGTCATATATTTTGTATTCATAAACTTATTAACTGAATACTGTGGAAAAGCCGATGTAACTTAAAGTTTAATTTCATGCAGAGTCCCTACCTTCAGTAGCGGATAACTAGTTTCCACTCAGGATCAGTTATCTTACCTAAATATCATCTATAGACATGGACCTTTAAAAAAATTAAGTTTTGCCACCCTGGGTGGTACCAATATGTGGAAAATTAGCTATCGGCCCATGTATAAATTACTAGTAAACACAATCAGTAAAAATAGCTTTGTTTTATAATAAATACGACGCCTTTTAGATGAGATATCATATTTACTTTATCTTTTGATTGAAATATATCTGGTTCCCAATATGGATCTTCGAGGACTGTAACTTTACAAAGACAAAGAGCAGACGAGCCCTGGATAGATATTGATATTGTTTTACTGCTACACGTTGCCACAGACAGGGAGCCTGCCTCCTCCATAACGGAACACGGCACACGCGTGCGAGGCAAGATTTCGTAAACGTTTGCACAATTGTTTAATTTACTATGCACTAAAAAAAATGTTTGTCCTGTTTTCAATCGATTGCGACCCCCCCCCCCCAAAATAAATGGAACAAATGGCAGAAAGAGGTAAATGCTGAACTGTAGGTACCATACCCACATGAGAATCATTCACGTTTAACCGTTGTCGGCTTGTCTTATATAAAGTGTTGGCCTTCATTAACTTTCTAAAAAATAACCCCGAAAAACATGTGGTCACTGGCACTGGAAAGGACTATATAAACTAGAATACGGGTAGTCGACGAGCGACCACGTGTATCCGCCAAAATCACAGTAGGACGGGTGAAGTGAGGCATGGATTGAGTGGCAAGGGGAAATAGAGTTATATGTGTAACATATTAGAATGGATCTCTGCCACGTTAACATGATTGTAGGTAGCGCCACCTGTTATTTGAATGAGAAACTATCCAAGATGTATACACATGCAAAATTTCAGGTGGAAAAGTCAAACCACTGCAGAGATATGAGTGATTTAATCCCACAGCAGACAAACAGATGGACGCTGTGCAAAAATGGCTGCAAGTGGCGCCATAATTTTTGTGTATGTTATAAAGCTATCCAAGGGCTACATTTGTGTATTTTTTTTTTCTGATTGGTCAAACGAGTCCGGAGATATAAGCATTAATGTCTGCAGCGTGAACGTGAATGAAGCTGGCGCCACCTGTCATCAAATCAAGAAAGCTATCCAGGATGTATACGCATGCCGAATTACAGATAATTTGGTCAAACCACTGAAGAGATATGAGTGATTTTAACCCAAGGCAGACAAATAGATGGACGCTGTGCAAACATTGGCTGCAGATGGCGCCACCATTTTTGTGTATGTTATAAAGCTATCCAAGGGCTACATTTGTGTAAAAAAATTTTTCCTGATCGGTCAAACGGTTCCCGAGATATGTGGGTTTATGTGTGGAAACAGACGCACAAACGGACGCTGGTCAGAAGTCAAGGCCACTTGGTGAGGCACCAGTTCACATGTGACCCGATAATTTGTGCAAGTTTCGGAAAAATCCATCCAGTAGTCTCAGAGGAGTTCTCCGGAAACGAACGCGGTGGCGGCGGCGGAACCAGGTCAAAAACATAGTATCCGCAAAACTTCGTTTTGGCGGATACAATAATCAAAGATTTGTAAAGAGACTGACTTATATACATACCCCGACTTGAGTCCAGTAATTTCCATCATAGCTGACGTAGACTCTGTACCGAATGACCCATTCTTCCTCATTATTGGCCCCTTGTGTTACAATTTTACGCACTGACCTGTCGAATATATAAACGAGGTGTAAAATTAAGAATGAAAAACAACTAGGATCCATAAACAATGGTCGTTGTTTCGAGGAGGTCCCCAAAAACGAGGGACTGTCTCACATCTGAAATATAATGGTATGATAATCAACTAAGCAGCGGAGCCATATACCTGAAACATACTGGGGAAAATAAGCAATCAAAGAACGTTGCCTTCGACCTGAAATCAACTATGTGAAGAATTAACTCTGGACTGGCATAAAATGGATATTTTTTAATATTCAATCAGTGTGCTACACACTGTACAAGCCGTATAAAGACCTATCTTTATTCCAGGAGACTATTCGTAAACTTATGATCAGATAATAGTGAAATAGTCTTAAACTTTTGGCTCAGTTTAATGTGGTAAGGTGCCTTGTTGGCTCTCCGACACGTAGTCGAGAGAAAAAAGTGAAGAATACATGTCTGATAGATGTCTTATAGAAATGACAAGTTTCCAAAAGCTCAACCGTGAATTTCCTCAATATGAAAATACTGCAATAGATATAATTTTTCGTTTACTTACTGATATCTTCTTGAAATTTAATGGTTCATTAAAACTGAAAATCCTCTAGAGAATTCTTTGGAAAAGGCAAATTTCCGACACTATTAAACAGTTTGCAAGTTAGAGAGGACTGCATGCTCTCACAGAATGTTTTTTTTTGTAATCTGTAATATATTTTTATATTTTTGAGATACCTGAGGAACCTTACCATATCTGCAGATCTGTGGCATATTAATGTTAATTATTCTTTCTACTGTTAACTACGGTTGAAATTGGAGCCACTTTTAATGGAAAAATTGCATTTTGATCGGCAAAATGTCGGAGGGGGATATTATCCGGTTTGTTCCTCTGGCTGGAAAACATTCAGGGAACATATGCCCCGCCATAATATGCCCATAACTTATACAAACAAGAGCACCGCATGACGCTGTGCTGAATTCAGGAAAAATTGAACAATGGACAAAATGATTCCCAGAGTGAAGGTAAAAAAAAGAGAAAACATGCGTAGTAAGTTGAAAAAAAATCCAGGTGGCACCACCAGTCTGCAGGAACTTATGAAACAATCCATGATCAATTTACAGGGGCGTCAATTTAGGGGGGGGGGGATTGGGGTGAATATATAACCCCACTTTTGGCAAGGGGGGGATGGTCAATGTAATCATCCCCCCCTTACTTTTAAGAAGAAAATATTATAATATTTCAAATGAAATATATTAATAAATAGAATTAAAGACTTTGGACCCATTTACTAAAAAATGTCATATCTAAACCTTGCTTGGATTTCACAAAATAACTAATTTTCTAAAACATTATAATTGTTTGAAATATGATTAAGTATATATATTTATATAATAATTATATATATATATATAATATATAATATATATATATATATATATATATATATATATTATATATATATAGGTGTGTGTGTGTGTGTTTGTGTATATATATACAAAGTCATCCCCCACCCTGGAAGAAAATTGACGCCACTGTCAACATATATGCAAAACAACCAAGGCGATCAATGCATCAGTTATTCAAATAGTGGAGCTTTTGTATCATTTTTTTTTTTTTGTTTCTTCTGGGGGTAATAGCCAGCTCCATAATTTGGAGGGTATGGGTAAGGAAAAGTAATTTCAAGTTTCCATTAAGACTTTTCATGGACCTCCATGGATAATGAGTCAGAAGTTTCTAGGTCCAACAGTGAAGATTTGTGCCCTTAACAGTTGATGCTCCATTTTAAGGTCTTAAAATAGAGAAAAAATGTGTAAAAAGTCGAAAAAAATACATGTGGTCCCACCAGTCTGCAACAACTGATGAAACACTCCATGATCATTATGCATGCAAAAATCATGGCCCACGGTACATTAGTTATTCTGATACTGGAGTTTTTGTATAACATTTTAATTATTCAAGGGGGTACTTATGAGCTCTATAGCTCAGAGGATAGGGGTGACGTAGAATTAATTTCAGGTTTGCATGAAGACCTTCATGGAATTCTTTAGATGAGAAGTTAGAAGATTCTAGGTCTAGCGGTTACGATTTGCACCCTGTTAACGAACGACCGCTTCATTTAAAGGTCTTAAAAATTAAGACCTTAAAAAATCTGGAAAAAATACAGTTAGCGCCACCAGTCTGCAGGGACTGATGAAACACTCCATGATCAATATGCAAGCAAGGAATCAATCTATAAGGTACTCAGATGTTAGAGCATTTGTATCAAAATTACTCTTGGGCGGTACTTTCGAGCCCCATAGGTCGGAGAATATGGGAAACAGAGACCTTATTTCAATTTTCCAAAGAGATTTGCTGGGCCTCCCGAGATGTGTAGAATAATGATACTAGGTTTAGAACTTGTGCCCTGTTAACAGACGAGGCTTAATTTGAAAGTCTCAAAAATTCAGAAAAAAATGCGTAAAAAATCAAAGAAAAAAACAGATGGCGCCACCAGTCTGCAGAAACTGATGAAACCCTTCATAATCAATATATATGAAAACATCATAGACATCAGTTCATTCATTATTAAGATACAGGAGTTTCTTTATCAAATTTTTAATTATTCCCGGGGGGTGGGGACTTTCGAGCCCCATAGCTCGGAGGTAAAGATAATAGATGCTTATTTCAGGTTTCCAAGAAGATTTTTCATGGACCTCCATGGATACCAAGTGAGAAGATTCTAGGTCCAGCGGTTACGATTTGTGCCCTGTTAATTGTGATCAAAATATGTACAAAATACTGTGGGATTTCATACAACCATACATTTTTGCAAACAGCAGGGGAAAGTCACTGACAACAATAATCATATAGTTGCTCTCCGCTTACCTTGGTTAGGATTGATTTTGGAGTGTCCGTCTCACAAGATAATAATACAATATGATATTTCATTTTTATATGACGATTCACCACATTTAGTTTCACTAATCACTAAACTATAAAGTTTTAATAAAATCTTTGAAATTTCTTCAGGATGTTTATTAACATCATAATTAATTGCTTCATCAACAAAACAATGATTATTTCTATCAGTGAACTTTTCGGACTGTTTGCACATGTATACAATAGTTTGTTTTGATGTAAATATCTCAAATAGTTACTATAAGCTATAAACATTTACATACCCCTACCAAAGCTTCCTGTTCGCGGTTACGTGCGTAAAGAAACGTGGCCGGTATCTACTCTATGGTTTACACATAACATACCTCAAGAAATGTTCCCTGTATCTACTATATATTTGGCACATGCCATACTTCATTTAAATGTGATACATATGTGTTACATACCATACTTCAGGAAATGTGGCCTGTATATACTGGTGCTCGTCACTGGCTCCGGCTTTCCATCCTCCGTGTGCGTAATCTGCCCCTTCGACAGCATTCACCATTGTGTCTAAGCGTGCACGAGACGGGCCAAAGTCACCCTGTGCTCCCGTACTGCCAGGGTTGTTTCCATACACAGAAGACACCGAAACTACCGTCCTTGGCTCCTGAACAAACAGGGATTCCATGCAATCTGAAAAAAAGTATGACATTGACATTGACAGTAAAACAAATAAAATTAAAATTTCGTGCTATAAGTATGATTTAATATATGATAACAATATTGTTCGTTATCCAACGTAGTTGTCAACAAACATATTTCAATAAACGTAAAAGAGCCAGGTTGGGTTTGGGTGCAGGTGCGAGTTCAAATCTGGCTGTGGCATGTTAACCGATAATAGTTAAGAGGACTGCAGTTGGACAGATATTTAATATTGGATATTCCCAAGCAAATATCGAATATAACACACATCACGGTTGCCCTGGTGCAGGCGTCCGGGTTGAGGGATCGACAATACACAGCGCGGATCACAGGAACAAGGTTTGTGTTGCGGAAAATAGAAGATGTGCTCAGAGAATCTGAATCTGGTTGGTCAAGGTATTTGGATGATGCTCGAATATGGAATTGTACGGATGTGTGTGATATTGGATATTAGAACATAATTTATATACAATGTCAGTGATTTGCATGATTTCAGATATATGCTTGCGAATATGGAATATTAAATATGCCCAACTTAAGTCCCGTATTACTGGTCTTTCAACTAGTGTTAAAAATCGTTAGATTATCTGACAGCTGTTCCTCCCAGTATCTTGGTCGTTGATGCCTCCGGCATATAGAGATTAGAGAGTCCGGGTGTGCGTTATAAGCATATTGAATTATCTTCTAGTGATTGTGTCATGGCCATTATGTTCAGCTGGTCTGAAACCTCATAGATGGAAGTGCAGATAACCAAACAAGTCTCATTTGTAGGTCATATATGGAAAATCCATACACGTTGTAATACATAACTTTCTTATTTTTCGGAATATACATTACTTGGTCCCATGACAAATGTTTGCTTAATACAAAGGAAACAAATGGGAAACTGATGTTTAAACTTCAAAGAGATAGCGATTCTGAAGACATGAACAAATCAATGAATTGGTATACTAGAAATTTTATTAGGCCCAATTAATTCAAAGAAAGATTTCAGGTTGTTAAATTTCTCATTATAACAAAAAAAATGGCCTACAAGAAAATGATAGATGCAAATTCCTGCTTTACACAAAAAGTCGCTTACTCCTTATATGATTCAAACCATTAACCTCCCGAGTGTTGGTCATGTGCACTACCACCTAGGCAACAGAGAACTTCGATCCCTCTTTGTGGTGTACACCATTGCAGAAACTAGAGAAGTAGCTCCATAGTAATGACGCCGGACTACAATCTACCATATGTGTCGAGAAAGCGACTTTCCATGCAGCAGGGAAAACTGATAGACTTTTCCTCATGATTTGCGGTAAATATTATATAGAGAGATATATGGATAGCCTTTTTTGAATGAATATGCGATTAAGGTGACAGGGGGTTCATGGTTAGGTCACTTTACCTGAGTCAGGGGGAATCATAGTGTTGACACTGTAACACTGAGGGGAGCCTCCCGGATTCCAACAGCAGCCGTTTTCCTCACATTCCTGCTGTCTGGTCAATCCACAGTCGATCTTGTCCTTTGCTTCCTCGTTACATGCATCAACGGCAGCTGTAAAGAAAGAACGCATTAAGATTTGCTACTGGTAACAATGGCGTCAGTTAATCAAGTGGGATGGGGTGGGTCATCAAATTTGGAAATTTAGATACAGATTTAGATTCATGGAACCACAGTTAATAATCTAAATAATTAATACGCAGATTTTTTCCCCTAGACCATCGTTTACCTACTTCGGCTCTTATTTTACTCCCCAAATTCTGCACACGTATCTTCGTTGGTGTCCTCTTCTAGGACAAGTTTTTTTTATTTGCTTGATTATTTCCAATTAAGCATTATAATTAATATTTTTAATATTTCCCCGCTAGTGTTTTAAGGTCTTCAACGCATTTCAAGCTTTTTCATGAGGCGCCATGGGGATTTTCTTCCATTTCGAGCTCACTGGCCTGTTGAGACATGTCCTGCCGGACAATACGCGGTCAAGCGGATCACCTGTAATCCCCATTGACACCAATTTCCATTAGAATGCCTGTAAAGTAATTTTAATTTTTCGAAAGGATGTAACGATTTTAAATTTAAGCGCGGGAACACATGTCCACATGAATCTGCTTTCAATAGCGAGCGCTTTTCCGTTAACTGGACAAAAGGAGTTGAGACCCTTCACACTATTTATGGGTTTATGAGTTTACAGGTATGTTGATTTCTATACATTCAGAAGCCTGTTTTCATTATAACCATAGTTTAAATAGTTCGGCCGATTAATGGTGTGTTTGAAAAAGGATTTTTCAAAAGAAAGTCCTTCAACCTGAATAAAATTCGTGAGGGGGGGGGGGGGGTTGCGCACATTTCTTGGGGTCCTCAATCTCCACGGAGTTTGAAACATGTGACCAATGCACCTGTAAACGGATAGGGATTCTATTACCAAATATATTTTAGTGGTGGGAGCCTACGAACCCCCGCCAGACTCTCCAAAACGGTTGTTCTTTAATTTATGCACGTTCCATGTAATACATGTCCTGCTTCAGTAATAGGGTTCACCCACCTGGCCAGTTGAACTTGAAGTAAAATTGCATACTAATGGACGACTCAAGAACCGGATCTAGGATTTAGGAAAAGGGGGGGGGGGGGCAACAAAGGAGGACTAATAATAAACCTTACAAGGGAAAGTTGATCTGTGGAACAGATCTAATATGTCTCCGCCTGGAGTGGGAATACTTAAAAAAAAACAGTTGTGAATACATGAATGAAATTTGAGATTAGTCAATATCACACAGCCAGATTACCTCTGCAACCTTAAAAATAGCATGAAGGTCATTCTTCTTTCAAACGTGGCCTGGCCCTTCGTGAGGTGCGTCTATGCTGCAGGTTTGGTGAGTGTGCCTTAAATTCCTTTCGAGTTACTGTGTAAACATCATTTAAGTATTATCGCTTTGACGCATCTTTCAAGGTCACAAAGTCGATAACGCTAAGATAATTTTTAATCAATGACTTAAAAGCAATGTGAAAGACAAAATTCGCAGCACTGAAACACCTCAATAGGGCTAGGACATGTTGAATATTGAAGACAATGCAATTTTCAAGATCACAGAGGCGATCACGCTAAAATGATTTAAACGCAATAACAAGAAAAAAGTTTGAAACACAGTCAACAAACTTGCAGTATTGATACACTTCATGAAGGACAGGTAGAATTTGTACAAGGAGGACCTTGATATATTTTTTGAGGGCACAGAGCAACCATTGTGGGTGACATTGCCCAATCTGAAATGTCATACAGGTATTCACGACCTATTTTTCCAGCTCTTTCAACGTAATGCGGGGGAAATACAAGATCTGTTCCATGGATCAAGTATTTTCTTGCTTGGAATTGTGATTATGTCATTTACGGGATATATATTATGGTGATTCTGATAACCAATGTATCGGATTACGGATATGGTTTTATCTTTCACATCTACACAATATCAGCAAAATTTGGTAACAACTTCTTGCGGTAATTTGCTAAAAGACAATGCAACGTTTCTTTGCCATTTATGCTAACATCGGAATGCTATTAATCAACTTTTTTTTATCTAGGAGAGTTGTCAGTTTGGGATCAGACCTGCTTATTCCTTGACAACTTAAATTACTCAAACCAAACATTTAAAACTATTGGAATATATATTCCTCAGCCTGTCTATTCACATTGGCAGCCATACGTTTCACATACAAGATCCTTCTACAACAAATGCATGTGTTTACGCACAACGCATGTGTTTGTTAACTAGCTTATGACTACCTAAGACTACCCTCAACTTACTATACTGAATAAACATCGTGTTTCATTGTGTCGTCTGAGCTGCAATTTATACAAAGTATCTTTCAAAAACGTTCACTCTGTTATATGCATATAATTTTACAGCAGAATGCTTCATTATACAATCGTTGTAGATACGACATTTCCCAAGCAATGATGCTGTCAGACCAATGTTGTTTATTGGAAAAAAAGTTCTCACGCTAAAATTTCGTACACCCTGTATATGCCTCACGTCTCTTTTCAAAACTAATTTTGTGTGTGGTTCTGGAATAGAATAAGTAATCTTTATATCCTGTAAGTGAAACACATGACAAACTTGCTGCGAAAATCTTAGAAATAAAATATGCGTCGTTTAGTCCCTAACAGCTCATTACAAAAATATTTATCATATAGAGCCGTGGATTATCCGCGGATACAGCTAGCTCAAATTATGATCTAGATGTTGCCGGAAAATGGTCCTCAGAGGGCTCACATTTCTGGTAGTGTTGGACTAGTTTACATATGGGTTAAAAGTAAGGTTATAGTTTAAAGACATTTAAACAAAGAAACAGGTTTTTATCAATATGCATGAAGAAAAAAAATCCTACTCTTTCAAATCACAGAAAAGACGATATGTTTGAAATAATATGTGCAATACAAAATCATCAATTGTACTCTGGCGGCCATATTTGATTTTGAGCACCGTCTGTAATTCAAGTTCTCTTGGGCAGCAATCATCCATGCATTAGAGTTTGAAAAAGACCAAGGGTATTCTGTTTGTGAAAACGTTTCACTAGAAAATCTCCGATTGTGTTCTGACCCGCCATATTGGATTATTGGTGGATGTGTAGACGGCGTCAGGGCCCACATAGGCCCCAATGATCCCTGTCAGTATGGAAAGCATATAGCATGATATATCGATTGCGCAAGAAAACAACTGACAGGTCTGGATTCCATTAGGTCTGGAGCACTCCTAGGCCCAAATGAATTTAAGAAGGGTCAAGCATGTTCTTGTTGATATATCACATAGGAAAGAAAATCAGCCAATGTGCTGTTGCGGCTATATTGTAATATCGACAGGCCTGTAATTAAACATGGTTAGAGCTCTCATAGGTACTAATCATCCCTGTGAATATGAAAAAAATCGAGCATGTTATTGTTCTTCCGACAGGTCTGTAAATCAATATGTCTAGATTCCTTATAGGTTCCAATCATTCCTGTGAATAGGAGAAATATAAAGCATATTCTTGAGATATCTCGCGCGAGAAAAAAATCATCGATTGTGCTCTGGTGGAGATATTGGAATTAAGACAGGTCTGTAATTCAACAGGTCTGGAGCCCTCATAGGTAACAATTATCTCTGTGAATTTGAGAAAGATCACACATTCAAGTTGAGATATCGCACAAGAAAGAAAGCGCAACTGACAGACGGACTGGCGGACTAACACGGTGATCACTGCTTTTCCAGCGGGGCCCTAATATATGTTATTTCAAATACGGAAATATTTTTTTCTGAATACCAGGGGAAAAGATCATAATTGACCACTCCCCCTTGCTAAAAATTATGGGGATAGAAGTATAAATCATCACCTTGTATTGACGCGCCTGTTTGGCAAATATATATCAGAATAATGTCCCTGTGAAATTGCCAACCTGTAGCGACTTCTACCCTTTGCTATACAATAAGGAGTCAAATACAAAAAAAAAGTATATCTTTAATTCCGAATTTAGACTTCCAACTTCGGGTTTTCAGTCTGTACGCAAAATTACAGCCCTTATTAGAAGGCTGCAAATTTTTTGTAAGTTCAGGTATTGATAAAGGCACGGAAATACCAAATAAAATATTCCGCGGACTCTTTCAAGGTGAGCATCTGTCTGTCTGACGAGTGTTTTTGGCCATTGTTTTATATCCTATAAATAGACGCCGGAGGAACGCTGTGTCTTTAAATTACAAATCTTTTCGATCTGCAATATCAAATTTATGTTGAATTAATGTTACTCTGGTAATAACAATGTGAGAAATATTGATAGAATTCAAACCTTTCTGTAATATGCATTAAATAAAAAGCGTTCCAACCCCCATTATTTTGATCCAATCCCTGTCTTAACATAGCTAGCGTTAGCACTAGGCCACAGTTAGTGTACTTAGAACAGGATTGCATGCGCTCACATATCCACTTACATTCGCTCACCATTTCGAATGTCTGACCTAATATTCATTTGAACTTGTATTGGGAGAAAATTATATAACTGTTATCTAGCCAATGAAGGCGGGCTGTCACGGGTTTAACACTTTGAGTTTGATGCACAATATGACTACCGGCTGTTCTTGGTCTTATTACAATTTTGGCCATGTGCGAAGAAGTTATAGAATGACAAAATTATATACAGGAGAAATGTATTCGAATACGAATACGAGTACAAATACTCCAAAACAGAAATGTATTCAAACGCGAATACGAATAGAAATACAAATGCATTCATGAAAATGAATATGAATACAATTTACTGAAACAAAAAAAAACTATCAAGTATCATTCTTGTTCAAAACAATTAACTGCAATCGTCGTATATTCACACTTGCAAAATGTATTTTAGTCCATAATATAAAATATTTTGAGGAGTTTTGAGGTGTTTGAGGAGATTCGATGTGGTTTTTCCAGTAGTTGAAATCCGTGCAGCACATTACTCAGCCCATTTGGCTATATAAGATCCATTGGTACTATCTGGCAGGTCAAAATGATCATGAATCACTGACATCTTGGCAGGCAATGCCATCTGATTACTGTACTACAATATATCTGACAGACAGTAGATCACAGTGTGCATCAGAAACTGAAATGATACCTCTGACACAATGTCAGAGAATATATATAAGGGTAGTCAGGTAAAGACATGTGTCTTGTACATTCAAATGACAGAATATGCACATTAATATTAATTTAATATGAATAAAGTAAAAAATGCCAAAATGTGTAAATAAGATTGTTAGTGTGCATATTTTAAGTGGGTCCAAATCAGTCACTATTGAAATAATAGCACATTTTTCCAAATGGAAAAAGGACAAAAGGTAAACGAATGTATACTGCATGTATTCATGAATGTGAATATTTCTGCTGTGTATTTGAATACGAATACAAATACTTTTGTAATTTTTACAAATGTATTCGAATACGAATAAGAATATTGAAAATACCTCTATTCGACTACAGTAAATACGAATACCCAATGTCTGGTATGAAGTGTGCTATAGGCTGTTATAAACCCCTTCACTCCTGGCCTACTGCCTCTGTGTCGTGGTCAGGCTGGGTTAGGCAGTGTTTACCAGATAGCCTCTCTTTCTCTCTTTCTCTCTCTCTCTCTCTCTCTCTCTCTCTGACAGTCTAGCGCTCTCTCTCTCTGTATATATATATATATATATATATATATATATATATATAGATGTGTGTGTGTGTATTTTGTTGATACCTTTTAATGAAGATATCACCAATTTTGTTATGTATATATTATTTGAAGAAGAGCAATAAAAAAGACAATTTCCATTTGATAACATTGCTCACCTGGTGTTGCCCATAGCTCGACTTCACACAGGGTCAATATGCCGTAGCCCCGTTTTTTAATCTGCACGAAGCGTCCTTTTGGAGCTCCGGCACAGAATATTACTTTCTTCCCTCCGTTCGGTACAGCACCAGGATGTAGAGCGCACACCTGTCCATCTGCCCCATTCTCCAATGAAAGCCTGTTTCCTACTTCAACGATAAAATCATTGAGACGTTCTCCTACAACAAAAATACAATGAAAGAGTGTATATGGGGAAAATAAATTTTTAAGATAGTCAGCATATAAGTCCATTTCTTATTGTCCTTTCGATCATTGACCGAACGTTCAATTTTCGGCTAAAAAAAATCAGCAAAACAATCTATATTTATAAGGATCATGTTACAATTTTCTTTCAAGAGAGTGGTGTGGTAATTAGGTCATTCTTTGCATTGGAAAATGCGAATGAATTCTATGATCGTTTTAAGAGAATATTCCATTGCCACTCTCCAGTCTCGCACACTCATACACACACACACTATATATATATATATATATATATATATATATATATATATATATATAGTAAAACTAGGTCCTTTAAGATTTGAACGTTTGAAATGTTAAAATATGATGCCGGTGCTTTTTTGTTATACAATGAAAATACCCCTGAAATAGTCTTTTCTGGTGACACTCTTTTTTAATCTGTGATTTCCTCAAGCAATGGTTTCGTGAATTTATGTTCTGATATATAACACAAGCTTTGTTCCAAGTTTGTATGTTGTGCACTTTTGTTTTACTATAGTTTCGGGCTTTGCAGGCAGCCAATATATCCTCTTTTACGATTATCTGTCCAAAGACAGATTAACCATTTTGCACTCAATTTTTTTGTTAGAGTTGATATTTATTTTACTTCGGTGGTGATATTGTATTTTTTCCTACCACAGCAGTCTCCCCTGTTGGTAACACGGAGACCTTCCACATGCATTGGTCTTCCCATGTCTAGGGCCCACCAAGGATTTCTTTGCTCCGACGTATGAGAGCAGGATCCCTGACGGAAGTCAGTGTTTTTGTTGCCGTCCATGGCGAGTCTCGAAAACCCGCCCATCAGAACAGAACTTTGGTAGGTGACTGCGTTTTCCATCATCATGGAATCCACTGTGAATGCAGAAAGTAAGCTTGAATCCCGATTGTAGTTGCACTGGTAAAAATACTAAAATAAAATCAGCCTTAAACTGTTAAGGTCGTAGACCCCCGCCCTTCCGTTAGATCGAGGTAGTTTTTAGCAAAAATGGACCTCTTCTGGTTAGACACTATAGGACAGTGAAACTACGTCTCAACTATCGAACATCAAAATCACATGTGTTACGGTTCAAGGAAATACCTGTTTTGACTTGACATGCGCATGCTCACAAAATATAGCATGTTTTTGTGATCTCCCAAAACCAACCATATGTTTTTAATGTACATGAACGGACTACGTTCCCCTCTTTAGTACATTATACATACACCGCTGGTGTATTTAAAAGCTCCGGTACATTGTAGGACGTCGGTTTGAAAGCCCACTAATCTTAATCAGCATAGTAGTACTCCTTTTTAATCCGATTCCACGCAGTATTTGACCAGGTAAATTAATTTAAAAATTAAATAGGATTCTTAAGCGGAGGAAAAGTTCTTTCAGCTGACGTTTAAATGTTGATATTGCACAACAAGGATCAATATCTTTGGTGATATTGTTCCAAATTCCAACCCCTTGAAATTGTAAAGTTCTTCTGTAGATTGCAGTTTTACATTCTGGCATATGAAAAATGCATTTTTCTTGATCTGGATCATGTTTTTGTTAAATAATACGGATAAAATTCAAGTAACAGTTCATAATTAACCTTATACATAAATAAACAAACAGCCTTACTGTAGATAATTTCTTGAGTAAGTTACCTCAGGGAAATAAACAAATCATGTGTATGTGAATAATATGGAAACGTGATATTTTAACAATTTCAAAAATCTTGAAATTTGTAAAAGGATCTCTGTTTAAACCAGCACGTATCAGTAAGCAATTGTTATTTTAGAAACATAAAGCTTCTCAGCAATATCTCGAAACCCTTCTTTGTCGATCTGACAAAAACTAACATTTTTTTATAAAAAAAAAGCCTTAATCCTTACATGTATTTGTGTACGAACTCGGTGGAGACGTAAGAGGTGAGATATCCTCGGGTCTGTGAAATATGTAATCTAAATAATTCACATGACAAGAGCGGATTCAGGACTTAGGAAAAGGGGGGTCCAACTCGGGAGGACTAACGACAAAGCCTAAAAAAGTACTTAGGTCCGGAAAAAAAGGGGGGGGGGGGGTGCCAAGCATGGAACATTGGTCCTTTTAACAAGTTTGCAGCGGCTGAAAAAAAAGGGGGGGGGAACGGCCCTCCTCATGCGTCCGCTTCTGCCAAGAAAAATTGTGTAGTGTTTGTAAAACTTAGTAGAGTGTTACAACTTTTTCCAGTGAACATCGTTGTACTATTATTATAACTTACTTGGTTTCTTATTGTAAATTAAGTCTTTTCTTTTCTTGAGTGCAGTCTATGGATGGCTTATATTCCAGAAAATTCACCTTTATCGCCCTAAGGTTTGTATCTCATCATACATATTATTGGCATAATTTTACATACACTGTGCATGCAGTTTATTTTTTTTTAAAGATTACCCCTGTCTAATAAGTTTATGAATGTAATTCATTTCAATAAAACCTCAACGGGAAGCATGTCCGATCTCGATGTCCGACGGGGCTCTCTATTCCCATTGCTCTTTTTAATACAACCTAACATGCATGTCGCCCGCATTTATAATTAAAACGTTATCGCACATGCATGTTTATTTACACTATGCACATTTTCTCCTTTGTAGATAGTGATGCTCCTAGCGACATCGACTGAGCTAAATAATGAACTTCCTCGTGTTTTATCATCAGTAGTATTACATAGACTAAGCTGTGACTAGCCAATCTACAACACCATCAATTGTGAACTTACTGGCACAACCATGAATTTCTATCCTCATCGCGGGTTTGTTGTTGTACTTGTCGACGAGGATTTTAACTTGAGTTCCCCTAAGAGGAGGCCACCAAAAATTGCTCTTAATATTAGTGCCATCAAAATTGCCCTTGTAAACCTGAAAGAAAAAAACATATTACCTTCTCCAAGAAACATCATATTCCGTGTAAAACAGCCCCGTGCAGAATACAGAATAACTGTGCATTTTCTAGTAAAAACACCTGATTTGAATCATTGATATACCCGAACCTTACGAATAATAGTGGATACAGACATGATAACGGTCCCCATTTCTAAAATTTCTGCCCGTTGTGCTGAAATGTCCAAAGATGGAGGCATTATAGTCTGGGAGTCTGATTAAGGAGCCGCGTATTCCCTAGTGCACAAAAATGCACTTTTATTTGAATTGATTTATTCATATAAAAGAGGGAGTCTCCCAGATTTTCATCAGTGTTTGCATAAAACCCCTTGCAAATATAGAAAAATTGCCGCTTTGAGGGAAAACAAGATGGACCCATATATAGTGTGTTTACATATGCTACAATAAAGTGGAAAGCATATATAAGTAACCACTAGCAAGAGCAAAGTATACTCACTCAGGCCATGGAATTTACATACTAATGTCTTGCAAGTTCCATCTAGTACCTTATTACAAGTTATGATCAGAGCAGGAATCTCCAGTGCCAGATCGAACATTTTCACTGGGCACTGTTCCGTAAAGAATCATTGTTGCAGATAGAACCATATAGGTCCTTAAAAGAACCATCAAGAACCCTTTTTTATTAGACATATCTGACCATGTTACTATGAGTTCTACACGTTTCACAATTACCTTTTCATTCCCACTTGGGTCCTTATTGAAATACCATGTTTCGTTATATACATGGAAGCGGAATTCGGTCACCCAGTTAGGTTCAGTCTTGTGGGCCATCGTGCGTATTCCGGTGATCTTGTGATTGAAATAGAGGTCGATCTGAAAAAAAATATACATTTGTAAATCTCTTTTCATTAAACTGTGTATACATTTAAGGAAATTCTGTATAACCTTAGTTAAAGATAAGATATATCAATTTGACCATAAAATATGCAGGAATGTGTGTTCTATTGAAAGGTCATCATATGCAAGGTAAAGTTACATGAATAACACAAAATAATAAGCTGAGACAGTAATTTCAAATATTTTCATAACAAAATTATAATAAACTGGACTATATGGCAATTCAGGTTAATATCACCGTGCGTAATACTAAATCCTACAAGATACATACATTTAGATAACAACAGTTGTATTTTAATTACTATAAACAAAATGTAACCCACGTTCCCTTGACCATCTCTTGTTATGATGGCATACTACACTGGTGACTCCCTAGTCCCTCCATTTCAGTCACGTGGTCAGTCACGTGTTGAACTAGCCATGCCAAGTATCTCTCGATTGTCAGATTTTAGTTTTACAAATCGTCAACAGTTCTAGAGAAAGGTGAATCGGATATTCTTCCTTCAAATGCCCCTGTTCACCTATGTTTTCGGGATCATTTTTTTATACAATGCACCAAAGCTGACTTTTATGTACACAAAAGGCAAACAAGGCAAATGTGGCGATTATCTAACAGCAAAATATCAGTCTCTCGTGTATTGATTCCGTATGATTAATTGAGAGAGACAAATGACTAAACAGGTTTTACGCTTTTGCGACACATCAGTGACAACCTAAGATGGCGGACTAAAACTACAGCAACGTATCGATTGATGATGTCATGGTGGTATTTGAAAGTAACATGTTTGTTGCGTCACACATACATCCCTCCTACATCACTTGGATTAAAAGATGATGGCCACTTCATCAAAATGCATCGTTTCTGCACCTCTTTGAAGAGAAGTTAACAGTCTTGGCGTCGCAAAGTAACTATATTTGTTTCATATTTTTGAGATCATCAAACATCGCCACATCTCTTCCTTTGATGAAAGCTAATTTGTAGTTTCAAGCAAAATATATTTGAACGAAATATAGCGAAACTTTAGGTGGGCAGGTGTTTGGATAAGAGTATAATATCAACAAGTGTAAATTTTTGTTTATATTTACAATACTGTGTAATGGATATTACACCGCAATATAGATCAATAAGTTTGTTGTATTGGAAAAGATGTATTAAATTATTTATAATATTGGAATGCTGACATTTTTTCTATGACGAGAAGGTGGAAATGGCCATCCGGTACAATATTTTCGGTTTACCACTGAGTCGTAAGAGGCCTTATAGACAATGATCGGCCGACGTTTACTGAATGATCTTAAATCTTACCATAACCCAGCCTGCTGCCGCGGATTCGGCTGACCATCCGCCCCGTGAATCAAAATATATATTGGTTGGGTCTCCAGAACTTGCGGTTACGATACCGTACGGTATGAGCCCATGACAAGCTGCGGCCATGAAAGACAAAAGCAGACACAGTAAGTAATAACATCTTAATGTACCAATAAATTAAGGAAATGAAAAAAAAAATAAAATAGAAAACACTTAGAGAGCACAGTCTTCCGTCTAAACAGCCCATTGCCCCCATATGGCATAGACAGAAATGTGTGATACACACAGCAGGACAATCACTGAAAGTATATGCATACTGACACAGAGCGCCATCTAGAGGCCACTAAATTACCAAGGCTGCTCATTACTCCCATATGGCATTGGCGGAAGTACAGCATTTTCTTAAAACAAGATGGTGATCTGCATCACCCCCAACATTGTATAATTGCCGAGCTGAAAATTTCATCAAAATCCGTACATAACTTTTTAAGAATATTCTGAACAGACAAGAAGACAGAATGACACACACACAAAAAAACCAACGTTGGCAAAAACATAACCTCCTTGGGAGAGGTAACTTGTGACCCTTTGATGATGATGTTTGTCTGGCAAGTGTGACCAATGGAGGTATGGGCCGACATTCACAACTTCTCCTCATATATTTGAGTAACATGTTTTTTTTTATTTTGTTCAAACTGTGTAGGATAATAGATTTATATATATATATATATATATATATATATATATTTATATATATATATATATATATGTTTGTGTGTGTGTGTGTGCGTGTGTTGCAAAAGCATGAATATATTATGGTCTCAGTCAAGATATAAAATTAAAAAGCTCAACCAGGTCTGTTCAATTTATGAATCTACCCATGACCAATGAGAAAACAAAAATGTAGAGTAACACGTTCATCAACTGCTGAAATAGATAAAAGTGTTGTGGTTTGTGAGCTTCAGTACAATTAAAAAAACAACATGTAGTAGAAAATGACATGACTGTTGAGACCTGGCAGTTCCAAAATACAAGTTAACATATATAACACTACTGATATATTTGAAGAATGTGTAACCTTTGACCTCCTGACCACAAAACTTATTAAACTATTTCTTCAAGAAATAAGTACCAACAATGTGAAGAATGACTCAAACCTAACAAGAGTGTTTCATCTGAACACTAAGCAAAGGATAAACCCCACTCGTGAACTTGACCTTTAATCCACAAATTCAATAAAGGTCATAGTTATTATATTTCATGCAAGTCCTACCTGGAACATCAGGGAATTAAAAACTGACTGGGTGCTTGGCATCCTGCTTAACTCGAAGAGTCATCCTATTTATTAGAATTAGTTACTGAGTTCAGGATTCGAAGGAGACTTACGAATGCCCCCCGCCCCCTTGACTTTTCAATAGAAGGTTCAAAGGAAAATATATACAATATGTAACTTGTTTGTCTGGTTGTTCATAGTCACATCGCTAAGTCTCATAGCGCATAGAACCTAACTTGTGCACCATGACCTAATTTCTTGTTTCCAAAGAAATTTGCCTATAACCTCTTTTGATATTGCTCCCCGGATGATTAGGCCTAATGCCCATTTGACATTCAGGGTGCCCATTTGACATTCAGGGTGCCCATATGTCACCTCTGTTCCTGTAGGTTACAGAAAAAAGATCGTTATTACTTAATTTTATGTTTCGAAGGAGGTTTGCCAAAAACCTCCCTAAATCATAAGCTAGTCGAGTCTATCCCTCATGGATACAATCTGTGCCCCTTCTGACTGTGTGGGGTGTTCATATGACACCTTTTCCTATAGGTCACGGTGACCAAATTTCAGGTTTCAAAGAACATTTGCCTAGGCTGTCTCAGAATATTAGGTCAGATACAATCTGAGCCACGTCTGACTGTCTGGGTGTTCAAAATCATGCTTTAGGTAAATAGGTCTAAACTATAGGTCACAGTAACCTAATATCAGGTTTCAAAGGACATTTGTTACGTTAGAGGATTCTAGGCCTCATGTATACATTTTGTGCCACGTCTGACTCTCTCTCTGGGAGCAACAAATCATGTTTTCGGCCAGAAAGGCCCAAAATAAAGGTCCCCATGACCTAATTTCTAGTTTCCGAGGAGATTTGCCTAGGACCTCCCAGAATGTAAAGTTAAAAGTTTCTAGGTTTAACTGTTACGATTTGTGCCCTGTTAACGGACGGACGGCCGGCAAGCCAAACATCCGGAGGGACGACGGACAAAAGGTGATCGCAATAGCTCAGATAATTTACAGTCAGCTGAGCTAAAACGTGTTGTTGTTGTTTTTCTTCATCCTTCGGAATTTCATTTTTATTTCATAAACGGGAATACATGTAATGCAGAAACTAGAAACTGTGATTAGAGACACTAGAGTGGACATATATGTAGTTCGCCCGATACTTAATTCTGGTGTCATATAAAATTCAAGACCTGTGCCATCATATTCGATTATCTGATATTCCCTTCCATCAAATTTAATCATTATAATTGAACATTACCGGTATTTTCTGTCAAACAGCGGACCCCGACATCTTCCGAATGCTCACATCCCGTGGCACCAACATCTTTGCTCCTTGGACAGTCATAAAGTCCAGTTTCTTTCCCGGTACATTTTATCTGACTCAGATGTATTTCACCTTCCCCAGGGGGTACGTCATTCCATAAACCGAGATATCCTTTAAACCCTGATAAAAATAAAATAAAAACTAGAATGCACTTCACAACTACATGTTTACCTCCGCAAAAAACGCGATTGCTACTTATGCCATGATAATATATGTGAGAGCTTATAAATATTTTCAAAATTTATCAAAACTCGTTAATTCTTACCAAAGGTATGTCATTTATTTATATGCAGAAAATGCAGCCTCCATTTTATCATGCTGTTTTATCTTAATCTAAGCATATACGTCTGCAGAGTTCCGTTTTACGGCATGGTATGAAACTCTTCCTATCATGATATGTTTGCATACTTGTGAACCCGAGCACGGTGGAAAACACACCCGCGGGCCGTGGGTGGATAATAATCTCTCCCCGTGGATAATTCAGAACATATCCAAAAGAGATACACCGATAGTGCCCGTTATTGCAAAGGGGGTAGCACCTTCATTAAATGCAGTTTAAAGACCAGAACATTTCAATCACTGGCAATAACAAATTATCAACCGTGCCATTAATTTAGTGTTACTTACCCACAGATCGACAAAATACCTCTCCTGAATATTCGTCGAATCCATCATCACAAACTGTCCCAAAATAACCTGGAAACGGAAGCAGGCGTTAATCGGATGTTCACAGTGCCGTCAATTTATTGTCAAGATTGGATATCACACTATATATTAGTGTTAGGGTAATCAATAGGCATTTATTTATAAACGCACCCACACCAGGTATAGGTAATAATATTTCAAAGTAAATTCTGAAACAAAACCAAAGTCTATAATTCTGCTGATTAATATATTTAATTTAAAAAAAAATACATATTATTGTCTGATTACTAGGGGGTTATTACATTGACCACAACCCCTTGCTTACATGTCGGCTGAGGCATACAGAGCCCACCGGTATGGGGCATTCAGAAATCAAGGAGTACCACTGGGTGCATAATCTGCCCCTCGCATTTCTTGTAACCTCTGATCTCATTAAATGTGCTCCGAGTGTGGCGGGAATCAAATTTAGGTGAGATATCATATTGCGGTATGCAAAAAAGTGGCTTTGAAATAGTCGTGTGCATAAATGGAATATATGTAAAAGTAAAGGGCAGAGGAATGGGATTCACAAGAATGAAAGATATGTTAATATTTTATTTAAGGTCACGTGGTCTTGTTTATATACATGACCTGTGGTCTACCTGAAGGAGAGTAGTGAATGGTTTGGCCTTCTCTAGTTTGCTCTAGCCTTTATGCCATGCGGAAGGCCTTTAACATACGTATTGTTTGATTTGTATATATGTTCAGCATTATCTCCAACAAAATTGATGGCCTTTTTTTATTGTAAAAACAACAAATTCTCAGTAAATTGATAAATATCAGAAACTGATTTGGAAATAATTTAAAAGAAGCCCAAACCTTAGCTGTTTTATAAATGTTATATAGGAAAATAAACACAGCCACGTGTCCTTCAGGTATTATATACGAATGAAGATGGATAAGTAAAGTGGCCTGTAATGGCTAGTACGGTCTGACGAAATTGCGGCGCTGGCCGCCAGAATACCAGAGATTAGAGTACGGGATGATCCGTGTTGCTATCAGTGAATTTGTGAAAGCCCCCTTAACCCCAGGATTTCTATAATCTCGAGGCCATCAAGGTAAAACTCGAGGAAAACCTCTTTACACATACTCTAATGAAAGTTGTGAGACGTTTACCGATGATGATTAAAGAAATTAACAATTTGATTAGACCAAAGTTATACAACAGTAATAGGATCATGGAAAAGCCGATAACCTGGTGAACAGCAATTAACTCAAACTGGATTAAGAATAAAAGCTCTCCAGGCGCAGGCCATTTACTACATGTACAAATGAAAGTCTGCATACCAGTGGATGCATGCCCCTGCCATTTTGCCGTCTGTTGTGTCTGAGTTTAGTTGAAAAGGCCACAAACCTTTGCCAAAGTACCAATGTGAATGATATGGTTATGAATACACTGGTTTGGCGGTTTTTTTGTACTATGATTATACCAGGGTGATGCACGTTCATTTTATCAGGTACACCATAAATGCATAATATCCCGCAATGTTAAATTGTCATCATGACCTAATTTGAAATTTCACATAAGATTTGTCCAGGATTAAGGCCTAATGCATAAAATGTATACTCATCTGACGTTCTAGGTGTTCAAATCATATTTTAGGCCTGTAACTTGCAGTTTTCGAATGGATTTGCCAAGACCTACCTGAATGCTGTTTTAGAATATTTTAGGGCTTAAGGATACAATCTGTGCCCTGACTTTACATGACATTTATTATAAGAATTTAGTGAGCAGACTTCGGGATTCAAAAGAGACCTGTCTATGACCTAACCTGATTTTACAATAGAAGTTTCTAAGGAAAATATATTTTCTTTTTCTTTTTTTTTTAACCAAAAAATTACAGAAGTAATAACACAAATGATTACAAGAAAGTACACCAAACAGTAACAAAAACAACATACAAAATGAGTACTCAATAAAAAATACATATACACATAAATATTAACCTTTTTTGTTGAAAGTATTGTATGATTAACAACTTATCACCTTTTCCATCTATATATAATTTCTGAAATACTTGTAATGTTAAGTAAAACAAGCTCAATATAATTGTTTTCCTTTACATGTCAAACATATTGTGTCATACAAATTATCTATTGTGTAGGTACGGATCAAGTTTCCATTGTCCTTCTGATATTTTACCCCAAAAGTTTCTATTTTTTTCTGCAGGCTTATCTGTACATTATATCTCCCTTTGATAACCCATGTATTTTTTAAAGTGTTCAAGGTTTATCTGAACAGAATATTTAGTTCTATATATAAAAGCTTTTGCATGAATAAGAATTGTATTTTCCATTCTTATGTTCTTTTGAGATATTCCAAAAATAATATCCGTATCTGTAAATAAACTAATAAGTAAACCATAAAAAATGCTTATATCTTGCCAAACCTGTTTAACAGTAGAACAATTAAAAAATAAATGCTCATACGTTTCCACCTCTGTATTGCGAAACCTTCAATATGGGTTTTCAGTAAAACCAAACTTATATAATCTATCTTTAAGATATAAATAATTATGGAATTTTTTAACTGAAACTCACTTTCTTTTCTTTACATAATGGTATATAAAAGACCCCACTCTTCATGTTACATTATATTTAGTTCTAAACTATTGCTTTGTTCTGGAATCCTGTGTTTTAAAAGACATAAAATAATCATAAACCTGCTTTGCAATAACAGTTTCAACTGCCACTGGCCCTTGTCTTGTTTTGCAATTAAATACATTTTGTAACATCAACTGTCTCCATTATATCTCCAATGAGTCAATATTTTACTTTTTTTTAATTACTGATCTATAAACCAAATAATCTCTTTGTTTTACTTCTTTCTCTTCCCGCTCTTTAAAACTTACTTGATTCCCATTCACACCAAATAAGTGTTTTACATATGTTAAACCTGACTGATGTAGTGACTTACAGAAGAACGCCAACGAACCATTTATTTACATTTATAATATAAAATTAAGAATCTAAGATGGTTCTTATTGCCTCTGTCATAGATGTATTTTTTACATATCCAAATTGGTTTCTATGTATGATTTTTGACAAAACAGGTTTAACTCTAAAATATAAGGCTTACGTCATTATTTTATAATCGGTGTTTAATAACAAGATTTGACGCCAATTCTTTAATTTTGTTCGATCTTTATCTTTCTTCTCAATTAATGTAATTACAAACTGCCGCTGTGATGGAGTCAGGCTAACCTGATCAAGTGATAAATCAAAACTATGCACAGTTATAGATCCTATTGTATTCCAACAGGTTTTATAGAACTCTGCTGTTAATCCATCATTCCCTGGTGATTTTTCCTTTTTAAATGTTGTCAATACTTAAAAACATACCTCAATTGTTAAATTGCCTTCACAGTGCTCCTGATCTTCATTTGTTAATCTAGGAATAGTTTTATTATTAAAAAAAAACAGTTGGTTTCGAGATTTCTGTATCATTTACTTCAGAAGAGGATAGATTATGAAAAAAAAATCTTTTCTTCAGCTAAAATATTATTTTTACCTGTTACAGAATTTCCATTTTCCTTATTCAAAAGCTTAACATGTTTCTTATTTCATTTTCTTGTTTCTAGTTTATGAAGATATTTTGTACTTTTTTCACAATACTCGATTCATCTTATTTTAGCTCTTGTAATAATTCCCTGTACTTTTTTTCATAAAGCTCTTGTAATTCTTGATATAATAATTCACACGTTTCCCTTTCATCTCCTAGGTCTTCCAAAGCTTCACTCATAAGAAGCATCTCTCTCTCTCTTTAGTATCCTTATAAATGGTTCTTCTTCTGATTCTGTACTTAATTAATTCCCAAAGACTTCCAGCCATTCATCTATCTGTTTGTTCATGAAAACAATAAATTTATTATCCTCTAAAAGTTGATTGTTATATTTCTAATAAGCCTTCCGTCTAATATAATCTGAAGGTTCTTAAATGTTATAGTTATTCCTCAATGATCCGACTTAAATGCCGGGATAATATCAACATCTAGGACACAGTCTTATAAATGACTGGAAATGAGAAAATAGTCTATTCTACTATATAGTTTTACTTCTGTTGCCTAGTATATTGTTCTTTTTCTGGATATTTAATTCTCCATATATCTTTTACATTTAATATTTTTTTTATTTTAATGATTTCTTTAATAACCTTTGTTTTCAGCACCATTTGTCCCCCTTTTTATCTTCCCCTGTAAGAGCACAGTTCCAGTCCCTTCCAATATAACATTATCATCTTGTGTCACTTTTTAAAATTTGTTCATATATTTTATTATATATCTCTCTGTATTTGGAGAATTAATATTTATTAATATAAATAAAGTATTACATATTTCTAATTTGATTATAATTAATCTTCCATCATCGTTTATTGTTTCAATAATATTATATTGGAACTTATTAGACAATAAACAAGCCACTTTAAGGAAAATAGATACAATGTGTACTCTGTCTGTGTGCTCAAATTCAAATTATAAACAAAATATAATCTTATTTATTTTACATGGATTGTACAAATCCAATGGTAGCTATAAAAAACTAATCGCGGCACTCTCAATGGGTCAAACTTTGAAGTTCAATAGACTATAAAGGTGAAGGAAACCTGAGAACCCGGAGAAAAACCACCGGCTTTGGACGGGCAATTACAACCCATTCTCATAGCTATGCTTAGGATCAAACCCGGGTCGCCAGCGGAGAGAGCCGAGCGTTTTATCCCTGATTGTCAAGGCCCCATAATATAGCAAATTGACCATGACCATATGTCAGGTTTTCAACGAGATTTGTCTAGAACCTTTCTTGATGTTGAAATAGAAAATTCTAGGCCTAATGGACACAATCTATGCCCATCTGATTTTCAAGGTCCTTAAATGACATCTTTTTTCTATAGCTTACAGATTTGAGTTCACGGTGACCTAAGTTCATGTTTTCTCATACATTTGCTCAGGGCCTCCCTTAATATTACATTAGAAGACTGTATAGGCAAAACAAGCTGATTGCTTGGGTGCAAAGATCATGTTTTCGGCCCGTAGGTTACAGAAAACAGTTCACAATGACTTAATATCAGGTCTCCATTGACATTTGCCCAGGATCTGCCAGAATGTTACATTTAGAGGTTCTAGGTCTAATGGATACATTGGCTACCATGTCCGACTATATGAGTGCCAAAATCAGGTATTCTGTCCGTAGGCTGCAGAATATAGGTCACCATGACTTGATTTTAGGTTTCCTAGTAGATTTGCCTAGGAACTCACCGGATGTACAGTTAGAATTCTCAAATGGTCAAATGGTAACGATTTGCGCCCTGTTAACGGACGGACAGACAGGCGGACAACCGGACGGCCGGACGGACAAAGGGCGAACGCAATACCTCTAATGACTTACAGTCAGTTGAGCTAAATACGCACATAAAATCAACAGAATGGTAGGTGGATCTGCCAGTTTTGATATGTGGCCTACTTTTAGAACTGATCTTCCACTTATCTGGGAAAGGGCCTATCCACAATTGAGAGAATTCGAAGTGATATTTCTTTCTTTATTTTTCTTATTCAATATATTTCAGCTGGATAGCTTATTTAGCTAGTGCTTTTTTTCAATGAGGTCCTGTCACAATTTAAAGCATGAGATACAACAAATACAAATGACGTTACAGCATGGGCACAATATGAGGATGGTTGACATTTTTGACAGTCAAGAATCTTTATGCACACTCGAGAACACTAAATTTGGAAACAAATATATCAGATGAATACATAGGACTTCGCTAATCGCTTAAATGTATAACATGGACAGGAGTATTACTGTATATAAACAAAGATGCATATCAGATAAAACCGTAGTAGAGGTATAACAGGGTTTAAATCATAAAAAAAAAATTACTATTCCCCAGGTAAACGTTTCAACATTGGCGGTTTTAGATATTTTGAAACTGAAGAAGGGTGAAAAGATTTCAGGTTATTAATATATTCTCACCGTCAATTTCAACTTCAACTCGCCCAGTACCCTCCACGCCCTCTTCGACAATTCTGTATCCTAAAAAGAAAGAAAAAATAAATAAGACGTCGTCGGACAATGATGGTCCTCTAAGGGTCCCGCATTTCTGGTAGTGCTGAAATAGTTTACATATGAGTAAAAAAGTTAAGGTTAAAATTGAAAATATGACAAACAGAAATATGTATGAGGGGAAAAATCCTACTGGTTCTAATAATATTACAGAAGATATGTCTAAAATAATGTGTGCAATAGAAAATCACGAATTGTACTCTGTTGGCCATATTTGATGTTGTGCAAGTCTTTATTTCAATAATTCAAAAGCCCTCATAGGCACCAATGATCCCTGTGAATTTGAGAAATATCAAGCATGTTCTAGTTGAGATATCGGTTGCGAAAGAAAATTAACGATCGTGCTCTGGTGGCCATACTGGAATTCCGACAGGTCTGCAATTCGATAGAAATGGAGCCCTTATAGGTAGCAATCATCGCTGTGTAAATAAAAAATATCAAGCATGTTCTTGTTGAGAAATCGCGCTTAAAAGAAAATTCCCAATTGTGCTCTGGGTGCCTGTTACATGTGCTCTTTTTATTACTCGACACGGGCGTAACTCCTTTTGTAGCACTCGTGTCTGGCCGCGTATTACATTCTATGTTTAATCTCTTTTTAATGGTTGAACTCTCGTTGTCGTGCTGGCTAGTGGTTTTCATGCCTGGTCGTGGGTCAGGGGATAACCCTGGTGTGTAGGATACACACGGCTATGTTCTTCTCGATAATTCTTGAAACGAGTGTTGTGCAAGATCTTATGGGCTGTTCGAGAAGTGGAAAATTCTCGGCTTGGGGTGTGACGGTATATAAAGGGGCTGTGTTTTAGAACAGAAGGGCAGAGAGCAGAGAAGATTCCAGCGGACGCAGAAGCGTGTGTCAGATTCTAGGACCTTATCCGACGAATGCGGCAATTATACATTTCAAAGACTTTCTCCTGGTTTTTATGCATTTGGACTTCAGTTTACTTTCTCGGTTGTTGCAAGAGCTTTATAGTGGACTGTCATACTCCGAGAGTTTACATTTAAAGGACTTATCGTGGTGACGGTGTTGGTATTCAGATACTGTATGCATTGTTTTTCTATGTGATTGTATTGACTTGTTGTTCAACCGCTGTTTTACTGTATAATTGTATTGATTTAGCGTATTGTTAGGTTAGGGTTGTTTTAAGAATATATTATAGTTATTTTTAACAAAAAAACACTGACTTCTTTATTCATTCCGCTAGACATTTCACGCTGCCTAGTGTTACAGAATCTGATTTGTTTTTATCTCCATTACAAAATTGTGTTCATCACGCATACGTGATCTGTTTATATAAGGTATTGTAACAGAGCCATATTGGAATTCCGACCGGTCTGTTATTCGATAGGAATTGAGTCCGCATAGGCACCAGTGATCCCTGAGAAAATGATAAAGATCAAGTATGTTCTTGTTGAGATATTGGGTGCCAAAGAAAATCTCCCTTTGTGCTCTGGCAGCCATATTGTAATTTGGACAGACCTGTTATTCTATATAGAAAGTATCCTCAAAGGTACCTATCATCCCTGTGAATTTGGGAAAACTGAACTATAGTGTTGTTGAGTTATCGTGCGTGAAAGAAAATAAGCGATTGGGCTGTGGCGGCCATATTGGAATTTCGACAAGTCTGTAATTTATTAGGTCTTAAGCGCTGGTATGTATCAATCATCCCTTTTAAATTGGGAAAGCTGAAGTATGTTGTTGTTGAGTTATCGCCCGCGCGAAAGAAAGTGTCACTGACGGAAGGACAGAAGTACGGAAGGACGGAAGTACGGAAAGACGGATTGACAAGGTGATCGCTATAGGGCACCGCTTGTCAAGCGGGGCATTAATTATCTCAGCACAGTAATAATGGATGGAAAAATGTTGTTTGCAGGGAAATAACTATGGGCAGATGCTCTCAGCACAAAAAGACCGATAAAATAAAATGTTCTTAGCACGGTCAATCGTATTAAAATAAATGCTCATACAACAGACAGACGGATGGAAAAAGATGCTTGTGGGACGGTAAAACGGAGAGACGGATGAAATTAAAACCGATAAATATGTTCTTAGCACGGAAAAAAAGGATAGGAAGAACCAAAATATTTTACTGAGAACTCCCCTGCCTCTGACGCTGGTGAAAGCTTTATTTTTTTTTTCGCTTAATAATTTATCGTATTTCCCCTGAGAAAGAAGAGCTTTTTCACAAAGGAAGTATATAATCATTAATCCAGTGGTGTGACGTTTGAATTGTGTGTTCCTCTTTGCTCAATCACCATGCTTCAGCCACTACAGGATGAAACTGTCTAAGACCTGGTCTATATAGTATTCTTTTGTGAAAGATAAATTATCTCAAACACACAATATATAATAACATATAGTTTTGTCTGACCTCATTTAAGAACCTAGTAAAGATTTAACAATATACATGGAAGCAACGTCTTCTTTTACTTAAAGACTTCAGAATCCGTGAAGCTTTTAATTCAATTGTAGGTTTTATTAATAACTCACCGGGTGGCAACGGTGCACCTTCTTCACCAAGGGGTCTCTTGTCTTCTCCGAGAGGAAACGATTTGTCAATCAACGTATGGCAGAATATACATGCCCAGCTTCCTGCTAAGAGCTTCCAAACCTCAAAGGCTTCTATCCTGAATGTTGACTGGAGTTTAATGTAAGTCCGACCGCCATGTATATTCAGACGGTTACGTTCTTCTGGGTTGTCTGTTGGGCGGCTTGTATCAAAGCGTATCAACAGACTGCTGCGCAGTTTTGCACGAAACAACAAAAGGTACTGCTGAGGAACATTTGAAATAATCTCAAAAATTCCTTTGTAGAAGTCTATGTAGGCTCTAGCAATTAACAGACATCCGCCCTCTATGTCAAACTGTTTCAAAAACGTGCCAAGCGGCTTCACGTATTTGGTGATGAAATCTACTATGTCACTGACGACTGGAACGCAAGCTTTAATATTGAGCTCAATTCTCGGCAAAACATTAGTCCAAATTAGTTTGAGTTCAATTTTTAAGACCTTTTTAAATGTACACGCGAACACCTGTATGGGTCTGTCTTTGTGGATGACAATTGCACAGCCTATTCCTTTTGCAAGTTCCCCAAGAGGGAGTTTAACAACGTCCGGCCTGTTGAAGGCTCGTTTCTTTCTTCTGTTGACATTGACCAAATGTTCAGTTTCTTTTAAAGCTTGCTCGTATGTTTTGTTCCCAGGAGCTACGAAATGTGTTTGTGCTTCTTTAAGATCTTCTGCGGCTTGTTTTTCCAATGCGTTGCCTTCTTCTAAACCTTCATCTATCTGTGAAGCCATAGGTTCAGCTGAAATACAATAATACACAGCTTTGAGAGATGTCCATCTGTTTGCGTCAATTGCCTTTCTTATATCAGTCAATCTCTCCGACAATCAATTATGTAAAAATCGATGTTAACTGAAATAATATTGTTTATGTTCATATTTGCGATAATAAATATTCGCGATTGCCAAATTTTAAGGGTTTCTCAGAGATATCATTTTCATGATCTCGCCATATTAAAAACCTACAGTATTATAATATTCGTATATATGTGTGTGTGTGTGTAATAAGAGAGAGAGAGAGAGAGAGAGAGAGAGAGAGAGAAGGAGTTTGTGTCCGTCTGTGTGCGCCAATTGCCTTCTTGTTTCAGTCAGCCTCTCCGACACACATTTAAATATATATATATATATATATATATATATATATATATATATATATATATATATATATAGACAAGAGGACTAACGCTTTTAACGGACCATGCACAAATCATCGATTAACAGTGCAACAATTGAAACGGAACATTCACGCCCATTGCTCTAACTGTCACAAAGTTATTATGTAGAGTAAAAATCCAATGGTTCCTTACCTATATCTGCTCTGAAGCTCTTTCCAACTTTGAAGGCCAGGTGTCCACAGTTCGTCTTGTTGTCACAGATGCAGTCCATATATTCTAGCATGTCCGCGGAGAACATGGCGCCCGGGGAGGCGGAACGCCGCATCCTCGAGTGGTCTAGGAAAAGACAGTAGCACCATCAACTATACAATTAATTAAGAAGTTATCCGTTGCAAAGCTATAATATTCTTCCTGCATATCAATAAAAAGGAAAAACAGTAAAATCGATTCAAAGGAATGCAAGCCCCTACATCTATGAGGGGGGGGGCTTCCTAACCAGTGTTTGCATTCACTTTATTCGGCCATTATTCCAAGGTTAATTCGTGCATAAGTGACTCTACATTCATGAATTTTCCTCGATGATGTTCATAAATCCGCATCATGTGCCTGATCCACACTAAAGTCTAACCGATCCTTTTTTTGCCCATTCCCTAAATGCCATGGATATTCTTGAGATTCCCTTCATGATTGCGTGAGTGACGTTGTGAACAAACACAAATACACACTTCGACACACATGCGAATGAGTATGAACGCATGCCCTCCTTGCGTAATTCCATACGATATTAAGTGCACTTTGGGAAAGGGCAAAGAAGAATTGATTCGATTTTGGTTTGGTTCCGACTACTGATCAAGGATCGAGGAAGGTTTCTGGGATTATTCACAAATGGGCAGTCACATATGGAGTCACATGGGAATATGGGTCAAATAAGCAAACGCAAACACTTGTTATGAAACACATATAGCAATTAATGAACCTGGGAATATCGGCCAATACGTGAATGAATTAAAACATGCGTTGCGGAGTACCTGATGTTATGTACCGCCCGCATGACGGAGGCCTGCATTCGTGAGAATGGATATGTCTAGTTTTCGATATTTTTTTAAAGGATATCGTAATGTGTATATTTGCATGTTAAACAACAGTTTTCTTATAATACCATAGTTATGCTTTTCCGGGCAATAGCTCAACACCTCTTCGTTGAATCCGTCAATTTCTTCATCTGATGGCAGACCTTCATCTATGGCTGTTTTTGACGCCTCGCCTTCAAACACACTACGAGCTTCACGTAGCTGACTGCGGCAGTTACGTTGTACTCCCACTGTCTTTCCACGTTCCAGACAGATGACTTCTTGTAACATTTCAGCGTCCAGGTCTTCAACCCTGGAATCATAAGTTTGTTGAGTATTCTTATATTAATGGATGATAGTCATGTTTATAAGACACTATTCAGCTATGTTTCCATAGCCTGATATATATATATATATATATATATATATATATATATATAGGTATATTTATATATTACGCGCATATCCTTTATGAAAGATGGAAAATGCATGGTATTATAACTGTACGTGTGAAGAAGGTGAAACAAGCATGTATTTATAACTTTTCTATCCTTGTTTATTTTATTATGTGAAATAAATATTTGTCTATGAGGCGAATAATTAATAGGGTTGTACCCTGTTTTCAGACCCTCTTGCTATTTTGCAATAAATACTGTTAACACCAGCCACGCTGCTGTCCAGTTGCCTCCAATTGCGATCCGGATAATAACCACATGCATTTATCCGGATTAAAGGTGATTTTGCAATATAGCGACCCCTATTTCTGTCTCACCAAAAAGCATGACCAGATATCAATAAAAATTTGCACGTTAAAGTATACGATCCTGCGCATCCACTGATATCATATTTCTGTAAGTTAATTATAAATTTTTTTTTGTAACAATCTTTCGAAAACGGTAGTTGCTGACAACGAAAAAAAAACTTACATCGTATCAAAGAGTTCCCAAAACGATGTCATGAATTCACAGTAATGTACACATATGCCATGTTAAACTAAAGAACTGACTGGATCACGTGAAGACTTGCCCTATTTATCTTTGTTTTTTATGTATGTTTAATATTTAAAATAAATAAAAACATTGTAATATGTATGGTCATTTGTTTGTGGACATAGTAAAGAGTCTTCATCTTATATATCTTATTTTTCTATTTTCCTTCCAGATAACTATGTATGTAAGAACGGTGAAGTGAACATCTCCGATGAATGACAGGTTAGACAGTAGTTTAGTGGCTTAATGTTGTCTAGACTGGTACCGACTCATTTTATCTCCATGTAAAAGAATTATTGGCATGGCGTCTGTTGTCGTGAGATTGTCTCTGGAAGTACTTTGGAACTAGCCTTTTCTATCTCGTTTAAATAGCGATAAAATGATTAAAACAAAATGGTGTCCGCTATATTGCACTATCATCGGGTTGTAAATATATTCGGATTAAAACCATATATAGTTATCCGGATTATAACCACCTGCATTTATTC